>CM056997.1:73713225-74313225 GCA_029891345.1 Dryococelus australis
TGGGTGATAAGTGGGGACTCCTATCGAGCTCGTGCCGGCAAGACTCTGTTTGGCTACACTTTAATTACCGTTCCTGTTTATGTTTACTGCATGGGCTGTCAGACCGGTGTGCCTTATGCCTTATAAGGTGAGGAGTGGCAAGAGGCATAGAGAGCAATACCTGTCTCGCACTGCTATCAAACCGTGGATAGTATTACCTCATCCTACGCAGGACATGCAGGCGGAATGGGACCGTGCCACCCAACTTAGCCGACAATCAGTAACGCCTGCTTCGGTAATGGTTCTGTTCTCAAAAAATAAAATTGGGATCTTAACGAGCAAGTTTTCATGCGGGAGTGGTATACTGTGGCCTCTGGGGTAATCAATTAGTTAGGCTGGGGTGGTTGCACAGTATGCAACATGCAGTACAATATTACAAGTTTTACTTAATAAAAATTTATTAATTTTGCATGTGACGTTAATCGTTACTCTCCTACAAACTAAAGAGGTATTGCATCATGGGAGCAAGACACTGAAATCACTCAAACAAAACAAAAAAATAATTTTATCTTGGTAATCTTGAGGTTAATTGGCATAGCACTTTGCTGTAAACACATTTTTATGAGCACTGAATACAATCTCTTACAAACTAGGTTTAGTACAAGGAAATATTTTGACAAGATTATCAAGTAGTAGTTACAACAGTTTGTGTAGACAATAATCACAAGTTTAGTCACTCTTACATACTAATAGGCAAGATAATGTTCCCTTACATAGTGGGATTGGTACAAGTGATTAACTATGTACAGGTACTTGCTTAAGTGCTATACTCTAAACAAGGTTTTCATCTGGTTAGTGCGCACGGACTGTAGGGGTGTGCACTGGGGATTTACTTCATGAACTGAGGTAGGCGTGGGCCTCCATTTAATGTTACATGAAGGGGCTCAGGCACATGAGCATAATGAGTATGTGGAATATCGTCACAACTCAGTTTGTGGGTTCCATGCAGGCGTGAAGACAATTTACTTGTGCACACTGGGGGGTGAGATATTTTCTCACACATTATACACTCTTACAGACTAACATGGATACACTGGGGCACATTTCGTACGTGAAAAATTTATACAATTGACAATTCTAACCTATAAAACAATATTTATCCCTTTTTATGCACCGTACAGTGGCGTACAATATAAGGAAATTATATACGAGATTACGGCTAGATGCTCTACACTGGCATACATTACAAGGAGGTTAATATGCAAAACTAGAGTAAGTTACAACTTTTCTGTGTTGCCTTCCTAGTGAGGTTACAAGCAGGGTAAGAACACTCTTAATCTACTTTTGTACAGGGGTGTGAGTTGACTACTACATACAAGGTTGTGTTCACGGGTACTTGTTAAAATTATGCATAAGGGTTTAGCCTTAATGGCTGGGATGAGACTGCATTTCTCATAGTCTTTGCGCATGGGGCTTCTCTAACTCGCACTGAGCAGAGAGGTTACACTGGCCATGCTGATGGCGGTACATTCACATAATACGGGGTTACGCATAATTTTTAAGTTACACTCTACACTATGATAAAGGATACACAAAAACAATATTGTCAACATGCATAAGATTTACTTCTACTGGATTATCTGGGTTTACTTCTAAGGAAAAAAAATACTAGGCTTACTCACTATACAATTTAATTACATCAAACTCGTAGCCTTGAGTTTTTGATGGGGTTTTTGACGCTGTAACGTTCTGGGTTTCTCAAGTGAAAGAAATTTTACATTAGTTTACATAACAAGAAGTACATAAAATATTTGAAGTTATGATCTTTGTACAAAAATTGTACTTTTGAGACAACTTGCAAAGTTAAAGGTTTTACACAGGTTACACACAGAAATTTTACGAAGGTTTCGAATTTCTGGGTGGCGGGTTCTGGTGTATTCACAGCGAGTTCTCGCCTCATGCTCTTAAGCAGGTATACAGGGTTATTTAATGCAATGTCATCCAGTCACATTGTGAGGAATGGCGAGGGTTTCATCAAGGTTGTGTATACCGGCCCGCTGATGGGCTTCGGTTTCGCGTATTCACTTCCTGCTAGTGCTCACGGAATTCTCATATTCTACATTAAGTGTGTCATTCTATACAAATAACAATTTTATTTCTTAGGTTCTGGTCTTAATGCTTACCTTACATGAGCACTTACGAGGTTGCGGGGAAATTGCAAACACAACTTTTCCAGCTTGCTTACGGGGTTTGATGTTACTTTAATTTAGCCTCTGCAAACAAAATTCTGGCAAGGAAACTAGGGAACAAATGCAAAATTTAGAAATTTTTATTCTACATTACTTTACTGTGTCCGTTGTTCAGGAGGCAAATTTGCTTTACTTGGACAGTTTCTCTCTCTCTCTCTCTCTCTCTCTCTCTCTCTCTCTCTCTTTTTTTTTTTTTTTTTTTTTTTTTTAAATATGGTGCATCATTTCATGACAATGCAGACTTTTTTTAATTCTCCACTTTGAAAAGTTAAAAAAAAAACTTTTAAGTGCTAACACAACTGACTTCTTGAGGTGGGTGTAGACACTTTCGATGCACGTCCTAACAGGCTAGGATTTTGTAGGTGCTATCAGAGACACCTAGCCGTCCGTACTACACGAGTTATCACACTCTTGCACAGTCTTCGGGATACGGACTTCCCTAACGCAAGCACAACCCTACTAAACCTAGGCATGGGGATTATAATGGGTTGGTTCGCTAGTCCAAATCTGGCTTCTGCCGGATACTCACTCAGTACTGGAAGCTGATGCTGGAGTTGGGCGAGAATGTTTCGTCACCCGTCTTTTCAGTGGCGCTGCAGTGGAGGAGGCTGGCCAGCAAAAATAGGCGGGAGCCTGCCATGTTGTCTCTCAATACTGGCCAGGTACGTGACACGTGTGCCTGGCGCGCAGTGCGGCCACTCTGGTGGCGGCAGACAGCTTGGGGCCAGTGTCCCGGGCGTGGTTTGTATCTGCTTCAGTGCTGGTGGCGGCTCTTCTTTGTTACTCAGGTTTGACACACTGTGAGTGACGTCATCTGTGGTAGGCTTCGTCTTGGCATCTGACTGGAGTTCTCGGGTGGCAGCGGCGCGAATGACTGGCACACGGTACCGACTACTGACCAATCCTGTCATTGGAGAGGCATTGTGTTCACTTGTGTTTACCAACTGGCTGGCCTTGTGGTGTGGGTGGAAGGGGGGCTACCCTTCACTGTAGTTCTGTTCGAGTAAGAACGGTCAAGGGTGAGGTGGTCCGCGGGATCTCATCAGGGTATCTTGTGAGGTGACGTCCGGCAAGGTTCAACTTGAGGGTGAGTGCTAACAGGGGGTGAAAATAACAGGTGGTGAAAAATGGTCAGCTGCGGGATGTCGTGCCCTGGATAAATGCACCCCAGGAGGGGGGGGGGGGGGGGTGGTACAGCGGAGAAGGGGGGACCGTCTGGCCTCCCTTCTTCCGAGGAAGACGGCCTACTACATGGAGGAGGAGGGGGATGCTTTGTCCACCTCGTGGGTGTCCAGGGTTCAGTTTCCGCTGGAAGTTCTGGGGCCTACTGTGTCCTCGTCCTTGCCGTAATAAGGTTGCGTGTGTATATAGGGGACTTTACGTACTTATCCCTTATTATCACTGACCCAATAAACGTTTCCCCGCGTTCTTCTACCATGGAGGGACCTATCCATTTTGGAGCTAAACTTGCTGCAAATTTCTCGGTGGCTTTACTGGGGGGGGGGGGGGGGGGTGTGGTTATTCCTTATCAGGACTTGGGTCGCTGGAGGATAGATGTTTCTCACGGTGTTGGGCTAAGGGGTCTTTCCGGCTTATATATCAGCTTTGGTTGGCCTTGGCTCATTCTTTCCTGACTTGGGCGGAATCAACTACATGCTGGGGGTCCGTTCGTGTTGCTCTGTCCTTTCCCTTTGCCAATTCCCAGGATGCCTGAGGGTTTGCCCTAATAGTAGGCAACTAGGGGTTGTTTGGGTGGCTTCGTTTTGCCTACATCGTACAGCGAACAGGGTGGCAGGGATCTTTAGATCCCATTCTGTCTGATTGTTGCCTACACTCATCCGCAAAAACTTTTTCAGCTCCTGATTCCGCCTTTGTGTCAGATTGGAGCGAGGGTTGTAAGGTGGTGTTGTCCAGACCTTAGTCCTCTAGGCCTTACATGCTTCGTGCCACAAGCGGCTAGTGAATGGGTACCGTTGTGTGTCAGTATAGTTCGGGGATACCCCAGCGGGGGAATACTTCGGATGACAGTTTCTCCACTATCCGTTTGGTACTCTGATTGAGAAGGGGGAAGGCTTCCACCCACCGTGAAAAGAGATCTGTTAGGACCAATAGATATCGGTTCCCCCGACTACTTCATGGATAAGTCCCATCATGTCAGCGGTGACGTGTTTCCAGGCTTTAGTGGGGGTCCGGGCTGTCTCGGGGTTCTCTGGGATGGGATACCCCGTATTCCTGCTGCATATATTGCATCAGGCAATATACTGTTGGAGGTCGTGATTCATCCCGTCCTATGCGTAACACTCCCTAATACTGCGGATAGTTTCCCTGGTTCCGGGGTGCTGAGCATGGGGATGATGGTGGAAATGATCACTAATTTCTTGTTGGAGGCTAGGTGGGGCTCTGATGTGCCAAGGGGAATTCAGGGGTTCCATTTCGGATCCATACTAGGGAGCCATGCCAATGGTACCGGTGGGGTTTCCTTTGTAATAATAATTTGGCTATTGGGTCTTCTAGTTGTTCTGCCCGTATTCGATCCTGTGTGACGGTAGCTTGTCATAGGCAAAGTTGGGGGTCTCTGACCAGGGATGATAAGAGGGGGGAATGATGCGCTCCCAGTTCTTGCAATTCTTTATTCCCATCTTAGGGTCCGGGTTACGGGAATGGGCTTTGGATAAGTCGTTTGCCTGACCGGAATAGTGTTGTACGGTGAAGTCGAACTCGCAGAGAAACAATTCCCAGCACCCCAACTTTGCACATTACTGGTGGGAATCGTGTAGCCGTTTCAGGGCTTGATTGCCCGTACGGAGGATGAAAGATGTTCCCTCCAATAAGTATCTATATTTGTGGATAGCCCAGATTACCGCGAGATGCTCCTGCTCGTTGCTATGGTACCTGGTTTTGGTGGGATTGAGGAGGGTACTTGCATATGAGATGACCAAATGCTCACCCTGCTCGTTTTCTTGGTACAGTACTGCTACTAACCCTATTTGACTAGCATCCGTTTGTAGGATAAGGGGTTTTCCACTCATGGTACGGTGTAACTGTATGATATTTGCAAACTGTTCCTTTAACATCTCAAAGGCCCATTGGGTCTCGGCGGTCCGCCGCCAGGGGCGATTCTTTTATTGGAGGAGGTGGAGGGGGCCGTTAAGCGGGCTATGTTGGGAATGAAACTTCGGAGCCAATTATACAATCCCAGGAAGCGATGAAACTGCCTCTTGGTGTGGGGGGGGGGGGGGTCATCCTGAATTACCCTGATTGACTCAGCTTGGGGAAGGATGCTTTCTGGGGTAAGGATATGACATAGGTATGCAATATCTTCAGCGCCAAAATGACTTTTACTTAGTTTACATGCAGACCATCCATTTCAAGACATTCCAGGACCCTAGTTGGGTGTTCCAGGTGTTCCTCCCAATTTCTGGAGTAGATGATAATGTCATCTAGATAGGCGAAACAAAACTCTCCAATATAGCCAGTTAATACTTCGGCGGACATGCGCTGAAAGGTGGTGAGTGCGTTCTTCATTCCGAATGGCATGACTCGAAACTGTAGTGTCTACCCTGTGGGAGTAGTAAAGGCGGTGTATTTACGGGTGTCAGGATGAATGGCAATTTTCCAATAGCCGGATTGAAGATCTAATATACTAAAGATGGCTGCGTCTTCTATTTCTCTAAGGGTGTTGTGGAGATCGATGGTGGGAGGGGCAATAGGGTGGGTTTGTCGTTCAACTTCTTATAGTTGACGCAAAGCCTTTTCCACCGTCTTTCCTAGGGACGAGCACGATGGCAGAATTTTACGCTGATGTGGAAGTTTCTACTATACCCTGCTGTTTCATCTACTCCACCTGGCTAAGGATTTCTCTTTGATGACAGGCCAGTACCATATAGGGTGGACTATAAATGAGTTGGTCGTTAAGGGGCCAAATTTCGTGTTTGATACTCCGAGTCTGTGTGAATGGATCGGAGTCGGTAAACATGTGGGCATATTTCCCTATTAGGGCCTCCAACTGGTGTGTCTGGGTCCCAGGTAATTTATGTTGTATAGTATTAGGTTCTAAGTGGGCGGGTGTTTAAAATGACACCCCGAAGTAATGGAAGATACTCCTCATCAAGGAGTAAACCAAGGGAGGGGTATCTGGCATGGTTATTTTCCCAAGGCTTAGCTACTTGGAACTTTGGCCCCATGTTGGACGCCAAATATTGACGTGTGTGCTACAGGGCAGCTACAGGGTTTGACTACCTTAGATGGTAGGGCGGTGACTTTGAGTATCCTATCAAGCCTAGCTTGGCCTAACACTGCGAATACTACCTGTTCTATTAGGCCAGTGCAGCGTAAGGGGGTTAAGTGTAGTATTAGGCCACTTGGAGGTAGGTATGCTATGAACTGTAGGGGATTCAAACACCAGATGGATGGACGTGGCTGCCCGTTCAGGGAGCTCGATCCTCTTCACTATTAGGGTCGCCAATATACGGGATGCCAGCAATCCCAAATGGGTGAAATGAAGTGAAGGTTAATCTGAAGTGGTGGTAGGGGTGCATGGTCTGGCAGAGGAGATCTTAACGGGTCGAGTAGGTCGGGTGATGGGACAAGATCTGCAGATGGGAGTGTTGAACAGGGTCGGTTATCTGGCTGGGCTGGGAGTCGAACCCAAACTACATTTTCCCGATGGAAGTTTGATTGAGCAAAATTTAGGGAGCATGGTGCCCTCTGGGTGAGTCAGTCTAATTAGTCGACCAGACTGCAGTTTAATATTACTTGTGGTTTTGGGGGATTGCCTAGTGGGGTTGTCACAGGAGTTAGTCTCATCCTCCTGAGCGAGTAACTTTACCAGTTTCTCATATTCAGTCATTGGATAACCTGACCTCTGGCCACAGAGTAGGTGAACTAAGGGGGAGGCAATCTCTAGGGGTATATACGGAGAAATAGATAGTGGACCTGGGTCCTGGCACACAAGCTGAGATTCGTCCTCAGTTGTAGAACTGATTGTAGCATGTGCTAGGGCATGAAGTTCTGTACCCCTTGTCTACTATATATCTGATTGCTATTATCACACAAGGTAGGAACAAGGGGTTTGCTAACTACAAGTAACAGTACACAAATGAATAAACTTGATGTTGTGGTCTATTAAGTGATTAGTCCCTGGAGAGAACCAGTAAAAGGTATTTCGTACAATAAAAAAAAATTGCTTTAGCAAAACGCTGGGGATAATTATAATATGTAATAATGTGAGTGACGGGGTCAGGCGAAGGCGAGTCTGAGCTGGAGCAAGCTATAGCAACACAACTTAACAGCGGCTAAGACAATCAAAATACATAGCAACACAACTTTTACAGTGGCTAAGATTTAGGGGGATAAGTTAGTCAGGTATGCAGTACGAAATGCAATGGCTCGTTACCGTGGAGTCAAAGGAAGTTGACTGGGGTAAGGAATACCAGGTTTAAGGCTGGGTATACCTGTAGCTGAAGTAGGCGTCTCACTTGTGCAGGTCATCGGTGACGTACAGGTCTTGAGAGAGAGAGGGAGAAGGGGAGGGGGTAAGAGGAGAGGAGGGAGAAAGGGAGGGGGAGGGAGAGAGAAGGGTTTTAGGTAGGATGCAGAGTGTGCTCTTGGTTAGGCAGATAGGAAAGTCTTCACCGACTGGGTATGCAGAGAGTCCTCACATACTTAGGAGGTGAGCAGAAAGAGTCCTTACAAACGCCATGATAGGTAAGTCCTCGCAGACTAAGGAGGTTTAAGAAAGAGTCTGTGCGAACTCAGGGTAGGACGGGAGTCTTTGCAAACTCAAGTCTTTGCAGACTGGTGGTGGGCTCGCGTCCTCTTCGGTCGCCGAGCCAGGTGCATCTGCCGGGGCTCGCTGCTGGGGTTGTATTTATACTAAAATTTTGGTTATCAGCAGTTCTTCGGGGTGCTGGGTGGTAGCATAGCCTTTCACCACGGGGGTGTGTTTATCGGGGGTACAGACGTGCTGCACTTTTCTTATCGCCCCACATGGAGACGAGGACAAATTAAAACCCCTGTCTCTGTGATGTCACAAGGTCATGGGTGTGCTGCCATCTCTTGAGATTGTAGGAAGTTCTTCTGGAGCTAGCCAAGAGTAGTATAATTCTCAACAATATTTATTCAAGTCGCGGGTGTGCCTTTTGCATGCGTAAATCTGGGTGGGCAATGGGTATTGTAATTACGCATGTAATTTACAAAGATGTAATTGGCTACCCAGGCTTGTGGGCTTTATTAGCGCAATACATTAATTTTGGTTTGCGACTTATATATTCCGCCCCTGAGCGCATGTGGCTCGTAAATGGGGCGAAGTGCAATTGTATTAACTTACCTTATAAGATGTGTAACCTTGTTGAATCAAATGATCATGTGTACCTAGATTAATAGTGTTTCATGTACAGCAAAAATGCTAAAAGTAAATGGTAAGATTACTTGTCATGTACATAACCAACCTCAAGTCTTCAAGAAATTAGTATGGAAACTAACTTGTTACTTGAGTGTTCCATTATCATGTTGTTTCAAAGTGTTTCTTCTATACCTGTTCCTGTATTCTGTAGGCAAGTAACCCGGAGAGTAGGATGTATTGAAATTTACTTTTCTAAAGCTCTTAAACTTTGTCACCACATAAAATTTACTTTACTAAAGCTCTTAAACTTTGTCACCACATGTACTCAGGTTACTGTGAGACCACACTGGCTGGAATACCAGTCCAGTTAACTTCGTCCTGCAGGGGCCACAGTCAACCATTCCCCACATTGCAATCTTCTGCGAGCATGGACTAAAAACGTTTGCATCCGCTTAGCCCCATTTTTTATTTCTTGAGGACAGAAATAAAAATACATTAACGTAAAGATATTTTTGCAAACCAAAATTGTACACGCTCACTGTATAAATTTTTTTTCTCTCACATTGATATGTAATCTGTCCTTGAACTAGGAAGGCCTGGGTCCAATGAAACAAATGGCTTGATTCCTCATACTCTTTTCCAAAACTCTTCCTCCCTTGGTAAGAAAGTGAGTGAAGAAACAAGACGGACTGGCTGCAACAGCGCTGAGAAGCAGAGGGCTACACACATGCCAGCACCCCAACCGCTATGCCACAGAGAGAAAGGGAAGAGCAAAGAGGGGGGAAAGAAGAGGCATTTAACCTGCAGTGATAGTAACGAGACGCCGCCCGACTCAGATACGGGCACCCAGAGCTCAACTAGGGCAGCACTAGACACAGAACAAGTCTTCACCCAGAACCACAACTCAATCAAGGCAGCGCGCACACAGTAGAGACGCTGGCCTATAAGTCCAACTGTAAGCCTACGATTGAGGCAACCGTCCTCCAGAGCTGAAGTGAAGTAGTGGAATCAACAGATGGGTCTACGTTGCTTCACGGGGTGGCCAATTGACGCATGCCAACATGTTGCGCTGTGCAAACGAGCACTCTACAGGCGACTTCACCCTATCTACGAGCGACTCGAGCTCAGGGGGAAGTCATAACAGTGGCAAAATAAAATAAAACATATAGAGCAAGGAGATTCCACAAGCCTGGACTGCAGAATACGTAAATGTAATTCACTCACGTAATTACAATCCTCATTGCACGCCTGGGAACCTGCATGCAAGAGTCACTCCCATGAATAAAATTAATATTTATGATATTCTACTACTCGTTGCTTAGCCCTGGAAGAAGTTCTTCAAAACCCAGAAATGGCAGCACACCTGTGGCCTTGTGACGTCACCACCCGCCACCCTCAGGAAGAGGTGTTTTAATTTATCGTCATCTCCAAGCGGGGCAATAAGAAATGAGCGGGTCGCACCCCAGATAAGCCCTGTGCTGGTGGAAGGCTATGCTACCCCCAGCACCCAGAAGTATAGCAGATGACGAAATTTTCAAATATAAATAGAGGTCCAGTATCTAGCACCGGCAGATATGCCGAGATCACCGGCTGAATAGGATCTCGATCCTTTCCTAGTCTGTGAAGACTCTCCTCAGTCTGCAAAGACTCGCCTCAGTCTGTAAAGACTCCTCTCAGTCTGCATAAGGCTCTCCTTCCTCTCCGCGACCTGCAATACAGCGCTATACTTAGAAGCCAGAGCAAGATGGCCATGTTCCGCAGATTGTAAAGACTGCAGCTACCTAGCAGTTTGTGAAAAGGCTTATCCAGTACTGCACCCACTGACCATAAGGACAGCTACTCCACGTCCAAGGTAATCCTATTCCACGTACCCAGTAACCCTTTGCCCAAGTCAACTTCCGTGACTCCATGGTAACAAGTTGTCACGTCCTAGATTACCTCCCTTATATAATTCTGGTAATTATTTCACACTTTGAAATTGCATCAATTTATTGTAGATTTTGTCTCATATAAATTTGGGAATTTTTTTTACTAGATTTTCTCCAGGATGGCCTTCGCCTATTTTTCTATTCACGTAATTATCATTGTTTAGCCAGTCAGCTAATTAAAATTGTAATTTGATTTTAGCCGGGACTTTCCATTTTCTCTTTAGCACCTAATAAAATTTACCTTAACCTTACTGTCCGTTTACCAATTATTGTTAGTTAGTCTCTCACTTTCCTAGAGTCTGTGTTTGTTTATTTGTGCCAGGAAACTTAATGTTTGTTGGAGATTATCTGAGTGTTCAGTTTACCAGGGATTCAATGTACAGCCGGAGAGGCAAGTTACAGAATAGGCAACGGCGTAAGGAATGCAGCACCCTAGCAAGAGCCAAAATAGCAGAAACCCCTGTAAGTGACCCGCAGGAGGTTGAACCCTGCCGCAGTCTAGTGAAGCAGCCCCGTGTCCGATCTCACCCTTCATTCCCCTTGAACATGAGTTTCACTTCGACAAGCATTTATACGCCTGTTGGCCCGGATACCCTACAGGAGAATGTCTCGCCCAAGTAGAGCAGTCACCGCCTATAGCCTGCGCTACTCCTAAGGACACCGTGACTAGCCAGGCCTCTAAGATGTCCAGTGTAATTAAACTCAGTTCTGGTAAACTCATCTGGGTTCAATACCAAGCAGAAGCTGAGCTACCTAACCTTTGTGTGATTAAACTGGCATCGGGGAAAACTGTATGGGTTCGACTCCCACCCAAGGCAGTCCCTAAATCACGTATGACACCTCCCTTTTCAGACTTCATCTTTGTCCTCATCTCGTCCGAATCACCCCAGCCAGATCATATGTCTCCACCCCCACGATCGCCTAATTGCATCATCACTCCATATCCCCGGGACAGCTGGCGTACCGCTTATTGGCAACTCTTGTAGTGAGGAGAGTAGAACTCCCTGGTCGGAAATCTACCTCCATCCACCTCACTCTGGGGTTTGACTCCCTTTGTTCCTGGTGGTACCTTATCATCAAGCAGCTCCCTCTGACATTTAACCCTTCCACAACCCGTCAGGCCAAGGATGTTAACCGTTTATGCTGTGGTAGGCATTCTTAAAGTTCTGAGAGGGCAGTCAGCTGCCTAACCGCTTACCTCATGAGGTAGGGCACACCACTAGTGTAGTATATAGGTAAACCAATCTTTCCTTTTTTTTTTCTTTCATGCCACATGGCCACAGGTACCAACAAAAAAGTTATTCTGGGGCAGAGGATCGCAAATACATTGCAGTTTTACTTTCTATGGGAGAGAATGCATTTTCATAGTAGTTTATAAGTAAAATTTTCAAGGAGTACGTACTCAATGAAAATATTAATATTTATTATTTATTCCTAGTAACTTAAAATTTTCTAAATGTTTTTCATTATATTGATGCCGTTGGGTGAGACACGAGACAAACGGTGACACAATAAATTATGGTAGATGGGCACCAGCGGTGTTTCCCAGTCACTGCATTGTTGAGGCTCAGGGTTTTCAGGGATGCTGTGGGTTCTGTGTGTCCGTCTCACCCGAGTGTAGTTACGGAACACTTTGTATTACTAAACATCATTACTAATCTTTTATCACTGAAAACAATGGCAGGAGGTTGCTGTCACTACAAAAAAAATACTTGATGCACTGTTATATGTTCTTTTATTTTACACTCATACAAAAGTCGTGCCAGGATTTTAAGTTTATGAATTACACTCGGACGTGTCTAGCTAACTCCTTTTGGGTGCTCCCCAGCCCGCAATTAATCTAGCCCACTCCTAGATGGATGACTTCTCTGTGGTGTTAGAAAACACAATAGTCACAAGGAAAGGGGTCGACAGCCGCTAGGGTGGACTGATGATTTTTCCTGAAGACAGGGTGCAGAGAATAATGAAATGAATGAGCGAACACGTGTGATTATTTGACATCACTAGCGCAAACTCGTCGGGCGCGTCTTCCAGCACGTGGTTAGGGTGGTGGCGGCCTATACAAATAGCCGGCTAAGATGGAAATAATGTCAACGTACAAATTACACACAATGATACAAATACAACTGGAACAAGATGGGGCACGACATGAACGGTCACAATAAATACGCAAGCACGTGAAAGCAAGACTAGATGGCACAGATGCCGCTGAATAAATGTTGCAGCGAGCACATGGTGCAAGTGAAATTTCAGTATTTCTCCACAAAAACTGCAAATTCTGGTCAAACAAATTATTATTTCTATTGAAATTATTCTTTTGCAGATTGAATTAGTTTTGAACTTGTTACATGCTTGATGGCAAGAAAATCAAACATTGAAATGACCTCTTCATCAGGCATACAAAGCATCAATTACATGAAAATTACACGGAACCATGAATGAAAAATACATAAAACCATGAAACAAATTATGGCTCACATGATATTACACAAATAAACCCTCAAAGCGCATGGATGTCACAGATATTGATTTGGTGGCAATGAACCACGTGGTCGCAAATGATGTGGCAGTAAAACAATTAAACATGAAAAATACCCTCAAATACATACATAGAATTAAAGCCCTTGATATTGCACGCAGCAATTGTACAGAAATTACACTGAAACGCCTTTAACATAGGCAGATGGCATCTGATTCAAAGTTACGTGTGGGCCGCATGGTCTCTCCGACATCTTTCCTCCCTTCTCCTTGTTTACATTTTAAAAAGCCACAAAAGCACAAATTATTAGGTTAAGTGGAAGCATAATGCTGGGGAAAATATCTGGCAAAATGAACGTAACCCTTAATCGGTATACTAAGAATGAACTATGGTAATCTACATCAGTGCAAAAAGTTTGAAGTGCATACATGACAGCATCTTGCCTTGCCAGATCTCCGACGACTGCACCGAGGCAAGTGTCTCATGGATCTACCCTGGCTGCCTACGGGGTTCACATAAACGGAGTTCTTTACTGCTAAGCGAGTGGGCACCAATCACCCATTCACACTTGGTGAAGACACCCCACGGGAACCTGCTCAGTCTGCCGGTCACCTAGATAGGCAGTCCTCTCTAGTCAGCACCCCAGTGTATTTCCCCTTGCACACCAGATGTGGCACAGAGCCATACCGTGCAGTACGTGCCTTGGTCACTGGGAGTAACACCAGGTTGGACATAGCCAACTCGTTCTTTGGAAGCAGTGCAGCCACCACCTGGAGCCAGAGATACCTCGCCTCTCTACTCAGCATCTCGTCAGCTCGCAGCACCCAGGTGACTGCTGGCCCCAGCCAACCTGCGCCTTTGCTAGATCCCCGGAAATCGATGAGTGATTACCCTGTTAAGTCCGCCCTACCTTTGAGGGCCAAGGTGCTACCCAGACATATCACAGTGTCAACCGTAGCTGACTTTGTACTTAGTCGACAGCCAATCCGACCAGTATTATTCTCCAGTAGACAAACCACTCAGCCTAAGTAACTAAGTACCAGAGCACACCTGACCAGTGCTCACTAATGTAACTGTGACTAGTCTAAGCAACATGCGTCAAGTACTTTTCTGGTGCCCAATATGGGGTGTCAGCGTAAATAACTGTTAATCAGTGAAAGCGGGATCAGGTCAGAATGGCCCGAGATAGACAGTAGCTGGGAAACGAATAATAAACCAGACTTCGTGGGGTCGCGAAACACCTCGTGACATCCAAGACAATAGGATTGCAGAGAGCAAAGGCAGTCCTACAGAGCCACAAGCCAGCGACATGGCTAGTGTGGTTCCAAAAGCGTGTAGTCACACCACTTGTCAGGGTGAGTTACTGCATTACATGCATCCATTGTCAACAACAATTCCACTACTGGTACCTGGGATGGGAAGACGAAGCTAGAAACACCCATGGATTAGAGTATAAGTGCGCAGCGTGTCGGACCAGGCAAGACACATATTGTGGCTGAATTACGTGTCCAGGTCACGGCATCAACTTTATACACTGTGTAACATGTTACGAGCCATACCACCACACCTGCATAGGTTGGCCAGAAGATAGAGTCACTCGGCCAGGGTTAGTATACTGATGCTAAGTATGCAAAGATCTGCAGAATACCGACCACACACCCCTAGATGTTACTCAGGGTCTTTCCGGCAGCCAGGTAGACCTCATGAGGACCCTATCACCTTCACTGATAAGTGTGAGAAGGAGTTCAGTGCAATTCGTCTCCCCAAGAAACAGTGGATGACTCGAGTGCAATCCCATTTAAGCGGGAAGGCGTTAAAATGGTGGGAGCGCTATGGCAAATTTATTTCCGAGTGGGACCAGTTTTGTAAACGACTAGCAGCAAACTTCACCGGTGAAGAGGTGGTAGCTAGGTTGACGACAGCCTTCTATAGTAACATACAAGTACCCGGAGAATAGGTGGAGATCTTCATCAGAAAAAAGGAGCATGGTCCCCGATGGGAATGTAGCAAGGCCGTTCGCTCCATCGGGAGAATGTTATTACCCAGCCTAAGAAACATACTACTTGTGCCCAAACCATCCAACTTTGATGAATTAGCAGACCTTGCAAAAGAGGCAGAACATAACTTCCAGGCACAAGCTGCCCTGGATAAGCCATGAGGTAACAAGACCACAGAGTCACGTCAACCTCCACCCGAGCCAAAGGGGAGAAACCCCTCCCCTAACCCACCAGAAGCATTTGTACCAAAATGCTGGTTCTGCCCAGAACACCTGAATAAAGACTGCCCTGAAGGTTTATGGGACCTCGAAATACGGCCGGAGGAACTAGATACCAAACACCTACTCCGACCATTACTAATTGAGCCATACAGCAGGTGGGAAACACTGAAGCCAGAATGCGAAAGCGGGCCACCACAGCTGGCAAGACAGAGCCCGGAATCCAACGCTTAAGTGAGGGAGCTACACCACTTGTCGCCCCACACATAGAAGTGGAGATTAATGGCAAAGAGTCTTAGCCCTTCTAGACTCAGCTGCGACTGGAAATTTTATCTGTAGCAATCTACTTAGCATGGAACAACATACGAATTTGAGACCACAGAAAGATGTCATACTATGGCACAACCCATGCTACCTTACAAGTGGATGGTAGGGTCTAATTAACCGTCAACCTACATAGACATTCTAATCCGGCCAACTTCGTAGTCTCACCAGCCCTCACCGAGGCTGTAATCCTTAGCTGTCCCTGGCTACAACAACAGCAATGTGTCATAGACCATGGGAAACTGCAAGTGTACTTTGGCGATAACTACAGAGTCACAGTAAATTGGGAAAGCTGTCCTGAAGCCATGATACCCACGCCGATTGATTGCAATAAGATCAATCATGAATTCCCGAAATCAAGTCTAGGCCAACCAGGAGGCCCGAGGCAAGAACACCAAACACAGACAGGGAACCAAGCTACTCTCAACCCCTGAGAGTAGACTTTCCAATGCTCTGAGGAGCAGACTCCGTAAGATCCCTGTCCTCGACGCGATGAGCTACTTCCGCAAGGTCATAGCCACACATGAGCTGGCTTCCCCTGGAATAAACAAAATCTCATTGCGCAGTCCGATGGACCGACCTTCGAGCCAGAGACTTCGCAGATCAAGTAGGATTTCCGAAAGATCTGAAACCCTGCAGGCGAAGGAGGTGGAAGAATCTCCTACACCTTCTCTCCCAGTCTGTCGCTACTCCGGAACCAAGAATCGGACCAGAGGAGATAACGAGGCACTCGACCTTGCATCCAGAAGTAGCACTACTAATGGGAAGTGAGCCGTCGAGAAACACACACCGACGAGCCACTGCCATCTTCTGCACCGCTGAGATGGGTCCTTAACAAAGACTATGGTCGATTCCTTCCCAATTTTTTCCCAATCCCTCTTCCCTGTGAAAGTTGCACCATCTCTAATGACCTCGCTGTCGATGAGATGTTAATCCCGACTACCCACCTACTCTTCTCTTAACTACCTTCCATCACCTCTCACTTGATCTTTTCCTTTCTACTTGCAGACTACAGAAAAACTTTTTACTGTAGAGCCTGGTGATCAACAGTGTCATTCTGGCAGTAATAACTGCATGCATGTCCCTAAAGTTTACAACCAGTTAGCAGTTAGGGATGATGTATTGTATATTGCTGGATTAATGACTTATGTGTGTTTGCAGTGTTTTTTGAACACCTGGCAGAGGAGGCAAGGCTGGACGCCAACATGCCAGTTATAATGAGGAACTCTGTGTATGCACGCAAGAGCCTGGCGAAGAAGGCTCGCTCGCAGCAGCTGGAGCAGAGTCGCCTTGAGAAGGCCAAGTCCCTCGGTGAGTGTTGCTAGCCACTGCACTCATACCATACCTATACAGTGGTTTATTATCTTTACTAATATAAAGTGGTAATGTGAGTTTGTTTATTTGTTTATATGTCTTGGGTAATCTCAGAAACTACACTACTGATTCTTAAAATTCTTTCACTATTAGAAGCTACATTCTTCCAGATGGTCATATGCAATGTTTAATCTAAAAAAAAACCCCCCTTGAGAAATTTCAAAATTTGTAAACCAAGTTGTAGAAAAAGAAAAATGAGCTACTTGGCTGCTTGGTAAGCTTGCTCCACCAAAGTTACAGTGGCCTTTTAGAAAGCTACACTCTTCCAGATGGACATAGGGATATATCAAGTGGGGCCACAGAGGCCCAGTGGGTAAAGTAATGCCAATTGGGGTCACAGTGTCCCAGTGGCTAGAGCAATCCCAAGTGGGGCCTCAGTGGATAGAGAGATCTGAGGTGGGGCCGCAGAAACTCAGTGGCTAGAGCAATCCCACGTGGGGCTGCAGAAACTCAGTGGCTAGAGCAATCCCACGTGGGGCCACAGTGGCTAGAGCAATCCCAATTGGGGTCGCAGTGGCCCAGTGGCTAGAGCGATCCCAAGTGGGGACGTAGTGGCTCCGTGGCTAGAGCACACTCAAGTGGAACCGTAGTGGCTCAGTAGATAGAAATATATCAAATGGGGCCGCAGTGGCTCAGTGGAGTTTAATATTAGCTTAATATTATAAATTCTCAAGTAGTCACAAGTAGTCGCAAGTTATCGCTGGTAGTCACAAGTATAGGCCGTTCACAGTTAAAGTGAGCACTTTTGAATCCCTAGTCACTATTTACTTTTAGCCATTTTTTATCCTTTAACCACCTTTTAAAATAAATATTGCCATGTAAGTAATAAACACCGTGTGTATATTCCACCACACTCGAAAGTTAATATCCAAGGCTAACATTTATTATATTTACAGACTATTATTCCAAATGAGAGGGCTTTCAAAAGTGCTCACTTTACAGTATATAGCCTATAGTTGCAAGTAGTCACAGGTAGTCACAAGTAGTCACGGGCAGTCACAAATTGACCCAAGTAGTCACGGGTAGTCACAAACTGTCACAGGTAGTCACAAGTAGTCATGGGTAGTCGCAAAGTAGTCATAGGTAGTTGCAAGTAGTCACTGGTAGTCACTGATAGTCACAAATATATAGGTATGTATTTTAATAACTCCATAAAACATGAGCAAAGTGATGCCGGGCTGCTAGTAATCCTATAATCAAGGTGGCTTTTGCCTCCATGTTATTTGGATCACTGTATTGACAGAATCACCCAGACTCAAAGAGAGTTGTACACACTTTTAAACCACCACAAAGCAAAATTTTCATAAGTACATAAATATTAGAGCTGTGCCGATTCACAAAATTAATCTGATATGCCGAATCACAGGTATGGTGCAGATGAATGGAAAAGTATCTTGCATATATATTTTAACTTATTTCATTACATTGTTGAGAAAGTAAATACAGTAATGCAATAAACTATGTGAGTTCAAGTGAAGACATCAATAAAAAATATATTGGTCTATGTTCATAAAAATACTTATTTGTGAACACAGAAAACAGAAAGTATTTTTAATTTACTTTTTAAGACAAAAATGTAACTTGTAAACACAATAGAACCTTGTTATAAATCTGAAAGGGAATACTTTCTGTGTTCTTTATAGAGGGGAAACTTCACATGTACACTCGTCTTGAAATAATATAAAAAAAGTTATGTACCAAATTTACATATGTAGAGCACACTATAATCTTAATAACCTGTGGGAAAACATTTTATAACAGAAATACATACTCAAAAAAATGGGAATATTACAAAAACAGTCTTTAAATGAAACATTGTTTCATCCTTATGGACATTAACAATAATATTACTTTCACCAGAATGTAAATGACTTGCTTCCCCAAAATTTGCATTTACAAAATTCAAATTCATCAGTGTGCAAAACAATTATCCATTTAATTTAATTAATCTGAGCTTAATTACTACAGCCTGAGAGTTAATGAGGGTGAAGTGAGGTGAGTATAGAGCAGTGCTGTAATGAAGGGGTGGGGGAAATGGGAGATCCCCAATAAAATCCGTGATTAGCAGTATCATCTGGTACGATTCCCACTTGCAAAAATCCAGAGTAATACGAAATGCGGAATACGATTATATGGCAAAATATAAGGTGAAAATACCCCTAGGTGAAATTGTATTCAAGGCTTAGTTTCTGAGGAAACCATCATGACATGTCGGGAATGAGTAGGAGCAAGTGTGTGGTAATGGGACGAGTGTGGGGGTGGGGGAATGCTGTGACATAGGAGACGAGGCAGTGTTAAGGGAGAAGAAAGCATTGGGGCTCAGTATTTGCAAACAGCCGTGGCATGAAAAGTGGATTGGCCGCGGGGAGACCTGTGGCATGGCCACCACAGTCATCAGACCTCTCTCCACTGGATTTCACACAGGGACTTAAGTATGGAATGAAAGGGAGCGCACAGATGGTTGAGGGAACACAGGTGGTTGAGGGAACACTGGGACTGTTGTGAAACCCTTTCTACATTCATTTCCCCAGCAGTATTCTTATTGGAAACTTCACTTAGTGGTGGCGGCGGCATTAGTTGACCCAAATTGTCATGCCCTCAAAAGTTTTCATATGAGGTCATGAAAGCGGAATGACCACCATCCAGTCATGCTTGTCCACAGGGATTACAGAACTATCTTTGTAATTAACTTACTTGAGTATGGTTGCTCACACCCCTCCTGGGGTGAGAATGGTCTTGTCCAACATGAGCCACCCATTGCCACTCTCTAATTTTTTTAAAAATAAGAGTGAAATTAAGTTTTCTAATTAATTAAATCTATTGCCAAGTGTTTCCTCAACATGTTAAATCATGCCACTTACTGGGAAAGACAGCATCTGCATGAATTAAAATTACATTGCTTACACACTGTTGTACCGTGTTTTATTTTCTCACCTAATTTGTTTATGCAAATTAATACTAAGGATTTAATGTGTTTTCCAATGAAGGTTAATTGTGTTTGTGTTTATTTGTTAACTTTTTTCAAAGTGTCTTTGTATTTTTTGAACAACTTGGTGCACATTTGACTGGGGGTCAAGACGATCTCCGCCATGTTAGTGCAGTGGGTTTTGAGCGTTCATTGGGAGCGGCAGTGTGTTGCGTGTTTCTGGGCTTTCAACACTTTTTGCACTGATCACATAGTTTTCAATAGTAATAATTTATTTCTGGAACTTAATTCTTTTTTCACCGGCCTGGAAACCATGCTGCTCCCATCCCCTCCATCTCAAATGGCACCGGGGACTTATCTTAATACAACTAATTCACATTGGCTACGTGCCTTCTTACTTATGTAGGTGGGTAATGCACCTGAGTCGTTACGCTAATGCAGTGCATCTGGTGAGGGTTATTTGGTGAGTAAAACCAGTGTTCACTGTTGGCCGTTTCACGTCCGTATAAATTTTTGTGGGTATTATAACCACTGCATGTCCGCAATCCTACTCATGTCTTAACTACCAACTTGTGTTTTGAGCATGCAAGATGTTCCATATAACAGTTTCATATAACATTCGTGCCATATGAGAAGGCCTACACTCTCATTCAGGCAGGCATCATCACATAATCACGTCAGCGAGTTGATCTCAGGAGCAGCCATACAAGGCTTTGACCCACTCCAGAGAAAAGATCTCTTGCTTGGTCCGAGCTGGTGCCCGTAAATATTTCTACAACTTCCACAGAAAATCAACTGCCGTAAGTCTACTTTCCCTCTTCCCCACTCCTGAGGCCACGGCAGCCAGTCACTGTCTTTAGGCTAGCACTAAGTTTAGCTGGCTGCCCTATAACATGGACACACCCATATTTCTCTGTTTTTATGGCATGAGAAAAAAGAGGAAAGATGTGTTGCGTGTCCAATTTTCTTTTACATATTTTACACTACAATTGAATTTTAATGCCTTAAAATGGTTGCAGATAAATCCATTTTGGCAATTTTCAACTTTCAATAAACACATACTGTATATGGACAAACAGAGCACAAAGAACTTAGTAAAGATATAAAAAGATTTTTTTAATGGTATTCATAAACATCTACAAAAGTAATTATAAGCCTGTGACACTTTACAAGTTATTACACAGACAATCAGATTCAACAAGGCTTTTATTATCACTCATAAAAAATATCACAGTCAGTTTCACAAAATCAGATATAGAATATTTAACATAAAGGCTTATTTGGAACAATTAAATGTAACGCTTATGCAGCTGTTTAACCAATACAATAAAATTTACGTAAAAACTTTCGATAATAGCTGCATAAGTGACAAATGGTTCCAACACTTATGAACAATTATTATCACCAAAGCATCTCTATACCAAAATCCGAAGCTTATTAAATCAATTACAAACAGTGTAACATGTGCGCAGCCTATTACCCAAACAGTGAAAACATTTATGTAATAAAGGTCTGAATTGATTGCTGCATGAATGAATATAGGTTCTGACATTTGTACTCCTTAATTATCATTAAAGCCTTTCAATATCAAAAGCTTAAAGCTCACAGCCATTACACATTATACACTTTACATGTTTAATTGACTTGATAAGTATAACACATGATAAAAGGCAATAATTCCATATAGATTGTATTAAAACCAACAAATACTCCATTATACAATGTTGTACTCAGGCCCAAACAGTGAAACTCGTAATATTAAGGAGAAAGCCAACTCCAAAAGGCCATACCAAATATTTACCCACACTCGGCTGGAGTAAAAATTATGTAGCAACTCTAAACTAGAGCAAAATCAACTATACCCAGTTCATTTAACTAACAGGCGCTAAACACCTAGGTACAAATTGCTACATGTGAGTACCGCAAGGCCAAACTCCTAGACATTGAAAATAATTTAAATACACTGATAGGTTAAGCCTCTCAAGGAATTATACTCTTCACCATTTATAGAGACTCTATACTATCACACATCAGGGGGCAGGTGCATTTAACACCAGTAAGGCCACGATGCAGTAAAAATATACACTGACGCATGGTGTGTTCCTGCACATTGGGCATGCACACACTACATTTCCACTTCGCTCATTCTTCAAGTTGCTACACTCATATGGGCATGTCACACCACAGCAGTTCAATTAATCACGTGCCTACAGGATCCGATAACAAGAGATCACAGATACGTGGTAAAATAAAATATTGTACTGTCCACCCGAAGGCGCCATGCTGTCGCCTATTTCACTTCCAAGAGATTTTACTGTTCAACGAGTCATCGACGCCCAGCTAACAGAACATCTAGTTTCAAGGGATGCTGCAGGAGGGCAGCACCCCGCCTACAAGTTCGCCACTGCCGCCAGAGCCTCGTGCCGAGGTGATAGATATGTCAACAGACTCCAACAGAGGGGATCGGAAAAGAGTAGCGTAGCCTCCAAGCATGATTAAACAACTCCTGCGGAGAGAGGTTAGTTACCCCAGCACCCTTCCGACAGCCTACAAGTCAATTATTTTGGTATGTAATGAGGTGCCTTATTCCTGGCAGAGAGATCTGGCAGTCATCAGCCCCTCCAGCTTGAGTAAAGCTGAGAATGCCATCAGGGAAAGTGGTAATGACCCTGACGTCACAGTATGTACAAGACTTGAGCTGGTCTACTCCAGGGTTCTAACCACTAGACCGCTTGCACCAGTATTATCATAGTAAAAGTTTCCGGTGTAAGCTGTGCTACTTGTACCACTCCCAGTCTGCAAAGACTGGAGCCTGTCTGACAGAGGCCCACTGCTATACCACTCACAACGAATTGCGGTCTCAGAAGAGCCTCCAGAAACAATGTCAGCAGCACCCGGAAGACATCATTATGTCAGGATCCAGAGGTATTAGGATGTCCCCACCTGTTCCCCTTCCTGAAAAATTACTTCCTTTCTCACCTGCAGTAGCAGATCGTGCTGACGTCCCTTCTGGACTAAAGCCAGCTTCCCCCAACCCCCTCCTTAGAGTCACCCGAATTGTAAAGAGTTTTTTCATTGATCCTTTATGCAGGTCGTCTTCACTTGCCATCAAAATATTAATATCTAATTAAGTTAGATAGGAGAGCTACACATCCCAATGTTTTCCTAACGTTTAAAATAAATACTTTATAGTGAAACAAATGTCTAAGTGTACCCTCTTTTACCCTTCATTCAATATTAGCTCTTTTAAATTAGGTCCTAACTGTCTCTCTCACTGAAAAGGTACAGACAAAGTTAATAATTCAGGATTATCCTCAGCCTGATCAAGGCCGAGATATCCAAGGTTCGTTACCGGCTGTCCAACCTCCAGCAGGAAGAACCCTCAAAACAATAAGACTGATATTCTTGCCTCCATCTCAATCCCAGTCTGAACAAGTCCGGATTCAGGAGATACCGGCTGCTGTCTTATGTTTTGAGTATTTCTCTTTACATATTTTTATCAAAGTACCACATTTGTGAACGAACTTCACTTTCAATTTAGCACTCCCACTGAGAGGAATGAGCGGAGTGGAGATCCGTAGATTACTCCCAGCCTCAACAAGGCCTGATAGTTCTTGGAACACTCCAAGTCGCCCAGCCTTCAGATGGGATTCGATCCCAGGAGCACAGGCCTATCTATTATCCCCTGCTTCAGTACGATCCTGAACAAGGCCGGACACGGGAGACATCAGATATCGCCTAATGATTCTGGAGTGTGCACAAAGTTATACTTGCTATTTGTTTTATGGAGCTGCCTTACGCAACAAAGGGACAATACCGTAGTTTATGAAGGCTAGCACGACGAGCTTTGCAAAGGCAATTAGATGCTTTAAGTGGTAGTGTTATCCCGATGACAGATAATGAAACCCCCACATCTAACACAATTACTGAACCACTTTTCGGACATAGGATAAAACTATATATCCCAGAACACTTAGAGTTTGAGGCAATTAGACTAGGTGGAGACACGATTCTCGTATTAGATTAACCTTATCACGAGAGTGACTATATTGGTTATTTAGTCCGTGCTCTTCCCGTACTTGAACCTAGTACCCCTCTTTGTCTTGCTCGGACAGCATGACCCACTGACCCCACGTGCCAAGTGCGCACGGCAGCCGGAAAAATTATTACCATCTGTCCACCCCCTCAGGTTTCTTACAGCTGCAAAGTAGTAGCAGTGACCCCTGAACTTGTTACAACTCGCAAATCAACTCGACCGGCTCCCTATAGGGGATACCGAAAAGTAGAAACTGAAAATACTATTAAAGTTAGACTCTCCTGTATTATTTCTTTCCTGTACTGTGACAGTTGACATCACTCTTTTTGTCAACCTTCATGGTAAGCAGAATGAAACATCCTGGAAGGGTGACCTATTTGGTCAAACTTACCCTGGGGTTTGATTCCGCTCCTCCTGTCAAAGGCTCTTGGTCGGAAGTGTGTAATCCGAAAACCTTCCAGCGTGGGAAGATCCTTGACCCAGCCACATAACCAAATTACACGTCCTTTTGACACCTCAGGTGTGACTCAGTGCCTTCAAACACCGAGAGTAGAATCAGCGTTCTCAGTTAATTTTGTTCAGGGTAAAATTTATCCATCTTTCATATTACTTTCTTTAAAGAAGGAGAAAGAAGTTAAAGTCAGGGAACCGCTCCTCTTTCTTCCTTAAAAGGGTAACATGCATCAATTGGCACCCAATGTGGGGCATAACTGCAAACAGCTTAGCCTGAGCAGTTAGACTGAGTCAGTCTCCCCTCCCTCCTTACTTTGTGTAGATGTACTGGACTTCGGGGAGTCCGTTATAAATATGCCATGATGCTCAACAACCTTACACCCATGATGTCTGGGTCAGAACAAAGCCCTCAGGAAGTTATGAGGCAGAGACATACACCAATAATCTCCTACTGATCGACACGAGATGTTCGGTAGATTACTGTACCAGTACAGGTGTACACTCTATTCAATGTGTTCACTGCCAACAGCAATTCCACTATGCCTGTCTAGGTTAGGAAGATAACCCTCATTTTACCGATGGCTTAAAATTCTGCTGCCAGCCCTGCTGACAAAGGCTGGTAGTACACTGCAACTAGCCTGAATGTGAAGGCCAGGGTAGACACACTATATGTTGTATAATATGTGCGGCTGAGTATCCTCATCGGTGTATTGGCTGGCCGGACCAAAGGATCACTTGTCCCGGTCAAGTATACCAGTGTGATGCTTGCCATCGTAACCTCACACACCAACCATTGAACCCAGGACCGAGGCTAAGCCTCGCAACCTTCCTTCACAGGACTGATGCCCTACGCCCAGAATTTAGCGGTCACCCTCACGAAGACCCTATCATGTTTATAAACAAATGTGAATCGGAGTTGAGAGAACTGCAAGTCCGTATCAAACAGTGGGTAGGAAGGGCACGCCACCAACTGTTAGGTAAGGCTAAACAGTGGTGGGAAATATAAGGAGAATTTATAATGGAGTGGGGTCAATTACGATCCTGACTTTCTTCACACTTCACAGGGGACGTGGTGGTCTCAAACCTAATAATGGATTTCCGCACTCGAACCCAGCACTCTGAGGAGGAAACCAAAATATTTATCCGCCGGAAAGAACAAATACATATGCAGATATACCCCACAGAAGCCGAACAACAGTAGGTGCGAGGTATTACGTGCACTGTCCTCGCCACCCTATGCAACCTCCTGCTAATCCCTCAACCACAAACGGTTGATGAATTAGTGGAGAGGGAAAGGGATCTGGAGCAAAACAACAGAGCGCAGTCTCTGCTAGACAGCCTGGCATGCGTCCCCAAGGTCGCAGGCCTCGACCCTTTCTCCGGACCGCCAGTTGTGCATAGTCCAACCCCTCCTCCACCCGTCTTCACTCTACCTCCCTGCAGGTACTGCTTGGGGAGGCACTCCTACGGAGCTTGCCTCGCCTAGTAAGGCAGGAGAAGGAAAGTAACAGACACGCAGGCACCAAACGTGTCACGACAGCAGCAGAGTAACAATCATCCTCATCCCTACTCTGCCCCGAGATTCAATCCTCCCAGACCAAAGGAGCCCGAATCCCAAAATGCGTTAAGCCGAGGAACCATTCCCCTGCCTCTAGCAGGGATAGCCGTGTCCAGGAATGTCCGAGGGGCATGTCCACCCGGACACCGCTCGCGAAATCCGACAAAGAAATCTGGCTGATGTCGGCCAGACATGAGAGACCTGTCTTAAACGAGGTAGTAATAGGAAACCCTACGGACAGTAAAGTTCTGACAGTGGCTCCCACGACCCATAAAACCTACAACAATATAGAGGCAGTGTGTCCACGCAGGCCTTCCCCGCTACCACAAGATCCTCCTTGGTGCACCTCTTTGCAGGGACGAGACAAGGGGATCCACCTAATGGTCGAGGTGAAGGACCTCTGTTCATAGCCGAGGTGGAGGGCGCGTTGGGCACCTTTGCCCAGGCCACCTACAGCAACCACCTCACCCCACAACAAGCCCAATCACTAGGCCAGTGAACCTCAGGTGGCTATCATGGCAGAGATTGCCATTCAGCCTACTACCTTGGCCCCTCCTCTTGCCAGACCCTTGGCTGAAATATGCTAGGAAAACCACAAGACAACATCGCAGCGGAGCGACACCATGATTGTCGATCAGGGGATATCCAAGAGCGCCATAGCCATCAGAGCTAGAGAATGACGTCATCCCCAAGTGACGCAGACACTGTCCTACAAAAAGGCTACAGCGCTACTCAGACCTCCATCCAAGGCCCAAGCGACGCCACAGTCAGCCAACAATAGGACCAACCAGCTTGTGCCAGACACATGCCATACATCCCTGGACGCTACCATGAAGCACCCTGGTGACCAACCCCAAAGTTTTAATGGCCTGCGGCGACGTGGTTACCACCAAAGAAGTGTGGACGTCCCCAGAAGCGCCGGTGGACCAAACGTCATTCCTGTGAGTGATCACGATACTGAGTGAGTACATATCGACCTCTTCCTTCCCCCCCTAACTCCCCTTGTGGTTGTGCGAAGTATAGCGAAGAAAGTGTTGAGAAGTGAAAATATTTGATAATTCATGGGAATAGCTGTCAAAGAATGAGAGTGCAAGGACTCATTCATAGAAGTGAATGTAATTCATCCCAAGATTGCATATTAGTATAAAGTTGCGGAATATAAAAAATGATAAGAATGTCATAAAGCCTAAGAAACTTCAACTTTCAAAAGAGAGATATGTAGGCTCTGGCGAATCTTCTTATGTCACTTCAAAAATATTAAAGTCTTATCGTTAATTTGAAAAGCTAGTGATAGAGATATTTTTTTTGTTTGTTTTGGGAATGTGTAAATATGTCACAAAGTAAATAATGGAAATAATAATTTTTTTTACATATCAAATAGTAATGTTAAACCTGCTAAGGAGTAGGAATGAAGGGAGATGCATTGCCAGTAATTGAGGTCATACACTAACAAGTCCCTCCTGACAATGATTACCTTGTTATGTGTGTAAATATATTAATATTCACCTTATTATTGTTTCCCTAGTTAGTCTAAGAGCACCGGAGGAATAAAATGTAGAGTCAATCTTAACATGCTGGAAATTTGATGCTTGGCTGACCCTTGTCCACACACGTTCTCACCCTAATTTATAAGTAATCTTAATTAATCATAAGAGTGATAGAGTAAAACCAAAGAGAGTTAGTGAGCATGGTTAGGAATTGTGAGCTGCGTGGTAACATGTCCCTGAAGTGGACCCTACACACTGAAATGCACACCCTCGACATTCCTAACAATGCGTCACAGGTCGTAGGGTAGGTCACTATATGTAAGGCATCTACCAGGTATAGAAAGGATACAGCACTGAGATAAAGTGTTTAAGAATTAATTATCATGTCTTGAAATTTGTTTAAATAATGTCTCTAAAGTGTTGACAAATATATGTCAAAGTGTTCATGTTATTTTATTTAGGCAATCAAAGAGGTATAGTTGTGCTATTGAAACTGCCTTGTTTTTTCTTCTACCTCTATTCTCATGTATGGGATGCTAGCGACGGTTTGATATAGGGATATAGGTTAACGTAAAAATGTATTTAAATGTGTAATCAATAACTCGCTTGGTAGTAGGGAGAAATTGTTTTTAGGGCCGTACAGATACTGATACCGATACATCGGCTGATTTACCCCTAATTGGTATCTGTTGCAATTGGCCATGGTCCAACCAAATCGTTTCATCAACCCTAAAGATTTAGTTATCATATTTTTGAATGTGTAAACTGAATTTCACCCAACTTGGTAAACATATAGTACTAAGTAAGGACACTTGACTTTTATAGATTTCAACCATGCCGAGCACTTATTTTCAAAATTGCTGCCACTTAAAAAAATTTAGTGTGATGTGTCATATCTCGGAAACCATTCTACCGATTTATACCAAATTTTGTAGGCTGACAGCACAAAGTGTAAGCATTGAATTCAGTCGTAAATATTGTTATAGGTCCGCCATTTTGGAAAATAGTGCCAAATGAAAAAATTTAGCTTTTACATTAATCTCTAAAACTACTCAACCAATTTTTGCCAAATTTGGCACATAAGTAATACTGTGATAGGCCAAATAAATATAAGTAACTGAATTTTATTAGGCACTTATTTTAAAAATGGCGCCCCTTGTAAATATTTTAGGTTTATTTGGCATAACTACCATACCGTTTGACCAGTTTCGACCAAATTTTGAATGCTGACAGTATATATTGCAAGCAACATATATACCAAAAAACAACCCCTTTGGTCCGCCATTTTGTAAGATAGTGCTATGAAAATTGATAAAGCTTTTGTGTAATAAGAATTGACAGATTCCTACAAAATTTGGTAAACAAGTAGTACTGCGGCAATTGATACGTACAAATATGTTTCAAGTATGCCAGACACTTATTTTGAAAATGACGGCCATCTAGCTATATTAGCATAGTGTGCTATATTTTTGAAACCATTTAATAAATTCCAACTTAACTTTGTATGCTAGCAGTATTTATTTAAAAAACATCAAATATGTCTTCATGGAGCCGCTTTTATCCTCAATTTTGTAAGATAGTGCCACACGAATAAATAAAATGTTTATGTCATCTTGGAAAATAATTGTCCAATTCCTACCAAACATGGCAAACAAATAGTACTGCAGCAGATAATGTTAATTGATATGTTTTAGGTATGTCAGAAACTTACTATCAAAATGGTGACTATATAGCTATTATAGTTTTGTATATTATATAATGAATAATGTAATCAATTCCAATCAAACTTTGTATGCTGGCTGTATATACTACAACCATAAAATGTGTCCACTTACAATATCTTTTGTCCACCATTTTGTAAAATAGTACTACATGACAAATTAAAATTACTTGATATCTCTGAAAAAACAACCAATTTCTGGCAGCCTAGTAGCACTATGGTAGGCGATGTAAACTTATAAACTTTGAAAGGTTCAGACATATATTTTCAAAATGGCATCCATATAAACATTTTAGTAGAGCTGGACCAATACCGATACTGATACTATATAGGTATATCGGCCAATAAACCCAAAATCGATATCGGTTACAATTGGCCATGGTTCAATCAGATCATTTCATCAACCCAAATGATTTAATCATCATGGAAATTACCGCACTGGGTTATCTTGCAGGACATGTTTTCACAAACAAATAATTTAATTTTTGCAACCGAAAAACTATTTCCTTGATTTTACTTTTATCTTTTAGTAACAGGTGATTTGAAATTAAACGGAAACTGATATGGCTGGCTTTGGTGTTGCTACATATTTAACTCTATATAAGCCATACCTGGTGAAATTCCTAAAATAAAATGTAATTAAACATAATACTGGTGTCTGCTTTTGAGGTGGTTAACATTCATTTCTAAAAAAAAGTTTTACGCTATAATAGTCATTGTTGTACATTTTCTACCACGTAAATGTAAACTGTATATTGATCTATCGCTCCCACATTGTATATCGATATTTGGTTCGCAGCATGATGCAATTCAAAAATTAATTAGTAGCAATATTTATCATTTTATGTACGAACCTGATTCGAATGAGCCAAATCGCTATGGTGGTGGCGCTCATTCATGGGCAGAATCATAACATTCATTTTATTTTTAACAAACATCTCTAACCATAAATGTTGGCGATATGATGAAAGTAAATATTATGCATATATAAAGCAGATGAATGCAATTTTTGCACTGAACATTTGCGCAGTACTTAAAAACACTGCCTTCTTTACTCATCTTCTGTGTTTTGTGGTTAGGTTCTGGACAAATGCGGCAGACATAATATAAAAAATTACAAATAAAATTATTTGTGTTGGCACTATCTGCGGGATCAGCCATAAAATATCTGTATCGGTAATATCTGCAAAATTGGGCTTGGACCCACCTCTAATTGTTTTAGATAGAAACATCATGTAGAGTATGAGTTACAGTGTGACAGCGCCTGCATATTAGGATGTCAGTTAACTTCGCTCCCAGTAGGGGGCCACACTAAACAAACCCCGTTTTTTGAATGTTTCGTCCATCCTCTGTGAGTGGAACGGTATGTAAACACAAAGTTCAATTTTGAAGCTGAACAGTTAGCATACTGTATCTTTTGAATTACATTGTGTTGAGGTAATTAAAATTTTGTGCAATTGTGAGCTGTCACGCGACAAAAGAAGGCTCTGGTTTCGTACCGTTAGTAAAGAAATGTTTTCACAAAATGCGCAACCTGGTTCTGCATCCTAACCTCGCTCTTTCCTCCCTGGGGACACAAGCCAGATACTGTGCGTGCCAGCGATACTAGGGATAACAAGCCCAGCGTGCAAACCAAGTAGCAAGAACACAGAAGAGTAGTTACGCCAGAGATCCAACCCAGTATATGTCATGAAGCCTGGCTCAGATAGCATCAACACACCTTGAAGAAAGATGTTCTTCTGCACTCGAGATGGTTCTCAATCGATTCAGAAGGAGAGCGATCGATGCATGTCACTTTCCTATGCATTGGGTATGCTCACACTACATTTTGACTTTGCCCCATCTTCAAGTTGCTACACTCATATGGGCACGTCACACCGCGGCAGTTCAATTAATCACGTGCATACAGGATCCGATAACAAGAGATTACAGACACGTGATTAAATAAAAAAGTATACTGTTCATCCGAAGCCGCCATGAGGTTGCCTAATTCTCTTCCATAGATTTAACTGTTCAATGAGTCAATGACCCATATAACAGAGCAGCTAGTTTCAAGAATTGCTGCAGGAGGGTAGCACCCTGCCTACGTCACCACTGCCGCCAGAGCCGCATGCCGAGGCGATAGGTATTTCAACAGCCTCCAATATAGTAGATAGGGTAGCTTGGCCTCCAAGCCTGATTAAACGACCTCCGCAGAGAGAGGCTAGCAACCTCTGTACTCCTCACAGCCTACAAGTCAAAGATGTTGGTATATAAGGAGGTGCCAATTCCTGGCAAAGAGAGTTCGTTGGCCCTCCAGTCTGAACAAGGCCGAGGGTACCAGTCTGAATAAGACTAAGGACCCGGCAGTCATCAGCCCCTCCAGCTTGAGTAAAGCTGAGGGTGCCATCAGGGAAAGTGGTAATTAACCTGACCTCACAGTCTGTACAAGACTTGAGCTGGTTTACTCCAGGGTTCTGACCACTAGGCAACTCACACCAGTATTGTCGTAGTAAAAGACTCTGCGGTAAATTGTGGTACTCATACCACTTCCAGTTTGCAAAGATTGGAGCTTGTCTGACAGAGCACCACTGTTAGACCCCTCCCGACGAATTACATTCTTTGAAGATGCCTCCAGAAACGACGTCAGCAGCACCTGAAAGACACCACTACAAAACAGAAACCATAATTATCTGATACACCTGTGGCCTAGACTGCGTATTACACAGGCTAGGCCACAATGGGTGTATCTGATAATTACGATGGTTATTAAACGTTACAGTAATTTCCTTGAAATTGCAAAATAAAATAAAAACTCCGAAATTACAAAATTAGTGTGTACTGAGCTATCATTTTCCTTAAAGTTTGATTACAGCTTTTACTGTGGAAACATGATTATATAGAATCAAAGGAGACTGTGGGGGTTTATCATTGGTTAAGGACGTTTGGGTTACAAGACATCCACTATTTGTTTCCATTAAAATGTGGATTTTTATATAGTGTCAACGACACTAGTAAAATGAACAATTTTCTTGGCCAAGTTGTTTTGTGTTCATGACAATTTTAATTTGGTATCGAGAAATGTATTGGCATCGAGTATTGTGAGAATGTTTTGGTATCAAAATTGGTATTGAGTATCGAGAAACTGTAATATCGACCCATCCCTAATTACATCCCTACGTGTTTCCTTACCCGAAAAATTACTTCTTTTCTCACCTGTAGTAGCAGGTTGTGCAGACGTCCCTTCTGAACTAAGATCAGTCCTTCTGCCGCTTAGAGTCAACCAAATTCTAAAGAGTTTTTGCTTTGATAATTTATGTAGGTTGCCTTCATGTGCCATAAAAATATCAACATCTAATTAAGTTAGATAGGGGAGCTATGCATCCTTTGTTTTCCTAATGTATAAAATAAATGCATTATAGTGTAACAAATGACTAAGCGTACCCTCTTTTACCCTTCATTTAATCTTAACTAATCTTAACTTGGGTCCTAACTGTGTCTCTCACTGAAAAGGTACAGATGGAGTAATCTGGGCTTATCCCCAGCCTGAGCAAGGTTGAGATATCCGAGGTTCATTACCGGCCGTCCAACATCTAGCGGGAAGAACCCTTAAAACAATAAGACTGATACTCTCACCTCCATCTCAATCTCAGCTTGAAAAAGGCTGGATTCAGGAGATACCAGTTGCTGTCTTATGTTTTGAGAATTTCTCTTTACATATTTTTATCAAAGGACAACGTTTGTGACAGAACTTCACTTTTCAGTTTGGCACACCCACTGAGAGTAACGAGCCGAGCGGAGATCCCTGGATTACTCCTAGTATGAACAAGGCCGGTAATTCTTGGAACACTCCGTCCGAGTCGCCCGGACTTCAGATGGGAGTTGATCCCAGGAACACAGGCCTATCTAATAACTCCTGCTTCAGTCCCAGCCTGAACAAGGCCGGACACGGGAGGCATCGGATATCGCCTAATGATTGTGGAGTGTGCATTAAATTATACTTAATATTTTTATGTAGATATGTCTTATGTAATAAAGGGACAATACAGGAATTTACGAAGGCAAGCACAATGAGCTTTCAAAGGAAATTAGATGCTTTAAGTGGTAGTGTTATCCCGATGACCAATAGTGAAACTCCCACAACTAACTCCATTACTGAATCGTTGTTCGGACCATGGATAAAACTAGATATCCCAGAACACTCACAGTTCGAGGCAATTCGACAGGGGGAAGACACGATTCGCGGATTAGATTAGCCTTATCACGAGATTGACTATATTGGTTATTCAGCCCCTGCTCCTCCAATACTTGAACCTAGTACCTCTTCTTGTCCTGCTTGGACAGCACGACCCACTGGCGCCACATACCAAGTGCGCATGGCAGCCGGAAAATATATTACCATCCTTCCACCCCCTCAGGTTTCTAACCACTGCAAAGTAATAGCCTTGACCCCTGAATATGTTCCAACTCGCAAACCAACTAGACTGGCTATTTCATTCCTATACCCTGACAACTGGTGTCACACTTACTGTAAGCAGGATCAAACTCCCTGTAAGGGAGACCTATTTGATCAATTTTACCCTGGTGTTTGGTTCCCCTTATCCTGTGAAAGTCTCTCGGTTGGAATTGTGTAATCTCAAACCTTCCAACGTGGGAAGATCCCCAACCCAGTCAGGTAACACTATGACATACCCGTTCGACACCTCAAGTGAGACTCAGTATCTTCAAACACCGGGAGTGAAATCAGCCTTCCCAATTAATTTCGTTCAGGGAAATATTTATGCTTCTTTCATATCTCTTTCTTTAAAGAAGGAGAAAGAAGTTAAAGTCAGGGAACTGCCCCTCTTTCTCCTAAAAAGGGAAACACGCATCAACACTTAAAAATAATATTTAAAATCTGCATTAAAAAGTGTAAAAATGTCAAAGGTGTCTACTTGATGTCCTATCCAAAGCACCAAAAGGCAATGAAATTACAAGTACATACAAAACATTTAAGATAAATAGAAGTGTGCTCCCTATGCAATGAGACACTGCAAGTATAGGTTATGAACTAAACCTGACCCACCAAGGGATGCACATCTCAAATGGCAAAGCAATCAGAAAACTAGTAGCAGACAAATATTACGTTAAATCTAAAAGGAAATTTGAAAAGGCAGGCCGAAAAGGAATTTAGTCAACACAAGCTGCCACCAGCCTAACCTAAGCCACTTCAAACAGCTTCAAAACTCTTGAAAACTTATTAAAACACTGTTGTGAAGCACCTCAAATTAAATTCAAAATCACAAAAACATTTTGAAGGCTTTGAATGGGGTGACGAGTAGTAAGCTAACATGCGACTTCTAGATTAACCCCAGACAATGTCATAACAAACAAAGTACATAGTAATGTAGTTATAAATGAGTCATGTTCCTGCTTTCCAGCTTAACCAAGCCTTGGGTGAGAAGAAGGAAAGGAGGGAGGGTATAGAGGGGAGAGCACAGGATGGGAAACTGAATGTGCTAGAGCGTTGGCCTCCAGCGCAAGGCACATGGCTAGAGGAGGAGTAGCATTGATGGCGTCTCTGTCGCAAGCCTCTAAATATTTTTTTTCTGAACCTTTTCATACCATATAGTGGCTAGACAGGCATTCAACAAAAAAAAAAAGCACAATTATCTTAGCAATTGACCAGAGCAAAATATGTTTTCCTGAAAATGCAATTTAAAAGTAGATACACATCACACCAACACTGCTATTTCTTTGCAATTCTGGGTAATTTTGTAATATTTTGCTAACCTAATTTTTGAATTCAATTTAACTTTTTTTTTTTATAATTTCGTATTTGAAATGATTGAATTATAATATTTACTGTGTTTGTGCTATTTCAATTTGAAATTCACTTAAGAATACATAAATATTTGTAGTCTGCACAGTGCTTAGGTTGGGCTTCGCTTCCCAGCCTATTTTAGTTTCCGCGAGTTACTTTCAGTTGATCATTTATTGCACTAGATGTGTAGTGCAAGGTTAGCATTCTTCCAAGATATTGCGTACTGCACCTGTACTTTGGCCAGCATTGTCTGTAATACCCAAAGCTTTGATTCAAGGTATTTTTTTTTAAAAGTACACTTGATATTTTTTCCTATTCTCATGATAAATCATTGTTTGTACAGTTTAATACTGCACAAACATCTCAGTGATAATTTCAGAACTGATGTTATTTGGTCCACTTTGCTACAAATCCTTTGGCAGCTTTCTTCAAGGACTTCTGGCCCTCCTTTCAAGAAGCACTGAGTAGGGGGGAGATGTTGTGGTTATTTCTGTGTTATTGGCTTTAATACAGAAGACTTATTAATTAAAGCTTCATTATTAAAATTATACGTTATTAGCCTCAAAACTTTACTGTGTTATTATAATGAAAATGTTTTTAAGAACTGTTAATCAGTTAACAATCATTTACCCTTACCTTATATGCATATTTGCATAAATATTTTTTAACATTTTTTGAACTAACATAACAGAGAGCATTACCATAAATTAAAAAATAACTTTTTAGGGTCTTAAGTTTTTTTCCCTACCCATATGTTGAGATTTCAAATTAAAAAATATGTCTAAACCAGAGCTGTGCGATAGTGATTGACTGTAAGTTAGCAAAATTGTGTTTGGTGCTTGTTCCAAGCCTTGTATATGTTTGTGTTCAGACCAGTGTGAATAATATTATTTGATTTTGGTCTGCAACTTATTTCGTAATGCTTACATTGTGGAATATACTGTGTATATTCAGTATGAATGAGATTATTATTTTATTTGGTTGTAAACATTTTTATTACTTACCTACCAGCATGTGGAATTCATTTTTAAAAATAATTTTGAATGTTATTTTTTAACTGAACTACAAGATAGTAAACTAATTTATATATGTATGTTAAAATTGTTTATATGTTGTCTTTCTTCATGTCATTTACTTGCAAGTGTCGTCTTTTTTATGTCTGTTACTTGCATGTGTTCTCTTAATGGGTCCCACTAATCTGGTAACCCTGTACAGAAGTACGTTACACACAGTGTTGGAGAGTAATTAATTACAAGTAATTGAATTACCAGTAACAATTACATTTGCTGTAATTAGATGAGTAATCATTACATTTATGAATTTTGTAATTTTTACTTGTAATCTACTCATTACTGTAGCAGTAATCGTTACTTTTCAGTAATCGTTACATTTTTTGACAAATATTAATCTTATTAATATTTGAATAACTTAGATGATATTTTTAGAATATCTAGTTCGTGGAAATGCTAGCATAATTACTATATTAACTTATAGTTTTTAAATTTCTGAAAAATTTTCCAATTTCTCAAAATTTGTTTTTTTTTTTTTCCTGTGTTTACATTTGCGTTATTAACTTATTATTAACTTTTTTCTTTATCATACTGGTAACTGCTCAATAAAGTTCATTAATTTAAATTAAAATCTAATCATCTGAGTTTTGACTCAGATAACATAGTTAAACAAAGATTTTCTATTTTTCATTATATTTTGATTAGTAGTGGAATCATAGTCATAAAATTTAAAATGTAGTTTTTTTTATCGGTAATTACATATGCTACTGTAATTGGAGTAGTTTAATTTGAGAACATGCAGGTAATTGTAATGTACATGTAATTATAATTCATTAGTACTGAAATTCAGTAATTGTAATTAGTTACATTTTCTTAAGGGTATTTGTAATTAAGCCCAATTACAATTTGCCAGTATTTTACCCAACACTGGTTACACATATGTGGCTCCTTTTTCCTGAGCTTGGCTGTTGGAGATGTCAACTGCTATGCTTGCTCTTTATGTACACATACAGCTGTACCAGTGCTGCACAATCAATTTGGGAGACTTGTCTAAAGATATTTAGTAATTACTTGAGATGTATTACACTTGGCAATTTTCCTTTTCATATGTCAAATAATGATCAGTAATCACTAATCAGCGTATTCGGCAGTAATAAAACATGAAGTAATGACTGTAAATTTGGGCATTGTTTCCTTCCACATTGAGGTAAGTACAGTATTTTAAGCACGAGACCTGGCCACTCAGAAACATTTGACATCAGGTGGGAATGCATTACAGTTTCACTGATTCTGCGTATTGTTGGGCTTGTGAAATTTCATGTAAATAGTGTAGAAATATTGTTGTTGACTACATCAGCATTTCATATCATGACTAAAGCTGTTTACGATTAATATGTCAACCTTAAAACAAATTGCTGTCCCTAATTATAGAAGTATATTTTATCTAGAGGTGTGTGAATAGTGGATTTTTTTGTTAGAATATTTTTGAAGAATAGTAAAATTTTGTAATAACATGCAAATAGTTTCAAACTCGAATAGCTACCAATAAATATATCATTTCAATAATATATAATAGAAATAACTGTCTTTCACTGATCAAACAACAAACTGTTCCCACAAAAATAATACTTACATCTGAAAATGCAGTATATAATTTTTTTAACAAAATTATTTTCTGCTTACTGAACATGAAAATATCTATGATGTACCAGTATTTTCAAGATCTCCACCTGGAGCAATTGCTCAAGGGGATCAGTACTTTTTTTCAAATCAAAAAATTGTGTTCTGTACGATACTTTAAATTTTATATAACTAAAATAAAATAAAAGTATTCTCCAAAATGAAACCATTCATAAATAATGCAACAGTTATATGTGTATGTGTATATCTGTACCATTCATGAACAACTAAGTTAATACATTTTTTGTGAAAAGTGGGTTACAATATATGTACTAGCAAAGTCATTTTTGTTGTTTGCGCTTCATGTATAATTGACTAAGCCTGATATTCAAAATTTTAGATGTTGTACATATATGAATGATGGGGTATCTCGGAAAAGTAATAACATAAAAAGTAAGGTGACTTATAAATTTTTCCACTGAACACAGTCTGACGCGTGCTGCTATGGGATAGCTACTTGGTGTGACTACCTTCAAAGGTAGTGCGGTGACAACTATCCTATCAACCTAGCTTGATCTACCATGGCGAATACACGTATTCTATTAGGCCAGTGTGGCGTAGGAGGTTAGGCATAGGGGATAGCTGCTTGGGGGTAGGTTTGCTACAGGCTGTAAACCCCAGGGTGAGGTGGATAGACATGGCTGCCCGTCCAGGAAGCTCAATCCTCACTAACAGGGTCGCCAATATGCAGGATGCCAGCGATCCTAAAAGGGTGAAATGAAGTGAAAGTTAGTCTGAAATGGGGATGGTTGTCCGTGGTTTGGCGGACGAGACCTTAACGGGTCGAGTGGGTCGGAGTGACGGGAAAAAGTCTGCAGCTGGGAATTATGTACAGGGCCGGTTGTCTGGCTGGGCCGGGAGTCAAACCCGAACTACTTTTCCCAATGCAAATTTGATTGAGCTAAATCTAGGTAGAATGATGCCCTCTGGGTGAGTCACAATAATTTGTCTACCAGACTGCAGCTTAATATTACTGGTGTTCTTGGGAGTTTGCCTAGTGGGGTTGTCACAGTGGCTAGCCTCGTCATCCTGAGCGAGTAATTCAACTTGGTCCTCGTAGTCAGTTGTGGGGTAGCCTGGTCACTGGCTACCGAGCAAGTGATCTAAGGGGGAGGCAATCTCTAAAGGAATGAATGCAGAGACAGGACGCAGGACTAGCTCTTGGCTCACAGATTGAGGTTCGTCGTCGGTTGTTGAACTAACGATTGCATGAGCTAAGGCACGATGTTCCCTACATCATAGTTTGCTTTGCAATCCACCCTTTCTACTGAACATCTGAGTGTTGGAATTACACATGGTTAGAACACGGGGTTGGCTAACTACGAATAAAGGTACACAAAGAAATAAATTTGATGTTGTGTGATTTATTAGGGGATTTGACCCTAGAGAGAACCATTAAAAGTACAATACAAAAATATATAATCGCCTTAGCAAAATATTGGGGAAAAATAATACGTAAGAAATTGAACGACGGGTCAGGCAAAGGCAAGCCTGAATAAGCTATAACAACGTAACTTTACAGCGGCTATGAAAACTATAAATCTCTATAGCAATGCAACTTTACGACGGCTAACAAATTAAGGAGAAGCTAATCATGCAAGCAATATGAAACACGATGGCTCGTTAGCGCGGGGTCAAAGGACGTTGACTGGGGTAAGGATTACCGGGTTTAAGGTGAGGTATACCTGTAGCTGGAGTTGAAGTCTCACTTGGACATCTTCGGTGATGTGCAGGTCTTGAGAGAGAGAGAGTCTTCATAGACTGGTGACTGCCTTAATGTGCAGGGTAAGGTAGGAAGGTATAAGGTAGGAGGTAAGAGTGCCCTTGGTCAGGCAGACAGGAAAGTCTTCACAGACTGGGTAAGCGGAAGTGAGGAGTTGAACAGAAGAGTTCTTGTGGACTCAAGGATAGGTTTAGTCCTTGTGGACTGTGGAGGATGAGAGTGAGTTCTTTCAGACTCAGGGTAGGCCGGGGGTCTTTGCAAACTCAGTCTTTGCAGACTGGGGTGGGCTCACATCCTCTTCGGGCGCCGAGCCCGGTGCTTCTGCCTGGGTTGGCTGCTGGAGCTGTAATCATACAAAATTTTCGGTTATCAGCAGTTCTGCGGGGTTCAGGGGTAGCGTAGCCTTTCACCACGGGGTCATGTTTATCGGGGGTGCAGACGCGCTGTGACTTCCTTATTGCCCCGCATGGAGGCGACGACAAATTAAAACCCCTGTCCCTGTCGTGACATCACAAGGTCATGGGGGTGCTGCCATCTCTCGAGATTATAGGAACTTCATCCGGCTCTAGCCACGAGTAGTAGAATTCACAACAATATTTATTCAAATCGCGGGGGTGTCTTTTGCATGCATAAATCTGGGTGTACAAAAGGTATTGTAATTACGTACGTAATTTACAATAACGTAATCGGCTACCCAGGCTTGTGGGCTTTATTAGTGTGATACATATATTCTGGTTTGCCAATTATATATTCCGCCCCTGAGCGCATGTGGCTCGTAGATGTGGCGAAGTCGTCCGTAGAGCGCGCAGTCTCACTGCGTAGCATGCTGGCATGCGTCAGTGTATATGCAGGTATCTCAAGTTACTTGGTTACTGTCACTCATCTCATGAGTTATGAATGAATTGTGGTTACATAGGTATTTCAACTTACATATTTCTAAACCCATCCGCAGAGGTTGAAACTCAACAATATATGTACTTAACTAAGAATGTCAATTACATAATATTATTATTTATTCATTTGCTCATACATATATAGCTGACATGAATGCTCACAATTGTGGTTTCCCTGCACATTAGTATCTCTCACCAGTACAGTAACAGTTTGGAATTTAAATACCATTAATCACATATCTGTGAAGATAGTTTTTATTTATTGCCAGTCTATGGTGTTTATTGCTTGTGTAAAGTGTGTGTTGTACAGAAACATTAATGAAATCGTTCAGCTACGTAAATCAAGTTATTGATTTGGCAAAGTCTGTAGATAAAATAAAAGTTCATTACATGCTTCTTCAAATGTCACTATAGTTTCCAGTGTAGTTAACTGCAATTATTCATATTAGTATTTTAACCTATATGCCAAAACTCATCTACCCGACAAAATGAGGTTGACATATATAATGTGCGCAAAGTTAGTAATACCTCACTTAAAAGATGATGGTAATTGACTTTATTTTTCAAAGTTTTTCTAACAACAAAACAAAAGGAAAAAACCTCAATGGGTTTATACACGCAGAAAAGATGCTATTTGCAACATCCTCCCGCCTTGAGTTCCTGACTCAACAAATAAATAAAATTTATAAGAAACAGAAAACAAGACATATAGTCACTGACACTGTACTCAGTTCCTATGTTTCGTATTGAGCTGTTACTACAGTCATTCGACTCACTCTTGACCTTTTAGCCTCTTGCTGCTGTTAAAGTGGTTCAATTTGATCCTGTCAGTGGGTATTCAACTAAATACCTGCAGTTTCATTACTGTTGTAATTTTTCCACATATTCCCTCAAGTGGGTACACTCACTGCCCAGGTCTTGTGACCACACCAGATGCCGTTCTTAATCGTACAACCGTAGTAATCCCATATCGTCCAGGAACCAACTCTTCAACAATAGCTGATGGCTAGTCCAGACGTTTATCTTGATCGCTTCCAACAAGTACCACTTCATCCACCAACATGGATCTCCCACCCTTGGACCGGTGTGTTGAAACAAGTTGTCCCAAATATTCATTGCGGAATCTCTTCCTGAGGTCATCATGCAGCTTCCGTAGATATCTGATATGCACCTTGAATCTTCTGCATACAGAACATTTCCTTGTTATTGAAAGAACAGTTAGTTTCCCTGTTAGTGTCCAAAACTTCTCCCGAAGTAGAGACAAAAGACTTTGAGTTCCTACGTTATTAAATTGCACATGATGTCCGTATACCAACCTCATTACAACAGGGTGATCATCAGGTAACGGTGCAGGATGACTAAACTCTAGGAAATCTTTACTTTCAGATATCTTTGTCTTTATGCACAAAATTTCATATTCATCTTCAAGATGTAGTTGGGGTGTGACATGTTTATCTTCAATACCATTGAAAGATTCCTTTTGAATAAGATTGACCAAATCTTCTTCTGCATTACTAAGCTCAATGGCATCTAATTCACCTGACTTCTTGTCCTCAGGGTGTTGGCAAGTGTGCAGGAACCTGAGAACCCAACCCAGAAGGCACAATATTTTCAAGTATTGGGAGAAATACCTGTACTACCAGCAATGATTTAGTGCTAGTACTAGTCAGTTTCATAATAACTTCAGGTTTTTTCTCTCTGTTTATTCACCCCACACACAGAAACAGGTCACTCGGATGGAGACTTCATAAGCCACTCTGGCCCCTCCCACCATTTCGACCGAAACAACACATGTGCAGAACAACCTTGATTTTCTAGGTCTGAGCTGGATTTAGTGTTCCTGCAACATGTCTCCATGACTTATTAGGCATTTGTGAAGAGAACAATGTTGACACTATCATTGTCTGTGAACATGACTTAAAATCTGAAACTGTTCCCATTAGTGTCCATCCTAGATATGTGTTGACTGCAATTAACCCATTTTCCAAAACAATCTTCTCCCCTGTCAACAATTACCAGCTAAATCGGCTCCCACCAGTACTTGTATAGGACTGCCATCATCCTTTATTTCTATACCAATTTTTTTTTGTATTTTCTGACATTATTTTCGGTCAGCTGTAGTTATAGAACAGCACACTATATCCTGATCAAGGACATCAAAATTGCAAACATAGTTACTACAAATATTTCCAAGTGTGACACGAAAACAAGTGTGATGCATCTTACTAGACTTATGGCCTCTGTCGTATGCCACACTGCTGCGCAACGCACCTACGAGTGACTTTGCCCCATCAACCAGTGATAAAGAGCTCAGGGCAAGTCACAACAGTGGCATACTAAATTCACATGCCGGTAGAGTTGATTCCACGAGCCTGGACAACCACGGTCACAATTATAATTAAAAGATTAATTATAAAAATTGTGCTGCCCGTCCAGTTCAGACATGCGGTCGCCACCCCCTCAACCAAGATTGCTTTACCTAACAAGCTGCGGACCCGCCAACTTAGATAAAGAAGTTGGAAAGATGCCCACAAGATTACAACACCCTGCGCCCAGTGACGTCACACATGCTGAGCCTCGGGCCTAGGAGGTAAAACTGACATCAGCCTCAATCAAGGGTGATAAGAAAATACGCTACGCCACCCGCTACCAGAGATAACCAACCCCCATGTTGAGAGGCTTGCAACCCCCACACCCCTTGGACAGCCACAAAGCAGAAGCAGGGACTATATAAGGGAGCTCCAAATAGCCCTTTCCAGAGTTTGTTGGCTCGCCGACCGCACTGGTCAGCAAGCTCTCCTAGGGTCCAGAAGGACTCCTCCTCCTCTCCCAACAGTTTGAAGGAGGCTCTTTCCAGCTGCAGTAGCCTGCCCAAGGCTCAACTTCCAACACCGGCTTCTGCCGCTCTCCCGAGGTAACCTCTATGACCATACCCTGCACCCTCTACCCCAGTCATCCTTGACTCCATGGCAGCAGGCCAGTGCGACGTCTTAGGTCCTCCCTCAGAAGCCGTCACTGTAAAGTGCAACATAGATTTTGGAAGTTAGATTTCTAGTTTTAGTTTTGAAGTTCCCAGGTTTGCCTTCACCTGGTTAAGCGTAACTCACGAGGGGAATCTATAATCACTTAGCAGCTTGTACTAATCGGATTTCCCCAGAATTTCCAAATAGCGTACATAAAAATGCTTTATTAGAAACCATCATAACTACTTGTGTGATTAATAATTTACTTTGCCCCTGTTCATATAAAATTTATTTCTTTACTTTGTTACATAATTCGGCTCAAACCTAATTCCAAAATCTTCTCTGTCGGACAAGTGTGAGCGAACCGAGTTTCCTAGTATCAGAGGGTCCCTAACGGGATCTCTAGTCTGAGAAGACTTACTCTGGGATCTGGGCAAGTTCAGGACTCCCACGCCTAGCCACGGACTTGTACCAACTTTAGCCATGGTTCTCCGGTAAAGCCTCCGTGTGACTGAAAAGTCACACAAACAGGAATACTGGACTATGGTTGGAGAAGGCGTGACCAGTGTCATAATTGGTAAACCTACAATAATTAAGATTATCTGTGGGTCAATAATAATTGTTTACGAGAAATTAATTCAGATGACCAGAAAGGGCAGTGGCCTTCTCAGTAGACTGCGTTGCAAGGCCCAACGTGCACTGCAGCACAAATTAGAATGATCAGCTACCCCTCCGGTGACTGGCACCCCTCCGGATAATATACCCCCGCTGGCCTTACTCGAGATCACCCCACCCATTACCCGACCGATCTCGCCGGTGGTGATCCCCTTGCACCAGTCAGAACTTGATCCTTGGTTAGGGATTTGTTGGCCATGGCTAAGTTATTAGGACATTAGTTACCTGTAGTGTCCCCACCTACGGCCAGTAAATCGCCAGCTCCACCCCAGACTTTAGGAAAGCAGAGTACCAAGACGTGTACCGTACACACCACCACTGGGAAAGTAATTAAGATGGTAATCCGACCATCTGTTCAAAGGCGTAGGATCACGATTCCCCTTCCCACTTATGTCCCTGAGTGACAACCCACCAAGCCATCCCCTATTAGGAGACGCCATTACCAACTTAATGCAGAGTAGGGATAATCAAGATCACACTCAAATCGACATCATTTTAAATTACCTAGTTCATTATTATTTTATTATTATTAACTCACCCATGGACAACTGGCGTCCAGATTTTTTCGCAACCATCACGTTGAGCACGATCGTGCTCCCTGGGAGAAAGACACATATTGTTAAGCTCACCCTGGGGTTTGTTTCCCCTCTACCTCCCCTGCACCCTTTAGTTCAGATAGGCGGTCCCCTACCATGAACCCCGATGTAAGCAAACCCCGACCCATCAGGCATTGCAGTTACAAAGAATCACTGCCAAAGGGGCTATCACATTCACTAGAAGGTAATCTACACTCGCAAGTAAAACAGAATTAAGGTGCCTAAGGCACCGCTGAGTAAGCATCTACCCTATAGAGGCAGTTGCAATGCAGTGCAGTGAAGGGAGAGTGCGACACTACCAAAGAGACCATGCCTTAGCTGTTCTTCTCCACTTGACTGATATCCCATTTAAGCTGTCAATTTCTTGGTAATGTAAGAACGCTGAAAGCCGTGTCAATAAGAATTCTTATTTGTTGTTCACTGTCTTCCTTTGTATTAGAGGCGAGTCCAAGCTACATTTTGCCGATATTACATATACCAATACTTTGTGGCCAATCCTGCAGATAGTGCAAATACAAATGATTTCTTTTGTAATTTTTTATATTGTGTCTGAGTAACTTTAAAATGAGCACAAAGTCTCCAGGATGTGGAAAAACATATCAGTAAGAACAAAAATGTTACATACTATTCCTTATATAATATACAGTAGACTCTCAATTATCCCCGATCGGATTATCTGCTTTGCGGCTTAACCGTAGCATATTCAGAAAGATAAAAATAAATATTTGGAAATTAACTCAAACATTGCTAGAACAAAGTTATTTAATAAAAGTCCATCTCAACTAATGAAATTCGTAACAGGTACTCTCTGAAAATAACTGTGGAATGAAATATGTTTGTTCATCAATGCAAATGCATGTCAAAATGTGTTCCCAATGGCGCAATGAGCTTTGTTACGTCACAAGACAGCAAGCTAACAACACCGCACAACTCCCCAGCCTAGCTGCCGCTTGCTAGGTAGAGCTGGAACCTGGCGCGACCGCAGCATTCCTCCCGCGTATTGCATTCCCACAGTCAGTATGTCAGTTTTATCTCACCAGTCAGTAGTTACCTTTGGTTTTGTTTTTGCTTATTTTCAGCTGAAAAATGTGTACAAAACATAAATGTGTGGTTTTAAATTTACAGCAGAAGCTGGAAATTATTAATAAACTTGAAGGAGGAAGTGTAATAAAACAGCTTTCATTTATGTATGGAGTGAGAGAAACAACAATTCGGGATATACGAAACAATAAATCCAAACTTATTGAGTTTGCGAGCAGTGCAGACTCGACAAGTGGATTGGGGAATAGGAAAACGATGAAACTATCGACATACGTGGAACTAGATAAGATTTAACCAGAAACGTGCTGTGGGAATGCCAGTGTCAGGCTTAGTGTGTGAAATAAGCCCAATATTTTTTTGAAGAACTGGTATGGAAGGCGAAACTTGTTTCCTACATTAATCACTGTTTTCCACACACTGAAACAGCCAGCTGTTATGCCGCACACACTGTACAGTGTGAGAGTGTGTGTGTGTGACACAGGCGACATGCAGTTCGCTTTGCACGTCTTTGTTTCCCCTCTCCAGGGGGGAGGGGTGGGTGGCCTGTTGCCTAGCAACCGAGTAACGTCAGCCTGCATCCCCTCTTACGCAATTTCAGATTCCAGTATCACTCAGCGATAAACACCACACGCATCCCGCTGCGTTGTTTCTATTAACTGTAGTTGCACATTTCTTGTAATGATTGTGAGAGAACTACCGTGATTACCTGCATATTTTCCACACTTTATATTCTGGTTTGGTAAGTTAGAAATCAGGGGTGCATAAATTACGCATTTTTCAAATTTCTTGGTTTGTTAATAAATAATAGGGTACAGAAACTATGCGAGGCCGTAAAATATGTGGGTAAATACAGCAGTATATCAAGAATAGACTAGGTTTCACACTGAAACACCCAGTATTCAGTTACGGCCATACAAAATTTAGTGTTGGAAAAACTGTATTTTCCTCTTAGTACGAGGATTATCTGCGATTTTGGGTTATCCGCAGCAATCGCCCCCTCCATTATCGCGGATAATCGAGAGTCGACTGTATGTCCTATAAATCACCGTACATATAACACTGCAGTATAAGCACGTGTATTTTCCAGTCCACTCAATGTTTACATTGCAGTTTAGCATTTTGTCAAGTTTATAAAAAATGTTCACTTTGTCAAACTCCGGTGCATGATCTAAAACAGTAATCATTTTTTGCTTTCTTAACCGGTTTTATGACTTAATCAGCTGGCTACAATCACCAACTTCACCCAATAGGTGCAAATGCCGTATTTGTCAAGAACCTAATCACAAAACACAGAAGATGAGTAAAACGGCAGTGTTTTTTAATACCGCGCACATGTTCAGCGCGTAAGTTGAATTCATTTGCTGTATATATGCGTACTATTTACTCTCTTGATATCGCCAACATTTATGGTTGAGATGTTTGTTTATAAATAAAAGAAACTTTGTGATTCTGCCCATGAATGAGCGCCACCGCCATAGCGATTCAGCTCATTTGAATCAGATTTGTACATGAAACAATAAATATTGCTACTAATTGATTTATGAATCGTGTCATGCTGCGAATAAATTTCCATATACAATGTGGGAGCGTTAGATCAATATACAGTTTACGTTTACGTGATAGAAAATGTACGATAATGACTATTGTAGCGTTAATACATTATTTTTACAAATTAATTTTAACTACCTCAAAAGCAGATACCAGTATTATAAGTTTAAGTACATTTTATTTTACGAACACCAAAGCCAGCCACATCAGTTTCTGTTTAATTTCAAATCACCTGTTACTAAAAGATAAAATTAAAATTAAAAATATAGTTTTACGGCTGCAAAAATTAAAGTCTTTGTTTCTGAAAACATGCCCTGCAAGATAACCAAGTGCGTAATTTCCGTAATGATTAAATAATTTGGGTTGATGAAATGGGTTGAACCACGGCCGATTGTAACTGATATAGATTTTGGGTTTATTGGCCGATGTATCAGTATCAGCATCAGTCCAGCTCTACTAATATGTTTATATGGACGCCATTTTGTAAATACATGTCTGACACTCACAAAGTTTATAAGTTTACATGACATGCCATAGTGGTACTGAATTACCAAATTTGGTAAAATTTGGTTGTTTTTTTCAGAGATATCATAATTTTAATTGGTCATGTAATACTATTTTTCAAAATGGGCGAGAAAAGAGATTTTGTGTGGACACATTTGGGGTTGTAATACCTAGAACCAGCATACAACGTTTGATTGGAATTAATTATACTGTGTTCATAATGTAACAAACAAAACTAGAATAGCTATATAGCCGCCATTTTGATAGTAAGTGTCCAACATACCTAAAACATACCAGTTAACATTACCTGCTGCAGTACTATTTGTTTGTCATATTTGGTAGGCATTGGACAATTATTTTATGAGATATGACATAAAAACTATTTATTCGTGTGGCACTGTCTCACAAAATGGGGGACAAAAGTTGTTATTTTTGGCGTATTTGTTGCTTGTAATAGATACTGTCAGGGTACGCAATTTGGTTGAAACTGGTCATTGGGTGTGGTAGTTATGCCAAATAAACCTTAAATATTTACAAGAGCCGCCATTTTGAAAATAAGTGCCTAATATAGTTCAGTTACTTATATTTACCTAGCCTATCATAAAATTACTTACATGCCAAATTTGACAAAAATTGGTTGAGTAGTTTTAGAGATATAATGTAAAAGCTTTATTTTTCATGTGCCACTATTTTCCAAAATGGCGGACTTATAACTATATACACTATTGAATTCAGTGCTTACATTTTGTGCTTTCAGCATACAAAATTTGGTATAAATTGGTTGTATGGTTTTTGAGATATGACATCACACTCAATTTTAAAATGGCCATCATTTTGTAAATAAGTTCCCGGCGTGCTCGAAAACTATAAAAATCAAGTGTCCTTACTTAGTACTATATATGTGCTAAGTTGGCGACTATAATGTGCACAAAGTTAATAATACCACACTAACAGATGCTGGTAATAGACTTTATATTTCAAAGTTTTCTAACAAAAAAAAAAGGAAAAACCTCCATGGATTTATACACACAGAAAAGATGCTAATCGCAACACTATAGCTAATTATCCCAAATAATATTCTTGTAAAGCTATTTATAATTTATAAATATTTGTTTGATATTAACGTGAGAATAATTGCTATACAGTAGAACACCTCTATTACGACTCCTCACAGTTCTCGAGAATAGGGTCGTAACAGGGGGGGGTAATAAATAATTTGGAAAAATTTTGGACTGATTTTGATCAACCCCTATGCCCCCAGCCATTTTTTGCATGAAGTTCATTTTCATTCATCTCTAGCACATAAAAAAACAACTTTTTAAATTAAATATTAATATGTATATTTTAATAGCTGGACATCTCCTGGTTAATTTGATTCTCAAGAAAGGCATATTGGACCACTCGTTGTAAGGGTGGCAGCGAATACATTGCCAACTGCCACGTGTACGTAGCTGGTGAGCGCCTAATTCCTCTGCAGCGTGGCCGGGCACAGGCGTGGCAGTTTGCTGCTGAAGCTCGGCCCTAGATCCTCAGGCTGGGCAACTGTCAGTCAGTCGCTACAAGATTACTCTGGCAGACAGCGGCCGCCTGCCTGCCGCCACTGCCATCGTTACAGGGCTGGTTCACTTCATAACAGCGGACCGGCATTGGGAAAATATGCTGATAGATGTGATTCACGTCAATGTGTTGAATTTATACGAAATGTAGGTGGCGTGTTGGCCTCTGCACTGGCATGATGAGCCAATGTTTACGGGAATATAAATATTTAGTGCGGCTACTTGAAATTTTAATCGTTCCGAATTTTTCATCAGAAACTTTTGACATTGCCTATACACACACATGGCCTCACTCGCCATAATATGGTACCGGTAACATAAGAACACATTTTATTTGCACACACTTATCTTTATTCACTTTACACATAAAACTGACTTCACAAAAAAAAACAATTGCCCACCATAAAAAATTAGCATATTATGTAGGCGTGGGTGCACATAAACTTCAAAATAATCATTAAAAAAAGGGCTTTGAATAAAATTTGAAGTTATCACACATACACTGATTAAGAAACGAGTCTGTGTAATATGCCCCTGTTTTTAGAGCAAAAGAGGAGGGATTATGGAAGCGAAAAAAGACAGGGAGGGTAAGGCAGAGACGGACGGCATGTGACTAGGACAAATAATCCTTACTAACCCGGCCTGCAACTCCCCACCCCTAGCGCTTCCTCGGACAATACACCAGTGTCCCCTTCTGGTATTAAGTAATTTATTGCTTCATGCTGCTTGGGACAAAAAATGTCAAATTCTTTGATGGTAGCTTGAGAAATGCACGACCACTAACATCAGTAAGGGATGGTTTTCCATAGACTGAAAACCGTGGATAATAGAAACTAGTACTGTGGTTGGAGAAAAGGTCTATAATAACAAATCCGTGCATAACTGAAACTGTGTTTCAAGATACAGCAGTTGGCGAGGGATTACTTTATCCATTTTTAGACGTGCCTCAAATTTTCGACTTTATCGACCCTAACTTTTCACTGTTTTTCGGGGATGGGTCGTAATAGAGAGGTGGTCGTAATGAATGGGGTCGTAATAGAGGGGTTTTACTGTATTTAAAAATACCGATATTTACTTATTGTCATACAATCAAAATAATATTTTTACATGTCACGTTTAGTGTGATGACAGCATGGCTAACTGAGATTTCAAGCCTTCCTAGTATGAGCAGAGTTATAACAAGCCTGCAGGTATTAATTTCAGCATAAAAGCATCACCTTCAAGTAATGTCAGATTAACAAATGAATGAAGCTTGACAACACAGTTTGTCCTTTCCATAATGTGAAAGCTACTACTGTAGAAATAGGAAACAAATACGTATCCTCTGATTTATTTGTAGCCAGGATGTACAGAAATGTATGAAGAATCATTAAATATGTCACTTGGCCTGCTCGCTCCCCCGATCAGTCACCCCTAGACTTCTACCTCTTAAGCCTTGTCTATGAGATACTGGTGGACACGGCAGAAGAACTTGTGGCACGCATCATAGCAGCCGGCAAAATGATCTGAAGGAATGCCAACATGTTCCAGAGAGTGCAACTGTCTTTGTTTTATTTAATGAAGGTGGCCGTAGTTTTGAGAACCTGTTGTAATAATAGTGTAAACATGTATCAGTTGGACTTGCTGGTTTGTAATGTTACAATACAGTGTTCGCTATTCATTTATCACATGTGTATCATTCATTTACACGAGAGTTGCCTACCTCCCAGGCAACTAATTTTCTATTCTATTTTCTTGAAAATGGTTAGTCTGAGGGTGTTGCAACGAGGCAACCTTTTTTGTTCACTCGAACCTCTTGATACAAATTATGGCATAAAATTTAAAAAACATGACTTCTAACTGGTTAAACTGACTGGCATGTTGGTCGAGGATTTTGTCGCTAGACCAATAGTGGAGTTTTTAAGTTAGGCTCTATTGGGTTTGACGAGGGGTGTTGGGTATTGACTTACACAGTCGTCCTAGTTGATGCTCGTGATGCTGTCTGGGTCTCACTCAATAGTGGCAGGCTCACCTCACTCTGAAGCGGTGATTCCAGGCGGCTGACTCACTGCTCCAAAAGTGCTGGTTTGACCAACCGTACCTTGCCTCAGTCTTGTACACAAACCCTCTCACCATGGGGTGGTACTCTGGGCTGGTACAAAGTGATGGGGAAAAATATACAATTGCAACTGGAGCAGGTGCAACTGCTTGGCATCTGAGTTCAGCGGCGCTGTCCCATTCCGCCTCCCTTTCCTTCGTGGGAGATGCGAGTTCACTCAACTGCTTGGCAGCAAGGAACGCTATGATTTGCTCTCTATGCTCTTTGCCATTCTCTACCTGGTAAGGAATAGAGTCACTGCTTAACGAGATACGGAGTGCACCCTGACGAGGAAACAACTTCACAGTGTATGCCCAGTATCGGCTTGCTGACACAGGCTCAGTAAGTGTTTCCACTGATCCCCCACACTTTGCGGGCTGATCAGAAATGTGGAGCTGTATGGGCCACCAATGCCCTTCCTGGATGTGAATTCACGCAAGGTCAAACGACAGGTCTCAGGTGTGTTATAAGGACTGAAGGACCCTTGAGGGGCTCCTGTAGTCAAAGCCAATTCGGTTGTATAAAAAGTCCAGGTTCCTGTCAGTAGTGCACATTATAACTGGTTTCTAGCAGGTGAATAGAATGATACTCTGTGAAAGAAAAGAAGCTGAAGTTTAGAGAACAAATTATGTTTATTGAGGACTCAATAAACATGAGATACATGCTACCTACTACCAAGCAGTAGAGTGCTGAAGGTAACTACGTTGGCCAGGTGTAGGCGACCTGGTTCTAGGTAGTAAGTGGGACAGATAAATCTAGACGGTAAAATATATTACTATTAAACTGTTATATAAAAGGTGTCTAGAGGAGACAAAGTGAATTGAATATGTATGTGAGCGTGTTCACTGGTTGTCGGGTTGCGTAACCTTCAGGTGACCAGAATTAGCATATAACTTCCTGTTGCCTGGTAGAGTAGGCAACCAAAAATTCATCTGGAAAATTCTCTGTATGTGTCTCTCATATCTGTAGTAGTGGAAGTAGGAACACTTAGCGATAAGTCGTAGTCGTAGTTGATTAGTAGTAGGAGCGGATTGCGTCAATTCCCCCCCCCTCTCCCCGGTTGCAATGAAGACTCATTGTGAAAAGGTGGTGGAGTGAGGCATAGGCCCCCCTCTCTGGAAGGTCTAGAAGGTCTCAGTAGATGTAGGTAGATGTGGTGAGGCACAAAAAAAAATTTCAGTCAGGTAGGCAGGACCCTTAAGCATGGGTGGCTTCACCGCTGTAGTGGCGCATGCTCTGTGCTCTCTGGTTACTTGGCTGGCGAAGCGAAACATTTGATATGTGCTGTGGTGGCGGCTGGCCGGCAACCTTGCTTCTCTCTCTCTTTCTGGCAGGCATCCTTCTCTGCCCCTTGCCCTGGTGATGCGGCTTTGCTGATGCAGCAAAATGTGTATTCCCACAGTGTAGCAAAGATTACTGGGTTAGGAAGCCATGTGTGTCGGGGGTCCCACCGGCATACATTTTTACGTGTGCCATTGACAAAACCCATCATATCACTGGTGGATACTACAAGGGAAACTTACATAAAAACCTGAAATAAAAATTATGTAAAACAATAGCATGACAAAATGAGGGGAACAAAAGTAATAATAATAAAAATATGTACAAGCCTTACTCATGGAAGGCAGGGAAATGTCGCTACTATCCTGGAGCTTGCCGCAGTGAGTTAAGAAAGTAAAGGAAAATCTTTCCAGAGAACCTTTGTGTCTGTCAGCAAGCTAAATAGTTACTTGTGACGGGGTGCTAGGTGGACAACCACAGGTCCTTCAATACCTGGGTTGACCGGCTAAGCGAAATACAAAGCGAGGACTCTCATGCATGAATTTCGTGACAAATGTGCACACGTTGGTGACTTAAATACAACATACATAGACACTGAATAAAATTTAAGTTAATATCTTGCACCAGGGTTTCACCATAGTGAATTCATGCGAGCTTTGTGGTTCAGAGTCTTTGGTTTGATAGTAAGTTGGTGCACAAGATATTGCAAAGAAAACACATACCCTAGAAAATCATGAGTATACAAATGCATATCATAAAAATTCCCTCCTACAAAATGGCATTCTTCTTGTAGGTGATCTTCGCATATACACTTTGAAAGCATATAGTTATATATAATTGTGTGCCTACACCTCAAATCAGATTTAAATGCTGAAAAGCACAGAAAAATTAACTTAGCTATCCCTTGCGTGAGTCCATCTTATCACATAGGTATAAAAACTAATTTGTACACTGTATCTTCAATGGAATGTTCAAGGTAAGTTCCCAAGGAATGTAAACGTCAACAGGTGTTGAAAATGCACTCCTACCAGACTGCATTATTCGTGTAGGCAATCTTCACAAGTACATTGTAAAAATGTATGGTTACATTTAAAGGTTTACCTACATATCAAGTCAGATTTAAAGGATGAAAATATAAAAATAGAAAAAGCTGAAAAAAATGCCATTGTTACTTCGAAGTCTCTGTCTTGAACTTAATCACTGGCATTGTAGTGAGCGTGATGCACTTATGGTAGCCATTATTGTCACTGTGGTGAGCCTTTATTAGTAATGCTACCTACTTAAGTAGCTGTCGGCCACTCAAAAACTGAACCTTGAGGTGTAAAATGTCTATATATTTCACAGTGGTGAAAAGTTACTGTCTGACATACAGTTTTTTACGTCTGTATTAAAAAGTTTGTAAGCACATAGTCGAGTGCTAATTTGAGGGTTGCATTTACCTCTTTGGTTCCTTACACTTCTCCCCCCCCCCCCCCCCCCCCCCTTCTTGTTGACAGCAGGTTAAGGCACTTTTACGGGATACTTTGAATTTAATTTAGCCAGGGGTCACCTCTTGCAAACACCAAGAGAAAATTAACACCTGTTTCACCTTCTTCAGACTACTGCATCAAGTGTCTGCCACACATCTTGGACACCCAGGGCAGGTTAAGTGATGTGTATCCTCCCTGTGTGTGAGCAGGCCACCCTAACACTGTCAACGCTCTCGGGACATTCCTCCCATGGTAGGATGTGGCGTCCATGATTCACTTGCTCCTCTGGTCTACCACCTCCTTCTTGGTTGTATCAGTCCAATGTCCACATGGTACTTGCCAACTTTTGCTCTGCTTTCTTGGCTAAATGGATCCTAACAGAGCAACAACAAAAAAGAAACACACACACACAACATCCCTAAACAAAAACAAAACAACTCTCTGAAAGTGGCTGTCAAAATACATCAGCACTGTGGTCAAATAAATAAATAAATAATAATAATAAAAACAACAAAACATCAATCACCAAATAAAAAAGAAAAAGAGGAACATGGGTGAAGCAACAAGAAATTTTCCCAAAATTGAGATGTACTTAGCAGACCATTTAGTCAGAAAACTGACCTTAATTTCAAAAATTTTACTGAAACACCACAGATCCAAAAGTTTATCAACAAAAGAGGTTACTAAAATAAAAATAAACAAACAATACAATGAAACTCAGGGCGTGTTTCTTCAGGAAGTCGCATACTCAGAAGGAACCTGCGCCTAAGGAAATTAGTGACATTGACTCTCGTGATATAATATGTTGGAAGACTTTTCCAGTTCATGAAGGGAAGATCGATAATACTGCTGTTATTAGCGTATTTGGTAATACTTCTATGTTTTCTCATAAGAAACTGAAGTTTGAACTTGGTGATCAGATTTGGTTGTATCGCAAGTTGGTTGGTACGACTGGTGACATGCATATTCATGGTCATGCTGAATTGTATTTTAATCCTTAATAAAAATGTTTTGCCGTAATAATCTGTTTATGTTTTGTTATTGACTTTTTTCCTGTGAAACTCTATATACTCAACTTAAAAACAAACTCAAATAGTAAGTCTTATGAACTATTAATGAACTTCGCTCGGCATGCAGTAGAGGAAAACTATGATCTTTAGCAATCCACTGACTTAGAATAGAATCAAATACTGAAATAGATACCATTAATTAATTAAGTAGTTTAAAAATTATACCAGTTCCAAAAGATTAAATAAAAATGGAATAATTGAAATATCAGATCAAATGATGAAAAATGTTGCGATTTCAAAACTGTAAATTTACTAAGACCAATAAATATTTTTCATACACAAAATACTCAGATGTCTGAACTTTTAAGTAACGAATAAAAAACTTCTGACTAAGACATACCTTGTTTTTAGCTCAAAACAAGCAAATTAAATCTTTTCACTCTGGCTTATTATCTCATAACAAAAAGTATGAACTTCAATTTGTTACTTAACGAAAGAAATAAACAGCAACTGTATAATCTTTCATATGTTTCAAGCTGCAAATGCTTCTATTTTTTTTTTACAATTTGGTGGTGAGTGGAGTACAAATTTATGGATGAGGGAAAACGCCACTTATCAACTAAAACAAAACTAAACTTTGTGCCAGAATCATCTTACATTATTGGCAACAGGCAAATTACAAATAGTTCTAAACCCTTCCTTGTCAAGCCAAGAAATTATTCAGTAAAACTCCAATCTTAAAAGTTAATCTTATGCCTTATCTGTACCAAAACCTTTAGCCAAACTATAGCTTCAGTCTTCCAGGTTACTTTGACTTGCGTCAACCCATTTACTGATTAAAATTTTGCGTTTAAAACTAATGCATAATGGAGCCCCGGGAGCCAAAATTACTGGAATCTACATCTACCTATAGAAACCAACAAATGTACTTATCTCTAGTCGGCTAGATGTTGCATGGGCCATCCAAGACTCCTCTGGCGTTTAGACCAACTTCTCTGTTATGTTAAAGTATGTCCACTCTCTCACAGCTCAACAACAACTCCCTTCCAACAACCACACCTCCGCTCTCTGCAACAGCTAACTTTCAACAACCCAACGTCTGGCTTCATGACACCATACCTCTCACCACTCTGTTTCTATCTAGCCAATCAGCACAGTCCACCCACACTAAGCGACTGCTCATAAACATGTCATCAGCTCCAACTCGCTCCCCTTTCCCCCGAGTGCCCGACACTTCATCTGCTGTCAGCAGCGCGAAACCTTCTCCCTTCCCCTGACAGCATCTACAAACTCGTGGCTGCAGACGCCTAAACAATCTCCATCAGTAAAGCTCCTAGAACTTACGCAGTCAACACAGAACGACACAAAAGCAATTTGGGGAAAAGATGATCGCAAACTTTAACGATGCAGCTGTGAACGGCACAAAGAAAATCCGGAGGTTGATCTCAGCTCGACAGTCTCAAAATAGTTCCAGCAGCAACTCACTAGATTTTTCTACAGCAAATGTGAGGACTATTCCCAGGAAAACAAACTGTACAAGTTCATATCCCAACATAAAAAAAAAATATTTTAAACCACCTGAACAAAATAAATTATGAGACCGTAACCCATCATAAAAAAATGAAGGGCATCTGAATAAAAAAATAAAAAATCAACAAAATTTAGAGGGTGTAGGGGAGGGGAGGGGGGGATAAAAATTGTGTTGTAACAATGTATTTCTGAATATGTTAGCAGAAATATAGCGCTATAATTTCTCCGGAAACACCAAAAAAAATTAAACATGTTTGTCACACAGGGCAGTGTGGTATACGGATAAAAGCGATGTTTTGGTAGTGCACAACTGTGGTTATATTACCTTTTCATGCCGACATCTTCAGCAGCAAACTATAAGTATGCTACTGTGAAAATAAATTGTGTAATGGTTTTTGTTGATAATTCTGGTTTTATCATGTTTCTGAACAAATTATTCAATGCCACCCATATGTAAACAACCTCACTTTGATCTAACGATTGCTGGTTTGCCACTACATCAAAAGTCAAACATTTATAAACCTACCATTTATCATGATCAGTAAAATTCCAGCTCTAATAATTATGGAACAGAAAGTTTAATGAATGACTACTATTGAATAGGCATGTAATTTCAAGCAAATAAACACTTGAGATGAGAATGTAAATTATTTACAATTTTTCGCAGAAGATATTCAAAGTTCTAATGTAAATACTAACAAATTACTATTCACAACTATTTGAAATTTCGAATATTCGCACACCCCTAAACACACACACTTTAACTGGTGTGTTTCCAGTGAAGTTGTTAAACATGTAGTTAAAATAGTTCCATGTGTGTATTAGCATTGTATAAAAAGTTAGATGTATAAATTTGTGGATACTGGAATTATTTAATGCAGTTTTTCATATATGCACATAAGAATAAAAACTTCCATATTGGTAACATCTTTATGTTCCTAACAGTTTCCAGTGTACACTTGTTTATCACATGAATAAAGCCATTAGGTTCGTGATGATAATTTTGCTCAGAAAAATAAAATGGATAGAAATGTACATCCTAGCAGTCGACATCACAAACAAGTTGTTACTGTGGAAACTTCCCTTTCACTGAAATGTGGATTTCTATGGTTCGTTCCGAACTAGAATGACAAAGGGAATAAGGGGAGGTTCATTGTGGAGGAAGATGCACTACATGGTTATATATACACTTGCACACCCTCTCTAATGGCAAACGGCATGTCAAATATTTTATGGCAGTGTTATTAAAAATGAGTTAGTATTAAGTAGCTGCAATAAATATGTAATGCAATGCTGTAACAAATATGTACCTACATTACATGCATTCTAGTAAGAAAGGCACACTTTTCATGTGCTCTATAGGCAGTTTTCTGAGATTTATATGCAAAACATATATAACTAAGTAAAAATTATTACAATTTTTAACAAAAAATTTAGTTTCAGTTTTTAAAAGACCAGGATATAGAACACTGACACATCGAGAGTTTGTTTGATTATCTTTGAAATTGTGATATGTAAATACAAATAAACCTAAGATGGAAGAGTGCTGTTCACCTTAGGTTCAATATTTCATGGAATTTTTTTTTGTGTGTGTTTGTTTAGTTCAATGATACTTGCTTGTGTATGGCAGTTGCACAGTTGTGTGTGATTGCACTATTATGTTGATAGTTAGTGTGTTGCTGCATGTCTGTATTCTTGTTTTCAGTTGTGTGTTTTTAGTATGTAGGTAGTCGTCACACACACACGCATGCTCAGAGAGAGAGAGAGATAGAGATAGATAGATAGAGAGATATATAGATATAGCTATATATAGATAGATAGATATAGATATAGATAGATATAGATAGAGAGAGAGATAGATAGAGATAGATAGAGAGATATAGATAGATAGAGATAGATAGATAGATAGAGATAGATAGATAGAGAGATATAGATAGATAGATAGAGAGAGATGGATAGAGATAGATATATAGAGAGATAGATAGAGATAGATAGAGGGAGATAGAGATAGATAGAGAGAGATAGAGATAGATAGAGAGATAGAGAGAGATAGATAAAGATAGAGAGATAGAGAGATATATAGAGATAGATAGAGATAGATAGATAGAGAGGGATAGATAGAGAGGGATAGATAGAGAGATAGATATAGATAGAGATATAGAGAGATATAGATAGATATAGAGAGATATAGATAGATATAGATAAAGATAGATATAGATAGATATAGAGAGATATAGATAGATATAGAGATATATAGATAGATATAGATATAGATAGATATAGATAGATATAGATAGATAGATAGAGGGGAGAGAGAGGGGGAGAGGTTGGGAGAGAGGGGGTGGGAGAGGGAGAGGGGGTGGAGAGGGAGGAGAGGGGGAGATATAGAGAGGAGAGGGGGAGATATAGAGAGAGATGGAGAGAGATGGATATATATATATATATATATATATAAAATCTATCAGGTGAGAAACTTGTGCTTGCAGCAAGGAACAGTAGTGTACCAAGATAATAGATGTGTTCTTCAAACGGTTTTGTTTTTCACACACATTTTTCCATAGCATGGAAATATTATTGGAATGTATGCAGTACTGTTTAAGAAACTTTAAAACTTTTTGTGGTTGTATCACTGATCACAAAATTGTTTGCACCGAAGATTTAAAGATAAACATGTGCAAATTAATGTTTTTTTAAGTCTAAATTTAAAATGAATATTGAAAAATTTAACGTGTGTAGTTACATTTATTTGTCTGTTTGTTTGTCCCACTTGGGGTAAACAGGGGCTTACTTTAAGATCCCATTTCTGACAAAGGAAGTTGCCACCCTACAGATATAAGCTCTATAGTCAACTGTTTAGTGTTCTGAGTTCGAAACAAACCTATTTTAATATTAGGAGTTCATAAGGATGTAGTAGTTGGAGTGTACCAACTGCTCAGGGGTCATCAGAAGGGCAGAATTTTGTCATTAAATTAAATGGTGGTTGTAATTATTAATTATTAAATATGACAGCAAATTTTAATAATTGTATGGGGAGAAATATTGTGTAATATAAAGTCAGTGCAGCATGCATTTGTGCAGGATTGAAGTTTTAATTTTTGTATATATGCTTTCATGTCAGCGATAGCAGATGCATACTAGGGTTACTATATTTATTACGGACATGCATAACACGTATGTGTGCAACTTTCTTAAATGTTTTAAATAAAGATTATCATACATGTGGAATATCATTACAAGTGTGTAAGTGAAGCAATGCAACCTTATAAATTACAACTTTTTTTTTTCACTAGGCAGATGTCATATTACAGTAGGAAAATGCGAAATATGAGCAATACTATTTGCTCAGTGCCAAACATGTGCACAGTTGGCCGAGTGGTTTGGCTGGTGGGTTAATAACCTTAGCAACATTTTCTGTTGAGACTGAAATGTAGTTGTGCGTATATGCGGAAAAGTAAGATATGAACTGCATACCTTTGTATTTTTGCTTCTAATGGCTTACAGTTTGAAATGTTTTGAGTTTTGCTTAGAAAAATTCAAAGTGTAAAGTAAATTAAAGTACTGTATTATTGCATACCAAACCAGAACTAAAACAGTTTAAATTTATTTTTGATTATTTGCATATATTCTGACAAACTAATAATTACTTCCTGGTATATGTCCTCTCCCCATATTGCAAAAGGGGAGGGAGAGGGGGAGGAGTAGGCTGTGTGGTATGAAGTTAGCAACACAATTGAGAAACTTCATTTTTCAAACAGAAGAAAAAGTTTTCATATTATTGACTTTTTGTTTGTGTGTGTGCATGCGTATTTGCATACGTACGTGCATGCATTTGTGTGTGTGTGTTTTTTTTATTAATGTAGTTGATTCTTACATTTCATGGCTGTGTTATAGCTTGGAGAGCTATTGTTCTACAACCATAGGTTATTAAGTATTGAAAACATTAAACAGAAATAGTGAACAAAAGAAATGGAGTCAAACTTAAACAAAAAAATTACATATAATGATTTTATATTGAAAAAAAGTTTTGTTAGAAAAGCTACAACAGTTTCTTACACTCCTTATCAAATTCAAGACAGGCATCTATTATTTGTAGTTTGTAAAACCACATTTTTGTAATAGTTAATTTTTTCACTAGCTACTAGCAGTAGAATTTGAGTACATTTTATTTTGGCTCTAAATGTCAGTTTGCAGTATATTTGTGCAATTATACAGTGATTGTTGTGATGTTGTGTGTGTAGGACATAGGTTATTAAACTTTTTCAGATACGTAAAGCTTGATTTAATGGGGCGAGTAAAGTCTTTATGCCAAAGATACTAGAATGAACCTGCCTAACAGTTTTATATTCGCACTATTTTCTTCTTGCTTCTTAATGATGTTTCCAGTCATAAATAGAGAAGAATGTGGCAGTCAGTGAGTCAACACTGCGCAGTATAAGTATTGTAAAAAAAAAATTAAGAATTTGTTATTCCAGTTAACATGTTAAAAACTGTTGCTGCTTATTTAATTTAATTTGAGCACATTTGTTATCATATGAGTGAATGTGATTTACACATAAGTGGATATTTTTACTTGTGAAGTGCCAGACACATACTAAGTTGTATGCAATATTTCTCATACATTGCTATTGTAGCTCTCTACAAGTGCATTCAATATGTGACTGCTAAATAATAAATCAGTTTTTAGGTTCCATTTAACATCACTGAAGATGAACACTATGTCACATACCCAAACTTAAAACTAGTTTGGTCTCTGATGTACATTCCATATTTCAAACCAGTTTTTTGGTAGTCAACTGAAACACTGAATTGGTAGTGTTATTAAAAGATGATCAATTAAATATAGCTTGGGTTGTCATCTTAGCCACTGAAAGTTGCCATAATATAGTATCTCAATTTTTTATTTTAACAAATATTAGTTAAATTATTATACAATTTTTGTGTTTTGTCCAAAATAGATTTTTTTAAACCATAGTATTAATGTCTGTAGTAGTCTTTAGCTGAAAGCACAATTGTCTCTCCTGTTGTAAGAAATACACAAGGAATGCAATCAGTGTTGTATGCTTTTCGTGTTGCCTGCACTGTGCTGTGTTCTAGGGCTGGATGTTCTTGAGCAGCCAGATGTAAATATGCCATTAAAGAGATCCTTATCTGTTATGATATCTAAGAAAAGTATGGGCCCTAACTTTTGTCGCAGCCATTCCAGTAGGACTTTTAATGGTAAGTACTTTCTCCTTGTTGAAATTTCTTCATGTTACTATCAAAATGATGACTGATTTTCATTAAAAAAATTAATAGGTTTGTGTGAATTTTATTGTGTTCAAAATACATTTTGCAACTTTGTTATATCCAAACAATATGTAGGGGGGGGGGGGGAGATTTTGTTGGCTCTTAACAGTGAGGTCTTGAGAGCCAAGGAGGGTGATTGAGTTGAGTATGGTGCACCGCCAGAATGAAAGGGTGGGGGAAACTGGAGGTCCCAGAGAAAACCCCCTGACCAGTGGCATCATCCGGCACTATTTCCATGTGCAAAAATCTGGGAGCGACCTGGCTGGGGATTGAACCCATTTCGCCTTTGTGCGAGACGAGCAGGCTAACTGCTCAGCCCTTAACGTGTCAGAAAGATTTCATTTTCGTTGCCTAAGTAACTTGTGTTTCCGGCTGAGCCGATAAGTTGCCAATAGAAGTGACTAAGTTTGTTGGTTCAGCGATACATTTATTCATAATAACTGGAGACAAGAGAAATGTTAGTAGATGCAGCATTCATCTATGTCCGGCACACTAGAAATTCCAGATGAGGTTATAGTTCCCTTCGGCATGTATAATTGTTTTATGAAAGAAAAAATTAAACCACGAAAGTACGTTATTTTTTTACGTTGGAATGTTTTGCAGTTTTTCCTTCAAGATAAGCAATAGTAATAATAAATTAAATTAATTCCATTTGCTGCAAATAATATGTTACAAAATGTTATTGTTTATATACAACTGTTTATTTGTTTAATCTTCATATTTGAGGGATACAAAAGACTTTGTCGTATTAGTTAGTTTTCCTACTTTAATTAGACAAACCACAGGAGACATTATTTGTTATTATAATAACATTGAACTGTTTTAATTGTTGACTGCCACAGTACGCCATATAACGTCCATTATGTTTACACTCGTATGGGTGCGGAGACACGTTGTGTGCAAATATTACACTTTCGAAACATTCATCAAACATGCCTTGTATTTTTTTTCAACCATAATTGAAATGAATGAATAACAAATTACATTTGATTGAAATTGTTACAAAAGAAAAGATTCATGTTCTAATAATAATAATGCTGTGTAAGCAACACAAGAGACTTTATTGAGGGTTATTCATATACAAAGCTCATCTTACTAAGCAGCCATTACAAGTACTGTTATAGTCTCTCATCCCAGAGAGCAGGGCTGGCAACCCCAATTCTTCAAAAGTCCCTTACAAAACATCTCTCTTCTCTTAATAATGGGATTCTGGTACTATGCCTAGGCCTACAATTGCCACAAGACAGTCTTAAGACATACACACAAATCCCCCTGGTATACAGACATACCTGAGCTCACACAATATGTTATGTTCACACACATTTACAAATCAGTACACAAAACCTAATCCTTACCATGTACATATCTCAGTCACTTGTTACCAGTAGCGGATCCAATGGGGGGGCCACAGGGGCCGCTGCCTTCCCCCCCTACCCAACAACATCGAAGGCAGAAAATTTTTATTTTGGCTGAATATCACTTGGTTACTGCGAAGTTCGATAAAGAATATGTTCAAAAGTATAAGTCATATGTCTCTGGCATTTATTTATATCAGTATCCTCTGCTTCAAATAATTGTAGTAATTTTGACAGTACTGCAAGCATGTAGGCCTTCTGCTTATATGTTGTAATTGTTGGACACAAAGCCAGTCCAGATTTACCATACTAGTGGTGTAACAGAGATCTATCGTTGACAGTTGCACAATAAGTTGTTGACAGGCATTGTGACCAACGAATACATCATTAAACAGAGGTCTACATACCCTTAACATTTACTACTGTTATTTGAAACAAAAACGTAACTCCAGTGTGGCAGCTTCTGATGAAAATGCTTTTGAACATCAACACGTTTCTGGAGATAAAAATTAAACAAAGCTGAGAAGAGAACTTTTTTTGCAAGAAACTGCTTATGCTGTGCTCTCTACAGTGCAGTGGCAATGTGGTATTGACAATGATGGCAAGTATAGGCCTTTCACGGTAAAGTGAGCAATTTTTGATGCAGTCTCGTCAGACATAATAACCAATAAACACACTTCATTGTGGCCTTGGGCATGGTGAAATGTATTATACATTGTATTTGTTACTTACATGACAATATTTACATTAACAAGTGGCAGAAAGATATAAATTGGCTGAAAGAAAAAAAAAAACCAGGGCTGCAAATGTGCTCACATTACAGTGAACGGTCTATATCAATCTTCCCATTCTGGCCACCCCTGGGTGAGTTTAAAATGTGAATGGAAGAAAGGGTGAGGAAGGGGAAGAGGAAGGAGAGCTTTGGAACAAGAGATAGTTGAAGATTTTTTGTAATGAGTCACTAGCAGTGAAGCGAGTCGGGTCACTAATGTGGTGTTCTGTTTAAAGGAACGATAATAGTTGGAACCAGTGTAAATTTCGGAAGGACAAATAAAAGAAAGTAACTTTTAAATGTAGAATAGCAAGTGTCGATGTATAATTTTTGGATGCAGATAACTCGTCTACGGAAGTAACAAAAATGGTAAGTAATAAAGATTAATTTGGTTTTCTTAGTGAGAAATTTAAGTTACCTTATCTTGGTATAGAGTCCAATCAAAATCTTTCTATTTCTTAAGTTATAGACTATTAGTATCGCGATCAGTGTTTGAATTGATGAAAATGTTGAACTGGTGGGAATTATTTGTTAATATTTTTTAAAATTTTCTTTTTAAGGTTTATTGTTAAGAAGTTATTTATCACTATAGTGGGCTTTTAACATCCATTTTAATCACTGTGGCACTTGGTATAGTATTTTTAACTTCGGTGCAGTGCAATTGTAGGTTATTTAAACACATTATAAGAGCAGAAATTTTCTTTCCCCTGTTAGGAGAGGTGACAGAAATTCAGCAGTTAGGGAAAAAGGGGGTGGGGACTTGGGAGGTGAATTTCCAGCACCCTTCCTTTTCAATTCGAACACTGAACACTAGTGAAAGGATAATAAATACAGTATGCTAAATCACATTTATTACAAATTACTTTTTGAAACCATTTTAATTTGTTACATGTACTTACTTATTGTACACCACTTGCCAGTAACAGCGCCCAGTTGTGGCCCCACCGGGAATCAAATGCGGATTGCCATCAGATCATATTCCTAATAAAAAGTATTAACTTCCCATAACTTTATGATTTGAAAGCGGAAGTCGGGTGCACGAGCCACCACACCAACCGAGACCCCTCGGTTATCTATAATAATTGGTAATAAATCTAACTCTTCAGCCTAAAGATTAACGTTTCATATTAAAAATAATTGGACATTTAAAAAATGTTCATTTTAGTTTTACTATATAAAGGGGGTTCTTTGACCACTTTAACCAGTTCTGAAGTAAAACATTATATACCATATTTGTATTTAATTTTTTTTTAACTGTCTTAAAGTCAAAATAATGCTTGGGGCAACATACATGGTACGACTAACAATAAAACGTAGAACATATGTAATTCCATAGAGTGATCAAAGTACCACTACTAGTCATAGAAAGAAACACCCTTCTACAGTACTATTTTTAAACATTTATAAAACACAGAGTTAGCAATAGTAACTTACAATATTTTGGAAAGTAATGTAATGAAAATGTTATATTCTTGCATTTTACCTAACTTACAAAACACTTTTTAAAAAAATCTAAATTTTCCAAATAGCCTAGTTAATGGCAGACAGAATTTTTTTACAACAGAAACTGACTGGATGGTATAATTTTCTCCTTTTGAATAATTTATACAATCTGTACGGTAACATTTAAATTTGCAGGAAAATTATTATTACGTAGTTAGAAATTTTGTATGCTTTCACAGACAAGTCCCCCTTCATCAAATGGAATGAAGATGTCCCATGCTGGGATTGACAACTACTTCAAGCATGTGCTCAAAGAACAAAAGGAGGTTGTATCCAGTTCACAAATTCATCGACTCTTGTTCCTGAATCTTCAGATTTTTGCAGTCCTGTAGTGTCAAGCACTGCTGTACATCTTCTTTACGTGCAATTTCAGATATAAGTGGACCATCAAATGCAGAAAAACAAGGAGCTACAAATGACATAGGTATTTACATTGGAAAAACTGTGGATGATTTTACGAAGAGGAATTTGCTACAAGATCACTGGAGACCCCCAGAAGACTTGTGTTTTTCCGTACACCATCAAAAAGCTAAAAGGAAATGAAGTGCATCGCCATCAAACACACCGGCACTTGGAGATGTTTGAGTGGCTTGTGTTCTCTGATATCAACCAAGAATTGTTTTGTATTTGAACATGCATGCAGAAAAAACGTACCACAAACATGCAGTAGCAGCAGGATAACAGTTTCTTAATTGCTTATCAGATCCAGTGAAAAGAATTGACAACCAAGTAAATACACAATGCCTAGAGCAAGTCAAATAAAACAGGAAATTTTTGGTCTCCATTGTTAAAACAGTAATTTTTTTGGGGCATCAGAACATTTTCTTCCGTGGCCATAGGAATGATGGCCATATGCTTAGTTCAAATGGAGGATTATGTGACAATGAAGGAAATTTTTGAGAACTTGTATGCTTTCTTATCAACAGTGGTGACAACAAGCTCGAGCAATATTTGAAAATACTTCACCCGGACAATGTACACAAGCAAAACAATTCAAAATGATTTGATTTCATGCTGTGGCAATGAAATAATGTCAGTTACTATCAGAAGAGTAAAATATGCACAACTATACAGTTTAATATTTGACAAAACAACAGATGCTCACACATCCCAGCTAACATTGTCTTTGCGATATGTACATGAGGGAGTTATCAGAGAAGATTTCATAGATCTCACAGACTTGCAAAATTCATCTGGTGTACACCATGAAGAAGTTAGTTTCCAAATAGATCAGCAAAAAAGAAAGGAGAAACGGACGTTACTGAACCCACGGTAACTGGTGAGGATATAGGAACTCAGTTGCTAACATTTTTTAAAAATCACGATTTGAATCCAGCAGACTGTGTTGGAATAGTCTCAGACAGTTGTTCAGTTATGGTTTCTGAAACTAGGGGAGTAGTAAACCAAATTCAAAAAGAAGCACAAAATGCCATAAGGTCCTTGCTACAACCATGCATTGAATCTGTCGGCGTCAAAATGCAGTCAAGTTCAAAATATTCTAAATGCTGTTGGCATTATGAAAGAAGTTATAAGTTTCTTTTCATTGTTGGGCTTTCTGAAACATGATGGGTTGAACGCCACAACAGTGTTTTGCAGTTCTGTACAGCTCTCCCCAAAATTGCTGCAGCACTTCAGTGTGTTAGCATGTGGAAAGATAGGGCAAGCGCATCAAAGGCGAAATCTCTACTATGCGCAATAAGTGAAAGTGATTTCATTGTCGCAGTGGTCTCTCTTTCTGATTTACTTATCACAATGCTCAAGCTGAGTAGGACATTACAGAAAAAAAACACTGGATCTCAAAACAGCTGAAGAAATGCTCCGTGACACGATTACTCTTTGGAGGCAAAACGAAGTTACTTTGAACAAGAGTTTCTTTGCTTGTTCAGTGAGGCACGTGATATTGCTTTAGAGCTTGGGACAGAACTGAAAGTTTGACACATAGCAAAGAAGCAAGTTCACAGATGTAATACACCTGCTCCTGATCTAGAGATATTCTTCCGGCAGACAGTGTATGTTCCACTGCTTGATCATTTTTTGCAAGACATAGAAGAAAGATTTCCTCATGATACTTTAGGTGCCTAGAGTTTGTTTGAATTAATGCCACGTTCAACAAAAAAATGAACAATCCACCAATGAACGATGATATTGTCAGAAGTAAGTAAATACTCTGGGCTCTTAAAAATGCATGTGACTTACGCCAGCAAAGCACTTTTCGGTGAATACAGGTTGTGATCTGCGAAATGGGATAGGAAAAGTAACGAGGAAGCCAGCAATCAGAAAACAGTGATAGAGCTTCTTTCAGAATGTGACAGGGATGTATTCCCCGTAATCAGTATACAGCTTCAAGTTTTAGTAACTTTGCCTGTTAGTGTAGTGACTCCAGAAAGGACCTTTTCAACTCTGAAGAGGATCAAAACATGGTTGAGAACAACAATGAATGAAGATTGTCTGATAGGACTGGCTCTCCTGGCAACTCATTGCAATATTACAATAAACCCTGACCAGGTTATTGATAGATTTGCCATGAGCGGAAATCGTAGGCTAAAGTTTGTTTTGTAAATACAGTACAGTATAAAATTATTCTTGTAAAATTATTCTTACTCAAAAGTAATTTCTGTAGTGTTCATTAATATGGGATGTGAGCTTCATTTCTGTCAATAAAGAGTAGAAATATACATATTACCATTATTTTGATATTAATAGAACATACTATAACTTTAATTCTTTTGGTAGGCTGTATTTTCAAGTAATTTAAGAATATGATATGTGGATTTCTAATGTAATACATGACAATTGCTATTATTTTAGTGTCACTTATTACTGTCTGTCAAAATTCAATGTTAATTAAAATTATCTGTTAATTTATAAAATGGCATTTTGATAGATGTTTTGGAGCCCTAAATGACAAAATTCAGATAGTAATTTTTTAAAATTTATTTTAGTGTTTATTTGTTTGTAATTAAATGCCATAAAACAGGGCAGATTGCACAATAAAACACTAATTGTAAAACCACAGTTTCTGAATGCTACTATAATAACTAATCATGAAAATATTACTGAATGAGCTTGTATTGTTTTGTAATCTTGGTGCGTATTATAACTAAAAATTAGTTAACTGATTGCAGTAATTTTGATAACGAATTTGAATAACTTGTGCTATTTCAGTGCTTAATTAGATGTGATACAATTAAATTATGGAAAACAAAATAAGCTTGTGTTTGTTTCAAACATAGCAGAGAATAATTTGATTTTGTTTATTATAATTTGGTACATTTGTAGCAGCTGCATTGGTGGCAAGCTAGTAACAAGCGTTTGCAGAAAAGTTCACGTTTATAAGCAAGAGCACATATGTGTTTAACCAAATGCTATCATTTCTATCTGCTCATGTTTCCTGGCTAGCATGTATTCCCTCCCCTCTGTATAAAGTAGTGTGTGAAGGTAAGTTGGCACTTACTTCCTTCCTGGTTGCAATACTACTTATATCATTAGGGAGTGGTTAAGAGCTGTTGTCGACATAACCTCCATCAAAGCCAACATTGTCATGAAAAAAAGTGCAGGTATTAAAAACCATTGATTTCTTCTTTATTTACCCTGATGAGTGTCTACGCCATAGGAACGTGGTTGTGGACCTCTTTGTGCAATGGTCCCATAAACCCGTAAATCTGTGACCCAAACTTTGTCTCCCTGCCGTAAATCAGATAATTGGTAAACTCTGTGCCTTCTGTCATAGTGAGCAGCCTGTGTCCCTTTTGCAAGAACTTCTCGAGTGTGTGCTAAACTAGGGTGTACGACCTTCTCCAGTGCTGCTGGAAGAAGCAGAAGGGTAGATTCCAGCCTTCAATTCATCAGCTTCTCCGCTGGACTGAAACCACAGTCTAAAGGAGTCGTGTGATATGACAAAAGAGCCAAAGACAACCTCATTTTTTTTTTTTACAATCTTCACCGCTGCCTCAACACAACCGTTAGACTGCGGAAAATGTAGGTATTTGCAAAACTTTGAAAATTACTTGAAACAAATTGGGAACCATTATCAGACCATACAATTTCAGGTATGCCAAACCGCGCAAACATTTCCTATAACCCACCTATGACTTCTGTATCTGTCAAATGTGACAAAGAGCATATTTAAAATAGTGAAAGTAATAGTCTCTAACTATCAAGTACCAAGCAACACACTTGAACAGATATATTGCAACAATTTGCCATGGGCTAGAGGGCCTTTCTGATTGGACAAATAGTTGTCCAGGACTTTGCCTCTCTTGCACACAAGTCGGACAGTTGCTAATCATGATTTCCAGTTGTGACGATAATCCAAACCACCATACCGACATTTTAGCTCATTCTCTACACCTTACTATACTCAAGTGACCTTGACACATGTCCTATAGTTAAGGCAGGATCACTGTCGTGTGGCTTTGGTTGCACTTAGGTTGGTTGTACGTGCGGGTTTGATTTAGGCTTAGTTACGGCTGGATGTCAGGGGGTGTATGTAGCGGTGCTGATGGGAAAATAGCTGGGTTAACGGCAGTCGTCATAGGTGGTGTCGATGAATGAAGTATGGTGGCATAATCTCGTTCGGCTCTTCGGCTAGCTGTAATTAGGGTTAGACCAGCCAGCTGTCTCGCAGCAAAGCACGCTACTCTTTTCTCCTCTCTCCTGGCGCCATACCTCACCTTGAATGGCATAGAGTAGTGTAATTACGGAGAACTCGAAATAAGCACCACAGACGCAGGTATCAGTAACTTAGTTTTGCATGGCGACAGTCTTGCCAACGGGAGCTCCGGTGCTTCAGAAGATCCCCCACTGTTGTGGGCTGATCAGAAGTGTTCGAGCCGTGTGGGTTGGTAAGACTATCACTGGGTGTGAGTTTCCCAACCAAGGCCAGGCCATAGCACCTAAGCAAATATCCCCGCCAGCACCCAGGTGCTCCGATAGGGGTACAACTCAGATGTACCGTCTCTTCTTGATTGAGAAGTGTTGCTAGTGGTCGTGGCTCGTATATTCTATTCCTCCAGTACTTGTATACGTGGCAGGAATAGAATAACTGGCCATCTAATGGGTGTGTTTTCAACTTGGAGCTGCTTGAGGGGGAGTCTCCAGTTGTAGCTAATTGCGGAAATAATACTTTCCCGGTGCCGGTCGGCGGTGCTCAATTCGAGGTTCTCCCAGTAGTTGGTGACAGATTATCCTATGAATGAGACTCGAGGGTAAGAGAAACAAAGCCGTGTTTATTAAAGATTTATTAAACACAGTGACATGCGCTCTCCTGCCAGGCAGATGGGTGGTTGGAAGTAATCGTACAGAATCCAGGTGTAGGTGACCTGGTTCTAAGCTAAGTGGGGAAATTACTTGAAAAACTGTCGAAGATTACTTAAATATAAACCTAACTCTATATAGGGGGTGTCTGTAGGAGACAAAGAAAGAATTGCGTGTGGAATGTATTGTGTACAGAAAGCTTCTGGTAGCTATTGGCGTCGCTGGAGTGTCCGATAGCGGGACTGCAGAGCTCTAACGGCGACATCAGTGGTGGCAGCCTCTGGTGGCCGTGGAAGACTGTTAAGTCGTTGGCGACAGCCTCTGGAAGGGTTGTTGAAAGGCTCGTTATAGTCTAGACTCCAGCACCCAGGTGCTCGGAAAAGACTGCAGGAACAACCCGCGAGGGCTGCCGCGCACTGTTTTATATAGCGAGGCAGCTGGGTGCTGGCGGAGAAAGGCGTTGGCCCCCTCATCTTGAAGTTCTAGGAAGGAGTAGTAGTGGTAGAAGAAAAAAAAAATTTGAAGTAAGGTAGGCGGGACCCTTAGTATCGGGCTGCTTGACCGCTGTATCTCCGCTTGCTCTGTGCTTCGGGGCAGCTGGAAAACACCGGGCGTGTGGCACGCCAGGCGGTAGTTCTGTCTCTCTCTTCGAGCGGGCTTCCTTCCTCTTGCCCTGGCGAAGTGGAGCACTGCACAGTGCTAAGTTGAGCACTGCACGGTGCTAATGGGTGTTCCCCACCTGTGGTGAGGATTATTGTTAGGAGTGATGCGGTGTACCCGGTGTCCCAATGACCTACTTCAATTATTGCATGTCGCTACGAAAATCAACATAGTGTTGTGGTTATTTACAAGAGAATTATACATTTAAAAACCTGAAAGAGAAAACACTAAAAACGACTACATTCTAAAAAGGAGGGATAATATTAATGTGTGATCAAGCCTTACTTGCGAAAGGTGGGGAAAAACATCATTAACTATCCTGGAGCTTGCTGTAGAGTTATAAAAGAAAAGGAAAATCTTTCGAGAGCAACCTGTGGGTCGTACAGCAAGCTGAACAGTTACACGTGACACGTTAAGTTCGCCAACCTCAGGCCTTCTAGCACCTGGGTTAGCGGGCTAGACGACACAATGCGAGTACACTTTAACATGCATGAATTTGCGGCAATGGGCACATGGAGGTCAATCTTCATAGATACATAAAACACTTTGAAAAATGAATATAAATATACCTGGCACTGGGTATCACTGTAGTGAATACTTGGGCGCTGTTCGACTCTTTGGTGGTGCACAGGTATTGCAAACATACACAAACACTAGCAATGAATAAAAAAATTTAAGTACATGGTGAAAGATACAGTCCTGCAAAACGACATTCTTCTTGTAGTTGCATCTTCACATAAACCCTTGAAAACGTATAAAATCATTTAATAGTGTACCTACACATTAATTACTATAAAAAAATGTAAAATTATCTAAGAGTCCTGTGAACGAAGGCTAAATCTAATGTGTTAATTATTGAAATCTCTGGCTTCTCCTATCACGCACTGTGGTGAGTGTCTATACGTGATACCATTTGTAGAAATTACCGGCACTGTGGTGAGCGTCTCTAAGTAATTCTACGTAATTATGTAGGCTGCTGGCCACTAATTATTCGGAGCCTTTATCACTGGTGAGGAGAAAAACGTTTATTTGCACTGTCCTGTTTTTAACACTGACAGCGTAATTACTGCTGTTTTACAAGTCCTGTCCACATCTAGTCGAGTGTCGAATAACCATTTATTTATTCTCCCTCACCAACTCATTTGCTCTCCCTGCTTACTGACAGCTTGGTAGGCATTTACACTGTTATACACTTAATGTAAATCTAGCCTAATTCATGAATGTTCCTCGGTTTCACTGTCTATGACTGGCGGCTAGTTTAAAAAAACACTTCGCATGTGTGTAACGAGTCCTACGTATTAGTTTACGACTACGTGTGTACACTGTGTTCATCGCACTTTTCACTTACTTATTTTCTGTGGGTGCAGGTTTAGGTGGCCTTCCTCTTGGGCATAGCTTGGCGTGCAGCGGGTACGGCCACATGTACCTCGACATGGGTCGCCATGATGACGCTCGATACCAGCCAGGCGTATAGTTGGCCTTGGCGGCACGAGGTGGCATCAGCCGTCAAGGCTAGACACGTGGCGTCTGCTTCTGCCGGAACAGAGGGTGAGGGCAAAGCTACTAGGGATGTAGTGGCAGTGCGGGAGAGTGATCCCAGGTCCTCCACCCCGACTGCACGGGTTCCTACCCATAAGGTAGAACGTTTCCCAGCTATTGTAGCGCAAGGGAGTTGCGCTCTCCACCTTACTCGTGTTAGCATCCTGTCGTGGGGCTGGGTAGTTGGAGGCATCAATGTTTTCGACGTCCAGGTCCCACGACGAGGCAGTGGGAGGAGAAGGACCTCGACCTCCACTGCGGGCATTGCTTCAGCTGAGGGATAGTGGGAAGCATAGACAGTCTTGGCACCTGTCGTTGTAGCACCGGGAAGCTGCAGATCACCGCGCTGAACCATAGCTACAGGCGGTGCATCTTGCCATGGGGCCGGGTAGTTGGAGGTGTCGACGGTCTCGACGTCCAGGTCATCGGGCGAGGCAGCGTGAGGGAGAGGAGTCTCGACCTCGGCTGCGGGTGTTGCACCAGGTGTTGTGTAGGGGGAGGCATTGATGTTCTCACTGCCTTCGGTGGTCGCATGATGGAGCTGTGGAACCCCGCGCTCAGCCTCGACTGCGGGTAGTACGTCTCGTCGTAGGGCCGGGTAGTTGGAGGCTTTGACGGTCTTGACGTCCAGGTCCTGTGGCAAGGCAGTGTGAGGGAGAGGGATTTCAACCTCAACTGCGGGAGTTGCACCATGTGTTGGGACGTCGGAGGCATCAATGGTCTCGGTGTCTTCTATATTGGTGGCCGATTAAGCGAGAGTTAGATGGGGTCTCTCGTCCTCAACGGCCCCGATGGGTTGTGAGCTCTTCATGGGTTCTTTGTCCAGTGGTCTAGTGCCATTGATAGACACTTCCCCATCAGAACTTGAGATCACCTTCATTGAAGGTGGAATGGCCTTGATCTCAAGCTGTGGAGTTATAATAGGTGTGGGGGTAGATGTCCTGGGTGGTTCTATCCTCCTCACTGAAGGGGCTTCCGATCTTTCACTAATGCAATTAGACCATCGGGGTGTCTGGCGGCCTTCTCGGTCTCGTGGGCTCTGCCATGACACTTCAGAGCAGCTGGAAGCTTTGTCGCCTCGTGTTCAACTTTCTCCGCGTAGCTGCATGGCGTGGAGAGCAGTGTTCGTATGCTGACTGCCCCTTGGCCTACTTCACCGTCCAGTCTCCAGGGTGGCTCGTAGCTGGGGGCTCGCTCTCTGGCGGTAGGTCGTATTACGGGTGGCCTCATGAATTCAGTGTCTAGTTCTCGAGCAGCCCTTTGGGGTGGTGGTTCATCCTCGCTCTCGGAGTCCCCTAGTAATTCCCCGACGTCTTTGGCCTGCTCCTCTCATGGCATGTCCCCCGGATAGGGACGTATCTGACCTTTTGTGGCTTTTCAGATTCTCCCCCTAGCGTTTTCGACCCAGTATACATTATCTTTCTTTCCGAAGATTCGGTAAGGCCCGTCCCATTTGTCTGCGAGGCCAGCACTAAACTAATTGCTGGCCTTTCTGAGGGGATGTGTTTTGAGTAACACTGTTTCACCGAGGCTAAACTTGCGTACCCCTGTCTTGGGCTGTGGGTATTTCTTACGGATGTACTCTTTGTGGGCTCTTTGGGCAGCAGTCGTGCGAGCTAACGTGGTTGGTCGGACGTCCTTGGGTTGCGGCATGGTGGTGGGTTCACTGTCCCATTGCCAGTCACCTGGTCGGCGGAGGGTCAGTCCTAGGAGGAGAGTACTTGGACTGGTGTCCATGACCTCGTTAGTTCGACGAAATAGGGCAAACAAGATGGTCAGAATATGTTTGTCCCAATGTCGGTGGTCGTTTCCCACACTGATACGGAGGCATTTCTTTATCTCTTGGTTCCTCCGTTCAGTGGGATAGGCCTGGGGGTGGTAAGGTTGTGTTGTCCACGTCTCGACCCCCCATCCCTGGCATGCTGATTGCCACTGACGACTCGTTAACTGAGTGACGTCAGTCAGGATCGCCTTCGCGTATCCCCAACGTGTAAAAATCTCGGCTTCCATTTTGCACACTATGGGGATTGTTTCCTGGCTGGGCAGCAGGAAGGCTTCTACCCAAATGGAAAACTGATCTGTAATGACTAGGAGGTATCGATATCCTTTAGTGCTCCTTAGGTATGGTGCCATTAGACCGGCGGCTACGTGTGTCCACTCCTTCTTGGGTCTTCTTGGCCGTGCAGTGGGCGGAGGGACTGGGTAGACCTTGCCGTGGCAACATGTTACACAGTTGCTGACATTCTGTCGGACATCGCTGCTCATTCTGTCCCAACTATAGCGAACCCCGATGTCTAGCAGGGTTTCTCGGGTCCCTGGATGTCTGGCCTGGGGGTGGTCGTGGTAGTGGTGGCAAATGTCAGCTCTCAGTTGCTGTGGTACGCAGATCTTTCACCGAGCATTTGGTTGACTACTTCTTGTCCACACGTCATCCCGGGCTTCGAATCGTTGGGGATGCTTTTGCTAGAGCTGATGTACATCGGGGTGCTCCTGCTGGCTAATCGAGACTTGATGTCGGGTGATTTGTAATTAGAGGAGCCAGATCTGCACGTCGGGACTTCGCTCTACTTGAGGGGGGGGGGAGACATATTTTCCCCTTCCTCTGCCTTGGCTTTCTCCTCCAGCGTGGGGAAGCGAGACAGGGCATCAGGCAAGTTGTTCGCTTTACCTGGGCAGTGCTATACCTCGAAGTCGAATTCTGTGAGAAACATATCCCATCGACCGAACTTGGCTTTGCTGTTACGTGACTCGTGTAGCCATTGCAGTGCTCTTGAGTCCGTTTGCAAGATGAAGTGTTGGCCTTATAAATAATACTGGTATTTTCGCACTACCCAGATGATGGCTAGACACTCCTGTTCATTTATGTGATAACGTTGCTCTGTTTTGTTGAGGCGGGTGGAAGCATACGCTATCACACGGGGTTGGTTATCGCTGCCCAGCTGGTAGAGGACTGATGCCAATCCTTTTTAGCATGCATCGGTTTGTAATATTAATAGCTGATCTCCTTGGGGTCGTTGTAACTGCCGGATGTTGCCGAAGCTTGTCTTTAGGTTGTGGAAGACTTGCTGTTGCTCTGGTCCCCATCGCCAACGTGTCTTTCTCCAGTAGCGGATGTAAGGGTGCCATGAGTTGTGCAGTGTTTGGTACGAAGTTGCGTAGCCAGTTGCACAGACCCAGATACCGTCGTAGCTGTCGTTTATTCGTCGGCTCGTCGGTCGGCTCTTATAGAGTTTTGTTGTGGGAAGTTTCCCTCGGGTGATACGACATGTCCCAGGTAATTGATGGAGGACTTGCCGAATTAGCTCTTGGAGAGTTTGCAAGTCATCCCGTGTTGTTCCAAGCATTCTAGTACCCGTTGCAGGTGTTCGAGGTGCTCTTTCCAGCTGTTTGAATATACGATTACGTCGTCAAGGTATGCAAAGCAAAACTCTCCGATATACCTGGTAAATACCTCTGCGGACATTAGGCGTTGGAAGGTGGCTGGGGCATTCTTTAGACCAAACTGCATCACTCAGAACTGTAGGATTTCCGCCTCAGGTGTGGTGAATGCCGTATATTTGTGGCTGTTGGGGTGTACCGCAATTTGCCAGTATCTGGATTTCATATCCAAGGTGCTGAAGATAGTGGCTTTGCCAATGTCCCGCAGGGTATGGGTTAGGTCGATGGCTGGGGGAGCAATAGGGTGCATTATCTCGTTTAGGCCCATGTAGTAAACGCTGAAGCGCAGCATTCCATCCTTTTTGGGTCCTAGGACCACGTGGCAGTTGTAGGGTGAATTCGAGGGTTTTACAATCCCCTGGGCCTTCATTTAATTTACCTGGTCCATTATCAGGTCACGTCGGTGGGCTGATTCCCGATACTGTCAATTATAAACAAGGGTGTTAGTCGTGGTCCAGATCTCGTGTTGGATTGATAGTGTCTGACACAACAACCCCCCCCCCCCCAATCCAAACGCATTAGCACGTTCATTTAGTACCTTCTGTAGTTGGCTAAACTGGGATTCTTCTAGCTCATGATTCACCCTTGCAGGCTCTATAGGTGCGGGGATAATATCCTCCGGGCTGTGGTCCCAATTCACCATTAGCCTCTCATGCTCGCCCATGTACGTCCAGTGTTGTCTATGGTCAACAATGCACTGATGCTGCCTAAGCTAGGGGCAGCCGAGTATAATTGGTTCTGACAGTGTGGAGGAAACTTTAAATTTGGAGGGAGCTGCGAGTCTAAGTATATTCACCTGTACGGTGGTGCGACCATCTACCTGTAGAGTGGCATTAGGTTGAGTCATTCTAACAGGTTTCGTTTGTGGGCGCATGCTGGCTATTTGACAAGATGTGAGTACATCTCTCGTGATGAAGTTTGTTGTGGCAGCAGAGTCCAGAAGCGCCAAGACTCTGTCTCCATTTAGTTCCACTTCAATGTGGGGAGCTATGGGCAGGTTGGAGTCCTCATTCAAACCTTGAATTCTGGGCGCTTGTGGTCCGGTGGTGGTGGCCTGCTTCACACCCAGGCGATGGCGTTTCCCGACTTGCTAGCGGGAGTTGAAATAAGGCCGACTTACGGGGACATTCCTTATTTCAATGGCTGCTGGAACAGAACCAACACTTTGGCACAAAGGTTGTGCGTGTCTGTGGTGTGGGCACATCCTTGTGCGATTCGAATGATGGGGCTTGTGGTTCCGGAGTTTTCACAGGTAGTGGTTTCTCTAGACTGGCCTGCGCCGCAAAATTTTATTCGGCTTCCCGCGCCCTTTCAACTAGTTCGGCGATTGTTGTTGGACAGGCTGTGAGAAGGACGTTCCTCAGGCTGGGTAACAGCATTCTTCCTATGGAACGTATGGCCGTGGCTTCTGAAACTTCTGGGAATACATGCCGGAACATCTGTTCTTTGCGACGTATGAAAATTTCTGCCTCGTCCTCGGGTATCTGGGTCTGGCTGTAGAACTGGGTTGTTAACCGTTCTAGCACCTGCTTGCCGGTGAATTCTGTTGCAAGGTGATTTGCAGAACTGCTTCCAGTCTGTAAGAAAGTCCCCGTATTTTTCCGACCAGGTTAGAGCTACCCTTTTTAGGTGTAGCTTGGCCCTTTCTACCCATTGTCTCGGAGGCAAATGGGTGTCGTAGAACTCCTTTTCGCACTCATTAGTAAATGTGACTTGGTCTTCATGCGGATGACCGGCGAAGTCCGTTATCTGGATGTCGTCATCCAGTTTGGTGGCCGGGTAGCTAGGTGCTGTCCCAGGTTGAATATAGATCCGGAACGGCCTTGATCATCGGGAGTAGGAGACGTGTTTCTTCCTACATTTATCACATTGGAATGCCATACCTGGCATAGTGATGCGCTCGTCGCGTCATCCTATACACAAGTAATGGAAGTGTTCGCTACAAATTGTGCATCTGACCCGGTTAATGCCTAGGCTGGGGCAAGTCACGTTACTACAAAAGTTTGTGGGTTGCTGCTGACTGTCTTCACAACGGTATTCGAGACCGACGGTGTCTCGTGCCTCGTCTGGCCTACCTCGGCAAATGTGGTGGAATAACTTCAGGCAGTACGTGCAGTCAATTTGGTATGCGCAAACACCTTGACATTCTGTGTGGCTACACTACGGGTCTTGCGTGTCTGAATCAGAGTCATTCGAAATGTCTGACGTAGCATTGATCTCTGTATTCGACATGGCAATATTTTCTTGGGCACCAAGGGATTATTACTGGACTTCCCGGAGTCCGGTGGGTTATACAGGTCGACGCCTCGTTTGGCATTTTACTGCGCAGTCAATTAACTGACGCCCCACGTTGGGCGCCAGAAATTCACTTGACGTATGTCCGATAGTTAAGGCTGAATCAGGGTCATGTGGCTTTGGTTACACTTACGTCAGTTGTGCGTGCGGGTTTGATTTAGGCTTAATTACGGCTGGATATAGCAGTCAGGGGTGTATGTAGCGGTGTTGACGGGAAAATAGCTGGGTTAACGGCAGTAGTCTCGGGTGGTGTCAATGAATGAAGTATGGCGGCACAATCTCGTTCCGATCTTCGGCTAGCTGTAATCAGGTTTAGACCAGCCAGCTGTCTTGCAGCAAAGTGCGCAACTCTTTGCTCCTCTCCCCTGGCACCATGCCTCACCTTGAATGGCATAGAATGGTGTAATTATGGAGAACTCGAAATAAGTACACAGACGCGGGTATCAGTAACTTAGTTTTGCATGGCGACAGTCTTGCCAACGGGAGCTCCGGTGCTTCAGAAGATCCCCCACTGTTGTGGGCTGATCAGAAGTGTTTGAGCCGTGTGGGTTGGTAAGACTATCACTGGGTGTGAGTTTCCCAACCAAGGCCAGGCCATAGCATCTAAGCAAATATCCCCACCATCACCCAGGTGCTTCGATAGGGGTACAACTCAGACGTACCATCTCTTCCTGATTGAGAAGTGTTGCTAGTGGTCATGGCTCGTATATTCTATTCCGCCAGTACCTGTATACGCAGCAGGAATAGAATAACTGGCCATCTAATGGGTGTGTTTTCAACTTGGAGCCGCTTGAGGGGGAGTCTCCAGTTGTAGCTAATTGCGGAAATAATACTTTCCCGGTGCCGGTCGGCGGTGCTCAATTCGAGGTTCTCCCAGTAGTTGGTGACAGATTATCCTATGAATGAGACTCGAGGGTAAGAGAAACAAAGCCGTGTTTATTAAAGATTTATTAAACACAGTGACACGCGCTCTCCTGCCAGGCAGACGGGTGATTGGAAGTAATCGTTTAGTCATTGTCGACAGTCTCTGGAAGGGTTGTTGAAAGGCTCGTTGTAGTCGAGACTCCAGCACACAGGTGCTCAGAAAAGACTACAGGAACAATCTACGAGGGTCGCAGCGCACTGTTTTATATAGCGAGGCAGCTCGTGTCGCGGTAGCCGTGGGGGAGGGCATGTGAAATCCCTCAGGTGCGAGGCCGGAGTGGGGGGTAGCACCCTCTGGTCATCTCTCGGCCTTTGCGTATCCTCGGTGGTGCTCATGCATGGCCCGAGGCGGCTGATGGCTTGTTGGCTTTCAGTGCGGGGATGTGGGTGACGCACTGCTGTCTTTCGCAACTCCTCGTATCCACGTGTCCGGCCATCCTCTAGGATTGTGGTAGACTGGTACTGTGTATGAAATGGCGCAGGGTTTAAATCTCACGAGTGTAAAAGTGTACACTAGGGTTGCAGTAAAATATGTCGTAATTATTAATGGTAAGTGGTATAAGCGGCGTGCATCAACCTGCATGAATACATTTAAGACAATGGAGCTGAAGAGATGCTGGGATGATCAATCTGGTACCATTGAGCAAGAAAAATTATGCATAGGTTATGTCAGTTTTATGTTGCCAATAAGGGATCATAAACCTTGGGACCTCATTTTTTCTCTGGCCAATCTTGTAAGCAATAGGATTGTAGTAGTTTTCAGACAGTGTCTTTTTCTTGCTCAGCCCAAATAGTAAGCAAGAATTTATCACTTATTAGATAATTGGAGATAATCTGATTTACAAAGGAAGCCACTTCGCTTTCCAGTTCCAGATCTTTTCCTTCTTGACTACCCACTCCTAAAGGATCCCTCGACAAACAATCTGCCACAGGTAGCTTTTTCCCGGGAACGTACCAAACTGTGTATGAATATCTCATCAACCGTAACTGGAATCTCTGCAAACAGGGTGTTAGGTCATCAACGTGCTTGGTCTGTAGGATTTGGATCAGTGGTTTGTGATCAGTTTCTAACGTTATTGGCAGGCCCAAAATGTACTACTTGAACCATTCCATACACCACTTTAGAGCTAATGCCTCCTTTTCCACTCAAGAATAACGTCACTCTGTTTCCGACAGTGTATGAGACGCGTACCCCACAACTTCCCATTTTCTCTCCTGTTCCTGCATGAGACACCCTCCTATGCCTCTTGAACTAGCATCCGCACTGACAATGATTGGCTTCGTAGCGTCAAAATAGGTCAGTGTGGTAGCCTCACGTAACAACCACTTAATTTGTGAAAATGCCTCCTTTTAAGGTTCCCCCCATACAAATGCGACCTCAGTCTTAAGAAGTGCAAACAAAGGTGTTAACAGTCCAGACTTGTCAAATAAAAATCTGGATGAAAAATTGACAAGGCCTAAAAACCTTTGAATGTCTGTCTTGGTTGTGGGAACTGAAAATTTCTGAATAGCCTCAACATGATCTGGTCCACTGAAATTCCCTCTGTGCCCAGATATTTTACCTGGGTTACGCGGAAAACACACTTATCAGCGTTACGGGAGATACCCACAGATTCAACTCTGTGGAGTACCTTATGCAGTATATGATTATGTCCTGCCATACTCGGTGCAAAAATCAAAATAACCTCAACATGGAATATGGTTCCCTCAATACCCTCTAGCACCATTGCTATTTTGTTAGGAAAATATTCGGGCTCATAGGATATGCCAAATGGTAATCTTTTGAAAAAGAACCTTCCAAATGGAGTTATAAATGTGGCGAGTAACTGACTTTGTTGATCTAATGGAACCTAATAGAAGTCCGCATTTGCGTCTAACTTTGAAAACTATTTTGCTCCTGTTAGCTGCGACAGGGTAACTTCCACACTGTGAATGGGAAAATGAGGCCTTTGAATGTACTTGTTCAGTTCAGAGTAATTGCCGCAAATACGAACTGTGTTCACTTTTGGAACACCGACAGGTGCCACCCATTCCGTGGGTGCAGCGATATGTTCTTTGATCTCCAATTTCCTCAAACATTCAAACTCAGCCTTAAGTTTACGCAAAAGAGGTATAGGCACTACCTGCGGTACTGGCTGAATGAATGGAGTGTAATTATCCTTCAGAACTATTTCATCTCCTCCAATCCCAACTGTTTAAAGAGCGCTGGAAATTCTTTCTGCACTTCAACCCATGACGATGTTATATTTACAATTTTTTGTGTGCTCACTTCCTCAGAAACCTTGGCTTCTAACTCTTGTATGGAGGCTACCTGGATAGTTTCTGTACCAATGTCTAGAATCATTACTTTTTCCCCTTGAAACCCCACAATCTTCAACCTTACTGGCCCTGCTCGACCGAAAAGCGGAGTTTGAAGATTAGATAAAACAAATAATTTGGTGTTGTGGGCAGCCCTCCCATATTCTAATTGCAGCTGTAAAAAAACCTAAAACTGTTAAATCTTTATAGCCTGGTCCTTTCAATCTGTCCTTACAGGGGACCACAAAATTCCTGTACGACACCGGCACCATACTACCTGGGATACATGTAACGTCTGTCCTCATATCAATAAGGAAATTAAATTTTCTCTCAAAGTTTACAATCTTTATTAAGACTTCCCATGGACTATGCCTGTCCTCTATTACCCATACTGAGTTGCAGGTTAGTCCCCCGATGAAGTGATCCTGATCCTGAAAGCAAGGGATTGTACTGTCACTGTATGACTCACCCTGTTCCTCTTGAACTGTAAAAACCTTGGCCACACCTGAAGCCTTGCACACCACCATCCAATATCCGGGCTTATCACAGCAAAAGCACTTGGCACTTCGTGCAGGGCACCGCTAACAGTCATGTGGCCCCTTACCACAAAACCAGCACTGTGCTCCCTTGGCTGGAGCTGATGTGTTGGATATCTTGTGGGAACCTGAGACTTACCCCCCGGCCGCGGGTTGCTCTGCAGGCATGCCGGCCGCCTTATCCCTGCTGTGAGATGTTCCCCAGCGAGCTCTGTTGAGTTCCGAGCACTCGGAACCCCCTTGCTGCAGGAATCGTGATTGCTGGCTTTGCATCTCCGCTTGTCTGGCTATCAACACCGCTTCCTCCAACGAGAGGGCAGGCCGCAACTGTAACTGTTCACTAATTTTTTTGTATTTCATTCCAACAACGATTTTGCCCCTTATAAGTTCGTTTTTTGGCACACCATATTCACAAGAGTCTGCTAAAGTATGCAGAGAGGTTATGAATGGATTTACAGTTTCAGCCCCCTGCACACAGGAATTAAATTTGAACCTCTCAAATGTGATGATTCTGCACGGCTGGAAATTATTTTAAAATGCATTTAGAGCTTCCGCGTAACTGTCGTGATAAGGCAAAAAAACGATTCCAGAGTTCTTCCGCTTTTTCACCTAATACATACAGAAGAATATTAATTTTTTCACCATCCATCTTCTCTGCATAACCAGAGACCGACATGTATCTGGAGAAACGCTGCTTCCACTGCTTCCATAATAATGGCAATGTGAAGTCGAAAGCTTGAGGTTGGAGATACCCTTATGTGTATCTCGTGGCTGATCTGGCGAATCTGACATACTTGCGGCTTGCCGCAGTTAAATACTGGTAAAAAAGTTCACCGCTGCCACCGTGTTCTGTAAGCAACACAAGACTCTTAATTAAGGATTATTCATATACAAAGCTCATCTCACTAAGCAGCCATTACAAGTACCGTTATTGTCTTTCCTCCCAGGGAGCCGGGCTGGGAACTTCACTTCTTCAAAAGTCTCTTACAGAACAAATAATACATGCATTTTTTGCTATAAAATTTATTCAACAAAATAAAATTTTTTTTTGACAGAATGGAAAAATTTTAATGACAAAATCAGCTCATTTTATTTACTGTAAAAGTGGAGCCCTACTTTTTACTGCATAGCAATGCAGGTTCTGTGAACATAGAGAATAGAGGGACCAACAATGTGACAAATAGCAAGGTTGTGGAAGGTCACATGTATGTTCCCAGTGCCAAACAATATGAGTAATATTATAACTTTCATGTTGGCAAAGCTTGTAGTAATTGAGAAAGAAATACTAAAGTTACAACAATCTATTGAAAGTAAATTTTGTATGTCTTAAAAATCTTTGAGAGAACCAAAACTAAATTTCACGATTCTCAAAATTGTCTTTCAAGTAAAATTGATACTAAATTTAACTAGCAAAATAAGCTAATAGCTGCTCTGAAAAATGCACAGATTGCATTGGACCAAAAGTTAGTAGAACAGAGTGAAAACCTTGAAGCGAGGTTAAACAGCCAAATGCTAGTTTGTAGTAGAGAGGCATGCTGCTATTATGCAGTTATGCAAAAAATAATGCATATGGAAGGAAGTGTTGGTAAAATTCAACCTGATTTAAATTTCATGCAGAATGAACTCAAAAACTTACCGGAACAAGCTTACCTTTTAAATATTCACGTTTCATTTATTAAAAAAAAGTGTTGTTTTCTTTCAGTCGATGAATGAATGACCTGATATTTTGAGTCAAGCTTGAGCAACAAGCAGATATTTATTTGGCTCGAGCTTGATTTTAGAGTACTCTCAGACCTCTACAGTGTTTGTTCATACAGATTATGTTAAATTTATTGGAAGTGTGCAGTTAGTTGTAAGTGTGATATGATTAGCGTTTGTAGTTAATGTTGGTGTGGTTGCAGGATCACTGCTCAGTAAACGGAGGTCGTCCCTTCATCTTAGCTCAAGTAACAGCCTGCAGCCTATAGCAGAGAGCAACCGCTTGTGACATCACCGCCATTCCACAGCCTAGTTTCCTTCACTCTGCTTACAGTGTGTAACTACTCTAGAATGTTTATGTTCTGCAGTATTGATGAGTGTGTTTATTTGATTTTGTGTTGTTAAGAACACTGTACATGGTTTGAGCCCTTATTTTGCTCTTTGTATATTATGATTAAGTTGTTATACTCAGTTGGTACCTGCTTTAAATGATGAATTAGTATGTAAAAATTATTAGATTTTATGTTGTGGGATGTATGCATTCTACATTAAGAAATACAAAAAGTTAGGCAATACTGCTAAGGGTATAACATTTTCATGTACTCTTACCGTTCCTTAATTTGTTTATAGTTTAATTTGTAAAACTATTTCTCTTTATGTCTACATGAAAGTTAGACAGTTTTTTTTGTACAGTAAGGGTAAAAAAATTGGTGTGAAAATTTAGGGAGAGGTGTGATTTTTTTGGTATTGATAAAGTAACTGCAGATGTAAGTGATATTTGATATTGTGGAAACAAGCACTACTTGACTTTTGCAACAATTTTCTGTGGAATTATAATTTTTAGCAAAATTGGTGAAACGCAACTTCTTAAAAATAGATCTGTTGGGTTAGGCACATCTCAAGTGTGTGTACACTATTCACGGTAAAGTGAGCACTTTTGAAAGCCCTCTCATTTGGAAGAATACTCAATAAATATGTTTTAATTTAGTCTTAGATATTAACTTCCAAGTGCGGTGGAATACGCACAGTGTGTTTATTACTTACATGGCAATATTTATTTTAAAAAATGGTTGAAAGGAAAAAGTAATTAGGGCCTCAAAAGGGCTCAGTTTACCATGAACAGCCTATACATAGTTGTGCATTGTAGTTAACATCAAGTGTGAATCATCTTTCTTTTGCACTTGCTCCCTTTGTGTCATTTCCCCCCTGGTGGTGTTTCTGCTTTCCAGGCTTTCAGTGCTCTTGACTGTTACAGCTTGGAAGATACTCCACTGTTTAGGTGCTCACTGGTGTCAATATGTGGTTAAAAGTATATTTATGTTTCAGCATAAAAAAAAAAAGTGGGGGCTGTAAATGGCTAGCACTTAATAACGAAAGCTTCTATTACAAGAAATGAGCAAAGGCTAGCAAACAAGAGTTTGTAGTATGTGCATTTACAGCCTGCTATTCTTGTTAGAAATATTTTTATAAATTGAATTAAAATAAAGTTAAGAGCTCTGCCTAACTCACCTGCAATCACAAATCTTAAATAAGGGAGTCACAGTTGAAAAATCCCTTCTCAGTGCATCAGGTTTGAAGATAAGTAACACAGTTTCAAAGTATATATTCTGCATGACATATCTTGAAGAATACTGGCACATTAAGATAGTTTGCCAATTTTTATGTTTAATATATTTTTTTTAAATTTCAAAATGTGGCCGGCACTGTGCACAGAGGAAGTTGCGTTGAATATTATTTTTTTTGTTTGGAACAGTTATATATTGAAAATTGATGCATTGAGTAGGAATATCTTCAACGTTGATTACCAATTGGAACATTTATGGCTGCAGGTGTGACAGGCGGATCAGATCTCTTTAGAGTACTTTGTGGCTCCAGGTGCGACAGGTGGATTGGATCGCTTCAGAGTACTTTGTGGCTGCAGGCTTGAACTGCACTGGAGAGTCTTTGAAATGCACTTGAGATGAGGTTCGAAGGCCATTTTCATGCACATTACAAGCACAAGCTCTCCAACAAATAGCTAAGCATTGTCTTTTTACACTGCCTTATTGCATAATGTACTGATCGGAAACACTTAACACTAGTTCATGGATGTGTACTGAACTATACTTCAGTCTTTGCACCACTAAAATGACAAAAGGCTGCTGCTTAAAATCCATTAGTTCCAGCAGTACAATAGGAACACTTTGCGGCATTTGAGAATCTTGCATTTAGATGCGCCAGGTACGTGCGTCGTCGTCACTCCCTCGCTTCTGTGTCTTGAACAGATCCAGCTACATAGGACTATTAATGAATGTATGGAATTCCGTGTAGAAAAGGAACCTAAATGTCCTGTTTGACTAAAGACAACAGAGAGGTGTTTGAGGTTTTCCCTACCTCCCATCTGATACCAGTTTTGATGTTGGTTATGGTCTATTCACAGTTTCTTCACACTTTCTGACTCTAACCTTTGAAAGCTCTGGCCATGGATGATGTGTCTGGTTAATTCCTAAATACACCATGTATCATGAGCATTTTATACTTCTGTTAACGTAAAAATACCTTATTTTTTGTTCAGATTGAAATTTTAAACTTGTATTTTATCATACTTTGTTAGGTGTGCCCCAAGCAAACTTTAAATACTTGGTAGTGAAAAATATGAATGTCCAATGCATTTTGTGTTACTGATGATATTTCTGCTAATGTATTGTTGTGTACTAAATTAAGAGTAATTTTAACCGATTTTCATGCAGTTTTTGTTGTAAAATAGCTGTTAAAAATTTCCTTATGTTATGATTGAAATTAAAATAAATACCACAAAATCACATCTCTGATAATATTGTGTTAATTTTTTTGTGGTTACAAAAAGTGTGGGAGGGGGATAATTTATGTTGACATTATTAAGATAATGTGCTGTATTTGTGTGTGTTGTGGTTGAATTGATAAACATGTACATTTATAAACATTACCGTAACTTCAAGAGTTAGTGAATTATTATTAGAAATGCTGTGCCAAGTCCTGTTGGGAATATAATAGACTGTTATTCATGGTAGTTTCTAAATATTTTGTTAGGACTTTATTAGATAATTATAATCTTTATTGGGTCTCTTACGTTTGCAACATGTCTCGCACATAAAAACTATCTCAGGAAAATCTTCAGAAATCCTTTCTTCCACAAGTATGTCTTCTTTGTCTTCAAAAGTAAAATCTGTGCAGTGTTATATATTAGTTTTTGATATTTTTTAATTGCTAAGTAAATTTCCAAGGTAAGTGATTGCAAAAATTTCCTACAGAGATGTGTTTAAACTTGACAAGCTCCTAAATACTGTAGTCCCACCATCAATAGTTTCTGCACAAAGTAATGGGAGCTCTGTTGGTTTTGTTAGTTTCAAATTTTTTCAGAAATTTTCCTTTTGATTGTACTGTGACTGGGTTATAACTGTAACGACAAATGGGAAATGCACACCTAGGTTATATCTTTTCTGTTAACATACAACATGTCTTATTGATTTATAAGAGTATGGTACTTATTTTAGGTACTTTTGGTTGTATTTAGTTTTTTTTATTTTACTTGTTAGTGCTGCATGTAGAGCACTCCTTTGATCAGTTCTGTGCTGATCACAAATTGAGGCCAATGCTAGTAGTGGTGTATGTAGTGCGGTTGGAGGTTGCTGATGGTTCTGTGGCATTCCCTTTAATTGTCTGTGTGAATTTGATAACAGATGGCAAGATAATCTTGTAGTGTAGAGAATTTGTGAGAGAAATTCGCATTGCTCTGATTTAGTTCCATGTTTCAAGATGTATGTAAGTGCTTTTAATTGTGAGTTCTGATGATAATCACTTGTATTTCAACGTGGCGTGTCATAATTTTCTAGATGGAGGTCATCCTACCTCATTTCATGATGGTTGGTAGCATTGCCTGTGAGAGGGAAGTCCTTCAGTCAAGTGGTTATACAGTCTTCTGTTCACTCTTAATGAGAGATAATAGTTATTGTGTGTTGTTATTCTCATACTGTTTGCATGTTTTGGCAAACTTCACTTTGAGTTGTACCGTGGCTGATGGTGTAATATTAGTTCCTTGCTACCAGTCAATTTCCTGTTTTTCGATCTCTGGAACACAATCTGATTGCCAATAATGTATGTAGTTACTGTAGTTGAGTTGCCTAGTATTATGTAGCTAAGAAAGTATTTAATGAATAGCACTGCAGCGGTTTATATTTAAGGTATTTCCAGTATAATAAATTGTGTAATAAAAAGTTAGATTAAAATTAATTTAATAAAGTTACAAGACAAAAATTTATTTAAAACTAAATATATGCTTGTGATAAACCATAGTCGGTGGTGTAAAATTGTTATACTTTCTAGTTATATTTTACGTGTTTGGCAAAATGGCATTTATTATACAATGATAAAAAATTCTTCATAAAATGTGATGAATCTCGATTAAACAGCAGTAGTTGCATTTTGTATATATTTACATACTATATTCTGTACTGTACTGAGCTTCATGTTGCAAAATATATTTATTTTTGTAGATGTATTTTTACAACGCACTGCATTAGTACACATACATTATGTGGTGTTCATAATTGCACTCGAGTAACACTGTTGGATTTTGTTATTTAATTTGTATGATGTGGGATTCAAATCTGCTCATATTAAAAAACCTGTGAATTTGAAGTAATATCATAGTAAAATGTTTTGTTTTTCATTTTTTCCCCCAACAGTATGTGCTAGCCTGCATTGTATACATTTGGTGATAAAGTTCCAAGTATTTACATCCATTTCCCCCCTAAATAAAGAGAAAAATTTCTGGGGTGCATACTATACACGGAAAAAAAAAAAGAGAAAGGGGAGTAGTAGCCATAAATTGTCCGGGGATGCTGAGGGAAATGTTGTCTCGCTCTTACATCACATCTCGCTCTCCTTTCCCTCTCAGCAACCCTTCAGTTATGTGTAATTCACATTCCCCCCCTCCCCATCACTAATGGCATCCTGTCACACAGCAAACCAGAGCTGCCACCTGTTTACATCCCCCACCCCCTTGTACTAACACCCCAATATGTTGCCAGTCAATAATTCTGCTATCCCTCCGTTTCCGTGGCACAGGCTAGCGAACCAAGTTTTATGGAGGGGTGGAGCGTGACATAACATGGCAAAAAAAAAAAAACTGAGCCGAAGTTTTGAGTAGTAGGAGTGTGAGGTTTTCGGAATTTTTTTTTATTTTGGCTTTTGCACCCAAGTTATTTAATTAAAGTATTTTCCAAACATATCACACTCGCCACACATTAATATGAAATAGAATAATTTGTTCCATACTTATTAACAGGATGTCACAAATTTTGGAGCGATTTTATTTTAAAAATTTTTTTTCCCTGGAACTTGTTGCAAAAATCATGGTGCACACTATACACGAGTAAATATGGAACCTCTTTTGAACTTTCTTTTATTTTTGAATACTGTATACCCTTATTCCTAAAAATGTAAAAATTGATTCACAATACCAAATGTTTTATTTATTTGGAAAATATATCCATGTAATATGAGAGTTGGAAGTTGTGAATGAATAAATAGAGCATAGCACTTCGTTTTACATATCCTGTATTTTACACATTTTCTTTGGTGGGATATAAGGCTGTGCTGATTCAAAAATAATGCTGCGTGCAAAAAGCTTTTTGGGTATACTAAAGTTGAATTTAGGTTACTATTATACTTGGATTAATGGTACTGTTGAAGTGCAGCACAATTAAGAGCAATTTTTAACTTATTGCAGTTCACGTGTCGAAAATGTAAATAGAGCAATGCAACAAACCATGCGAGTTCAAGTGTAGAAAAAAAAAAAAAGTAAGTCTGTATTTATAAAAATACTTATTGGTGAACACAAAACAACAGTAAACGTAAGGTTCTTTACATGTTTTGTTGCTGCTTATCATTGTCGTTTACTAGTAGACACACGTGATCCTCATCTTCACTTAAAGGCCATTCACGGTAAAGTGAGCACTTTTGAAAGCCTTCTTATTTGGAATAATAGTCAATAAGTATGCTTTGCTTTAGTCATTAACTTCCGAGTGCGGTGGAATATACTCACCGTGTTTATTACTTATATGGCAATATTTATTTAAAAAGATGTTTAAAGGATAAAGAATAGCTGAAAAGAAAAAGTAACCAGGCCGTCAAAAGTGCTCACTTTACCGTGAACAGCCTATGCTATTTATTCGTAAGTAGTAATAAAAGGAGAGTTCAAACACAAGGGACTGGGTGCTCGGAGTGCCAGAGCCGGGGGCTGCCACGCTGTGACGTCGCCCCAGCGGCCATATTGGATCCATGTGACCTTGATCTTTGCCCTTGAAGATCGAAAAAATACCAAAAAATTTACTATTGATTTTTTATTATTATAAAAAAAAAAAAAAATATCCTGAGGTTTCTCCTCAGCTCTTCACATAAAAGATTTGTCGGCAGGCCTTCACCCCCCCCCCCCTCGCCCATACTCAGTCAGCCATCTTGGTGCTGTCAGCTATCATAGCATCCGTATTGGAAGCCAGTGGCCTTGATGCTATGACCTTGAAAACTAAATTCGAGAAATATCTATAAAAGTCAGCAAAAATATGACGTTATTGACTACTACCTCCATATTAGATGCATGGGACCTTGACCTATAATCTTGAATGACTTTGAACCCAAAAAATTCTTTAAAATTTTCTTTATTCTAACAAATCTGAAAAAAAAATCCTGAAAAATTTGTAAAATACTTATTTAAAATTCATTTAAAAAACTTTAATTTCCAGAGGTTTTCCACAGCACCACGCCCACCAGATGACGGACTCCCTCGCCCCCACTTCGTTCACCTATACACATTCTATTGTATGCTGCCATATTGGTTTTTTTCGTTTTGTCATTTGTTTTGGAATTTGTCTCCCACTTTCGTTTGACTACTTCTATCTTGAATTTCATATGTTTTCATCACCTAGGTGGTGCTATTGCACTCATTCACCCATCAGGCAGTAGCCATATTTGTTTAAATATACATCTCTCCACTTTCTGCCTTAAGGTGATAGGAAAAGTCGTGCCAAGCATGAATGAAGAGAATATAAAATCAGTAATAGAATTTGGATGACTCAACAGAATTCAATATTGTTCGGCTAGATATTTTCATTATGTAGCCCAGTATATACAGCAATAGTCCATTCAATGTGCTGTGTATTATCTGCCTCTTAGCTGGGAGGTTAAAATGAGCACAGCACAAAGCACTACACATGAAAAATAAGTTTAACGTAGGTCGGAGCCGAGACATAAGCCCATGGTTTACTCTGAGTGAGTGTGGTTGGTTTGCTGGCTGGGCATGGACTCTGTCACGTTGGGACAGATGCTGCGTATTTGGGACTTGTACGTGTGCACTCTGAGATTTGAACCCTGGGCTCTCAACGTCAAAACAAACTGGTAACGAGGTATATTTGTCCATCGCTTGTCTTTTAGCCAAAGAGGACAACCACAGGCCTTATTACGTCATGGGGCTTTGCCTGTGTATAGCCGTGGCCTCATGGGTGTTTGGGTTGGCACAATACGTTGCAGACACCTTACCTTCATAACGCCAGGTCGTTCTGGTTGCTGCTACATCTAGCGGCTTGCTGTGGTGAAGTGGTGCCCAGGTAGTATTCGAGACTATACAAAGCTATTTGGTCTGGAAGATATGTTGCTAGAATGGGATCTTAACCTAATAGAGTTGTTTCCATATATTGATTGATGATTAAATATATCTTGTGCAGTCTTTTCGACAATCTCGTTGGTGGTTCAAATAATGGTTGTGGTGTGTCAACTTTGATTGCTACAGTCTCTATTAGATCATTAAGTAAATTATGTATATAAATTTTCTGTGATATTTAACACCACGTTAACGTGCTCTCTCCTCTCCACCTCTCACACACATATTCTGGGGTAACTAATATACGCCACACACTGCACGGTGCAAGTTGCCGTACTCCTGTCTCTTCTTCTCCTGAACAGTGGGGGGGGGGGCCTAATCAAGGCGGATGCGAGTGCTCATTCCCTCCGGGGTGTGGCTTTGTTGCCCTTCTGTGGTGTAATAACATGTGGATGGTGGTTTTCCTAGCAGGTCGAGGATCTGCCATGTTGGGGGATCTAGGGGGCATCAGCTGGATCAAGGGCTGAATGAATATGGAGGGGAATTAAATCCCAGGGTGAGTTTGATCATAAAGGTCTCCCTCCCAGGGAGGTTGACCTAACTCACCATAAAGGCTGTCACTAATAAAATAAAATATTGGGGATGATAATGAGATGGGATGAACCACCAATTACTACCCCGGGTAGCACCTAGTCAGCTTCCCTTAAACTATTGGGGCGTTTGTAGGGGAGCTGGCCTAGTAGGTTTACACACTGGGACAAAATCAGTGGCTGTGGCAAGGGCTTCGCTACTGGCTTGGGAGTGTCAAATAGCTGATGTGGTCTAGGTCTGGCCACGGCCAACAAATCCCTAGTAACGAATTCAAGTAGGAGCTGCAGTCAACTGAAATGGGGGGGAGGGGGGTTGTACTTCCCTGACTGGGTTGACAGTTCTCACTATTGACAGAGGGTGGGGTGGAGTAGGTTGAATGTGGTGCTCAGCAGGTGTAACAATGACGGGCTAGACGTCAAATCTGGCTGTTAAGCCCACCTCCTTTCTTAGGCATTTGCTTACTCAATAATTTAGTAATATGCAAGAAACAAAATATTTTAATTGACTTGTAATTAATAATATTAATTAGGATGGCGTGCGCTCATAACCTGCAGCTGTGCCCAAGCCCTCCTGGATGTCATCTCGTACAGACGCACAGAGATAATAAGTGTGATAAGTAGACGGTACAATTTTGTGGTAAATCGTGATAAAACTAAATAAAACCGAAATACTAGTTAAAATGCGAAATAACACGAAATACAAATGTGCGATATCCCACAAAATCAGCTGATTTTCTTTTTAACTGAGGATGATAGGGTGGCAATGTTGGAGTAGGACTGGCTCAACTGCTGCTGTTTTGAGGCAATAGTTGTGCCGTTCTTATTCCAATAACTAAACTGACAAGCTGTAACTTAACAACAGGAAAGGACAGACGGGAAAAGATGCCCTGCTGCAAGATAATCATCTACGGGGAAGAGGAAAGTGTATGGAAGAGAGAGCGAAATGCAGTTCCCAACCCACTGTGGCCGCCGGTTGTGACAGGTACTTCAAGAGATAATCATCTACAGCCGAATTACCAGCTTTGCAGGGGTCACACAGCTGCTCCAAATTGTAATTTCAGTATTTAAAATATTTTAAAAGCAATATTAAATCTGTCATTAATTACTTGGCAACTAACAGTGCTTCAATTTTACTCTTAGTAGAATAAGGGTGTGCTGAATTTAAAAACTATACATATTAATAATTTTTTATTTTCTGAATATAAACGAAATTGAATTATATTGAGAAATGTGGTACACAACTTTGAAGATTTAATATTTTCTATGTGATAAGTTTAAAACAAAAATTGTTGCCCTGACCTAAGATAAAAAATATATTGCTAAAGTGTCTTCGAGTGCCACATTTATTCTCCAATTTTGAAGAATTTATGTGAAATTAATTTACCTATTATTTTGTTTGTTTACTTAAAGCATAAAATAGTACATAGTGAGACACTGACTAACACAGATGTCCATCAGCTTTCAAAAATACTTTTAGTGCTAGTAGAAGTATTTCAGTCCATTGTTTTGTGTTCTTGGCTACATACAATATTTTTTAATAGTAAATCAAGGAAGTATTCAAATATTCTTTTATAACAGTCTCTTTTAATATGGGTATTGAGTATCGGCAGTATTGGCTGCTCACAAGAATCTGTATTGGTAGAATAGGCAAAAAGTGGCATCAGCCCAGCCCTAATTTAAGTTTTCTGGGTATACTTAATGTATTTTTTGGATTTGAAACACTCTTTGTCATTATTGATTGATTGTAGTACGAGACTTTTGCACATTTAGGAAAAAAAGCTATTACTTTTTTTTTTTGAAGCTAAATAAGTGCAGACGTGGTTTCTTGTGTATATGTCTAAAAATAAAGACTACTTGAATAAACTATTGGTACTGGTATCTCGAGTATCTGTGTAACGAGTATCGGTAACTGTGAGTATCTGCAAAATTTGGTATCGGCCTAACTCTAATTTAAATCCAGAAGTATATAATGCATGTAATTTGTGTCAGGGAAAAAATAAATAAAACCAATACCACAAAAATCTAAGAAAAGTAACACAGAAATGTTCTTTAAAATAAAAATACAAGTGCACCGGGCACGCCTCAGGAGTTCCCGGTCTTGTTCAGACTAAAGCCTTCTTCAGGCTCTAGGAATTCCAAGAGGTTCAGTTCACTCGTGACTGATCCGTAGAGGCCGCTTATCAACTAATGAGCCACTAATTACCAATAACCAATTTACACTTTCTCAAAGAATTGAAAGGGAAGTGAAATAACTACTCACAATAAAGTTACGTTTGCCACAGCATATTTATTACGTCTATATGAAGACCAGGGGACGTTTGGTTCTGTATGATAAATCTACTGAATTATAAAATTATTTTTACATCACGTTGATGCAGGTGAAGGCAAACCTGCGTAAATAAAATATAACAACCAAATAACTCCAAAATTCCTAATTGCAATTAACAGTGAGTAATGAGAGGCGATTGTCCAGAAGGGACAGCATATACGGCCCGCTACCACGGAGTTCAGAGGAGTGACTCGGATATTGTGATACCTTGGTGCTTCACCATAGGGTTTTCTCCACGGGCTCCGGGGGTTGGAGTTGGAGTCTTCTTCAGGCAGCTAGAGAGATATTCTTTTGCAGACTTGAGACTTCGCAGGCTGGAGAGTCTTCCGCAGGCTCCGGAGAGCCCTCCGACCTTAATACAGGTTGGTGGGCCAACGTTACACTCTCAGAGCGATGTCGCTTCTTATTTACTCAAAATTGCAGCTCGTTGGCTGCCAGAGGGGTGCGGGAATTGCTAACCTTATATCGTAGGGGTTGGTTACAGTAAAACCCCTCTATTACGATCCAATCCGGAGAAACCGCGAAAAGTTTGGGTCGAAAATTTGAGCCACGTCTAAAAACAGATACAGTAATCCCTTGCCAACTGTGGTTTCAGTCATGCATGGATTTGTTTTTGTAGACCTTTTCTCTAACCACAGTACTAGTTTCTATTATCCACGGTTTTCAGTCTATGGAAAACTAGCCCTTACTAATGTTAGTGTTAGTTGCGTACTTCTCAAGCTACCATCATAGACTGACATTTGTTGTCCCAAGCAGTGTGAAAAAATAAATTACTTAATGCCAGAAGGGGACACTTGTGTATTTTCCGCGGAAGCAGAAGAGTGGGGGGGGGGGGGGGGAGGGGGATAGTTGCAGGCTGGGTCAGTAAGGATTCTTTGTCCTATGGCGTATTCAAATTGACTGCTCTGGGTGCGCTCTGAAAACTGAAAAAGTACATGTGTCACGTGATTGTCAGAAACGAGTGTATATTATTTATACATTGACAACTGGAACACGCTGTAAAAACAGTGTAAAACATTTGCAAAAACATATAATCTTTTGGAAGAAATGCTTAATGAAAGTATTTAAATGCATGTTTATGAAATTCCGTACCGATAATTTTCTCAGATTTCAGTTTCTTAACTCATCGGCAAATGTATACACGAGTCACTGGGTGGAATTAACCTCATCACCACTGTAATTACAAACACAGGGTTCGTACAGTCCTTAGAAGTCCTTAATTGCTATGCTAGTTTTTAAGGACCCTTAAAAGTCCTTATTTTCTTGCATTATCCTTAAAGAGTTCTTATTTTTTACAAGGCCCTTTAAAATTCTTGATTTTTTGATGATTACTATAATGATAGTAGTTCAACAAATTACTTGATTCTTGGCAGTATGAGAAATTTTAAATATTAGCGTAATTTGCTAATGAATTAATAAAAAATTTAATTGTGAATTCTGATAGGTCACCAAAATTCACAACCAAGACTTGCATGTGACTTATAATACGGTATGTGTGAGATTTTTTTTAGAGTATGATAAATAGAATATATTTGCTATAAGCACAAACGGCCGGCAATAACCTTGGTTTACGAACCACAATAAATGACGTAAAATCCTGCGTAAATAGGAAGTTTTCTTTATCGGCAGCAAATAACTGTGAAATTGACTAGGATGAAAATTACATGTCATAATATCGGGATTTTATGTTGGGAAACACAGTTGAATTCATTCAAGGTAGGTCTATTTAAAGAATTTGAAACTTTTTTTTGCACGTGTCAAATTGTTCAAATGTAGTCTATCTCGGTACAAAAATATATACTTAATTTTCCACAGTTCGAGATAGTTGTCAAAAAGGGTAGCAATTAAATTAGAGATTTTACTTTCATAGACCTATTGCTGGTTGGAGCCTGTAGTAAATCAAACAGGCTGTTACTAAGCCATTTGTACCAATTCAAAAATAATTCAGAATTGTACTTAAAAGAATAAAAACCGCAGCTGTAGTGAATGACAATAATTTTTCAGTTTACATTTACTTTTTTCTAGTGCTGTAAATTTGTATTCAATTTTGTTGAGAACATAAAAATTAGTATCATCACTACTGAAAATTGATGAAAACTACAGATTTTTAAACAAAATACTACTGATAGCTTTCGCAAATGGTTGGCACCTCTGCAAATAAAATTTTTATGTCTATTTTAGGTAGAGTATTGTGCTAGTGACAATTGCATCTTGCATCACTCTCTTCTGTAAGAGGGGCCACAGCGATGTTAGACATATCAAATGACTTTTGTACTTGTGTACGAAGATACCAAGATTATGGCATTATCAGCTGTAGGCCTACTATGTAAAGCTTGTATGCCACAATAAGATTTTCCGTTCAAGCTCGGGCAGGAGCTTCCATGAGATCTGCTACCCGAGCCTGCACGCAAGCAGGTATGGAGTGTTCTATGGAATAACCTGTCCAACAATACGTGCTGCCACACAAATGGCAATTATATTTTTAATGATTATGCTTCAACTTATGCACAGAATCTAATGATTTCATTGTTACAGATGAAACCTTTGTGTTAAAAAACAAATGTTTAGCATAATTTCCATGCAATGGTACTACCAGTAAATATTTTTGCGGTTTTTCCATTTACCATCTATTATTGTTTAATGGTTTTAGTGTGGTTTTTCTAAACAAATTGAATTACAACTATTGTCAATACTACATTCCATCACATATTCTGAATGGCTAAAATTTCAACCTTGTAAGAAACCTTCCATCAAAAATTGCACCTGACCCATTATGAAAACGTCCATGAAATACCCAGGAGATGGCCAAATCTTCCATGGAACCTGCCATGCAAGTTTGCATGGAATCTTCCAAGGAACCTTCCATCGTGGCACACAGTCTTGCACAGTTCTGTTTTTTTCACGTGGCTTTTTTGTGCATCCTTAGTTCCGTTTTGATTCGTCCAACTTTTCGTTTTCTGTTCCAATAATATTTGTTTTCTTAATGGAAATTATTGTGACCTGGAATAGATGCAGAAGAAAATTTCTTCTTTCTTCTTGTTGCATGAATCTGGTATGATGTGCCAGAGTTCTTGTAGAAAGTACCAGTTTTTTAATTTATGTACAAGGATTTCGGAGTGGTTCTAAATACAACAGAGTAGAGAGAGAGCTAGTAGATAGCAGCAAGAAGCTGTCTTTGTTCATGAAAATTATAACTGTTATTTAGTCTGTAAGTAATAGGAATATACATCTATGTGTGATTTTACCACGTGATATTTGCCTTCGAACATGCCAGGGAAGGGTATCTTTAATATACTGTGGCTGGAGAAAGAGCTGTAAAAAAATGGCTTTCTTGCCTCATGGGCAAACACAAGGCATGACATCAACCGTGCAGTCAAGTGTTCGATATAGGCCATGCGGGAGACTCAGCACAGCCCTTAGAAAAATATTTAGAAAGTCCTTTTTTTTTTCTGACCTAGGGAGTACGAACCCTGAAATGATAATATCAATATATCAAGGGCATATTTGTTCCATATTAACTATTATGTATTATTCAGCTGCCGAAATTTGCTTGTAGAATTTCCAACGTTGCAAAAATTTTCGTGTTGTTTTCATAATCACAGGTTGCCGCCATACTGCTCTGAAAAACAGAACTGACTCCAGACTCTGAGCGGAAAAATTGCTCTCTGTGCGCACTCGTTCAGTGCAACTTGCAATTGGAATACGAAAATCTGACTGTTCTTAGAGTAAGTTCCAGTAATTGGAACACGCGGAACTCGGCCAGTACGCACCGAGTGCAGTCCAGAGCAGTAATTGGAATATACTACTAGTCACATGCCGACACCGCCGTCGCCGCCCTACCCTCCCTGTCTTTTTTCACTTCCATTATCCCTCCTCTTTTGCTGTAAAAACAGTGGCACATTACACAGACTAGTTTCTCAATCAGTGTATGTATAATAACTTAAAATTTAATTCAATGCCCTCTTTTTTAATTATTATTTTTAAGTTTATGTGCACCCACGTCTACGTAATATGGTAATTTAGTATGGTGGGCAATTGTTTTTTTTTCTTGTGGAGTCAATTTTATGTGCAAAGTGAATAAAGATAAGTGTGTGCAAATAAAATGTGCTCGCATGTCACCGGTACCATATTATGTCGAGTGAGGCCGTGTGCATGTATAGGCAACGCCAAAAGTTTTTGATGAAATATTCGGGATAATTAATATTTCAAGTAGACAGCACTAAATATTTATATTCCCATAAACATTGCCGGGCCTCTTCGTGCCACTGCAGTGGCCAACATGCAGCCTACATTTAGTATAAATTCAACACGCTGACGTCAATTGCATCCATCAGCACCGAGGCGGGCCGTTGTTACGAAGTGAACCGGCTCTGTAACGATGGCAGTGGCAGTGGGCGGGCGGCCACCATCCGCCAGAGTAATCTTGTAGCGACTGACCGACAGCTGCCCAGCCTAATGATCTAGGCCCAAACTTCAGCAGCAAACCGCCACGCCTGCGCTCGCCCAGCTATGTACACTGCCAGACCAAAGCGAAAGCACAGTGCACACATGCGGTGCAATGTCACCTAAACTTTTTGATCGCTACGTACTCATAGCAATGTATGACCCAGGAGACCTGAGTAATAGATCTTCAATAACAACTTTATATTTTAATAATACATAGTCTAATTTTTTCACACACTTTCAATGGCCTTCTTTTTTACAAGGGGTAATCCAAGATGCTTTTCTTGGGTATAAAATTAATCAGGAGACGTCCAGCTATTAAAATGAACATACGTAATTATATTTAATTTAAAAAGTGATTTTTTATGTACTAGAGACGATTGAACATGAATTTCATGCAAAAAATGGCAAGTTTAGGGTTAGGTCAAAATCGGCCCAAAATGTTCCAAAATTTTTATTACAACCCCCCGTCCTTAAATTCCTATTCTCGGGAACCGTGAAGGGTCGTAATTGACAGGTCCTACTGTATTACAGGGCAGTGGGCTGTGGCACACATTTCTTAGACATACTTACCACCCCTCCTCGAGACTCGGGTGGCAGTGATGACATCGGCCACAGGGATGCTGCGCTCTTACAGCATCCCTGTTAACTCTCCTCTCTCTCTCTCTGCTGTGTTGGTGGCTCCGTGGGTATACAATACTCAACTTTGGTGGTGGCAACCTCATGTCCGCGTATTGGTGGGTAGTACAATCTCACTAAATATTCACATGTCTGTAGTTGTCCGAATGTATGAATCAACTCTGTAGCCACGAGATTAATTGCCTGCCGGCATGTGACTTTCCCCGTATTTCTATCAGCTTGTGATGATGGGGCAAAGTCGTAAAGTAGAGCAAGCATGCTTGCTGCACAGTAGTGAGGCATGCGTCAGTCGCCCACCCCCTGAAGTGACTTAGACCCATCTTCAAGCCTGGTCACTTCTACTTCAGATTAGGGGGGACTACCCCTCAGTCATTCTGTAGTCCTTATTCTTCGGTTGCAGCTCTGAGCTTGCGCCCTTTCTGCGTGTGCATGGCCAGTTGAGTTACGGAAACCAGTTATCTGCTCGGGTGGGCAGATGTTCAACGTCAATGGTTTAACTGCCTTCTTCCTCCTCCTCTTCTCTCTTTCTCTCTTCCCCTTCCACTGCAGGCTTGGGGTGGTGGCGCGTCGTCTCGTCTCGACGGGCCGGCTTATCTTCACTTCACAGCAAGGAGAGAATGGGGCAGGGATTTTATGGAAGCAGCTAGTGTATGTTATGAACCCTAGACTTCCTGGTTCGAGAGCCAGCTCACATAAACATGATAGCTGCGTTGTTAGGAATACAATTGCGTGATAAAAAAAACATTTCGTAATGATTTTAATGGATGGAATTCTTACCCCTGGTCTAGAGATAAAAATTGTAGCTAAATATTCCCACTCGCAAGGACAAGCAAAGGGATATTTACCGTGGCCTCTGCAGGAACACTTTTAACTGGCATTTTCTCATTCCAGTGCTGTCGCACGGTAACAAAATTTATGTGAGGAGAAGCAAAGCAAGTTCTTTACTCTCAGTTTAAACCCTAAACATGACACCATCATCCCCTACAGTTAAAGATGTAGAGCATAGAAGAACACACATTGACACTAGCAATAATAAACACATGACAATATTTGCTGGATATTATTTTATAACAAATTATCAACTTTTGGTTTTGTTAGTTGCACTTGGCAAACATATCACTCATTTAAAATTCAGCCATCTGACACAATACCTTATTAATAATAATTACACATACACATTTCACATCACGGTATGTTACATTTATATATTTGGCTACTGCCTGGTATCAATTTTGAATTACAGTGAAATCCCGTACCTATGAGAATTCATAAAAATGTGGAAAACTGACTTAATTACGAGTACTCGTAACATGAGATTCATTACAAAAAAATTGAATATTAACTTTATAAAAAACTTAGGGTGACTCGGCTGATATAAACATGGCGGGAATTACTAGTATAGCTAGATTACGTGCGCCATCACTTATATAGCAATAAGTAACCATGTCTGAATTAATGATCCATAATTAAAACATGATGTTAAAATACGTACGCATGAAATTTATATTCAGATGTGATAACGGGGGACATCATTACAGCAGCAAAAATTATACGCAAAGAGTTACTACGCTATACTGTTTTTTCTATCATTATTCTCGCACTTTTTTTTACAGAATTTTTTAGTCCAAAAAAATTACGGTGTGTGATTTATACAAGGAATCACAAAGACACGTCCATGTAAACATTACAATGAGGTCTACTATACTTGCATGTTGTGGCCAATTGCTAGCTGCTTTCTCTACATGAAGTTGAAATAATTACAGGAAAAAATAGAGAAATTAAGGGCAATCGTTAGTATTAATGAACATTGTTTTTATTTTACCGTGCAGTTAAATGTAGAAAAAGGTGTGTGTAAACATCTGTAATGGCAGTGCAACTCTTTTCAACAAGGCGGCTTAGTAGAAAAAAAAAAATTTAAGCTACGTTCGTTTTAAAACATCCAGCAAGACCCAAAGACGATAAAAATGCTGTGTTTGGGTATAAACATCATTAGCAAATTTAACCAGCAATTTATAAACTTTTATTGATAACGAAACCTGAGCCTCATGCTGCAGTATGTTCCACGAATGTTCTAACAATCATCTGCTCGCGCTCGTATTGATCCAGTGCCCCTATTATACCGACCATGCGGTGAAACCTAAATCGCATGCCGCAGATTCAGTCCACATATTTCCAACCAATCATCTGCTCGTGCTCGGTTTGATTCTGTGTCGCTGGTCTAACAAAATGCCTTGACAAAGCGTGCGGCGTTGCAACATATACTGCACTGCGGCATTGCCACTTCTTATGGAGGGTGGCTTATACACATTTTACGAGATTAATTATACTAAATGCACAATTTAAGCAATTTCAATTCACCACAATTGTTAGGAAAGGCAAATACAATTAATCGAAATGCATTTGAATAGCTCGTAAAAACGGATATACAAAATAAAACCTCACTCACTGAACCAGATAATTTAACCTTGGTAGTATAGTATTATATGACTGTGTATTTTGAACAATGCGCTGTTTAGTTAGCGGGTGCGGTTAAGTAAAATACTGTTGCTTCGGGGAGGGCGTTGACGTAATGGCTTTCTGTCGATTATGGTGGACAGTACAAGCTAGGAGCACAGGATTAAGGCATGCTGAGGCACTTTTAACATCTGTAAGTTCCCCGTGTCTTGTCTTCATTACTGTCAGGTGACTTGCCCATGTGGCTTGCCATATTCAGATGGGGCGAAGTCGTGCTTCCAGAGTGCGCTTCCTCAACGCGAAATACGTCATGTGTCACAATCTATAACCTAAAATATCTTTACCTTTTAAATCATCTTAAAGTACAGTTAACTGGGGAACTCTTCACTTATAACGAAGGAACACATGCTCGAGGTTTATCATGATAACCATGAATATTGAAATACTTAACAATGAATTAATTGGATAAGTGGGAATAGTCAGCGAAATGGGCTTGCTAGCAAGTTGAAGAGGTCCTAGCATACTGGTAGACTTACAAACGAGTTATGTGATAGTTTATATTGTAAGGCGACTCGTACAATTTTTTTTTTGAGTTGTTCTGACATCGATACTAAGTATCGGTGTCAGGCGATACTTCGCCTTTTCCCGATGTATCTGTATAGGTTATGGTATTGGGCAGATACTTGAGTATAGGTTGTAGACAGAAGTCTTGTGAATAGCACACCATTTTTTCCCCCAAAATAAAGGAAAACAAATTATGGGGTGCACGCTATACACTGGGGAAAAAAAAGAGGAAGGGGGAGTGTTAGCCATAAATTGTCCGGGGGATGTTGTATCATCTCTCGCTCTTAACATCCCTTCTCTCTCTTTCTCACTCATTGACCCTTCAGTTATGTGTAGGTCAAAACCCTCTGCTCTCTCCCTCCAACTAATGGCATCATCCTGTCGCGCCACAAAACCAGAGCTGCCATGAGTTTACGACCCCCCCCCCCCACCCAACTTGTAAAACACCCGGATGGTTGCCCGTCGATAATTCCGCCATCCCTCTTTCTTCCCATGGCAGAGGCTAGCGAGCCATGTTTTAGGGGGTGGGTGGAATGGGGGACGAGACAATTTTTTTCATATATGAGAAGTGCGACATTCCAGCATTACAAAAAAAGAGAACTGGTCACTACTATTATAAGTGAAAGGAGAAAAAAGAAAAACGAAGCTGAAAATGTTGAGTAGTAGGAGCAGAAAGTTTCGGCAATTTTTTTTATTTTGGTTTCTGCAACAAAGTTATTTAATTAAAGTATTTTCCAAACATAACACACTACACATTAATGTAAAAAATAATTATTTGTTCCATAATACTTACTAACAGGACACCATAAATTTTTGGTGCAATTTTATAAAAAAAAGAACATTTTTCCCTGGAACTTATTTGCAAAAATCATGGTGCTTGCTCTACACAACAGTGCACTATACATACGGTATGCGTTGCTCAAAATAGTTGCACTTAACATTTCTTGTATTTCAAAGCAAATGGTTTCACCTGAAAATGCTACACGAAACATTTTAATGAGGAATTATTATTTGTAAAGATGTTTTCTTTTGTGTTTAAAGGTTGTTTTATCCAGTAAGGTTGGTGTTTCATTGTATCTGGTGTAAAACTAATATGGCTTTAAAACATAATATTCATTTAACTCAAAGGGCAGCATCTTCATGAATAAAATTATATGCCTAAAAGCATATACTCTACCAATTGTCAGCAAAAAGTTGTTTGAACATCCAGCGACTTGTATACTTTATTTCAATACACACGCATCTTTGAATAAGCTGATAATATGTAAGTGCCTATTCGACACCTTTTGCCGCCTAATAATGAGTAGGTAAGCACATAGCTGAGTGCAACGTAACTCATGACAGGGAAAATCAGAGGACGTGGTTTTGAATGATTAATTATTAAAGACAGTGGAAATCAATTATAATCACCTCATTTGTGTGTCAAAATTACAAGTTTTCTTTGCAGTAAAATATGATTAATTACTTTAAAAGACAGACATTTGCCACACATGCAAGGTGTCGCCTACAGGTAGCGGTGTGGAGAGGTCATGCCCCCCTTCACCCCATCGTAAACCAACAGACATGACACTGCCCAATTGATAACTTCTCCGTGCGCTCTTAGCTGATAGCGCACGTGGAACATTTAAAATTTGATGCATTTGGTGTCATATTATTTGCATTTTTAAAGGCTTGAAAGTTTTAGGTCAGCTTGCATTTTGTATGGGATTACAGTAAATTATATATAGTATTTTAAGACATTATTTATTTAAATGAGTCTAGGAAAAATGTTTTTAATGCATTATCAACAGTAATACTTTTTCTAAAATTCAGTGTGAAGGGTATTGGTATCGGTTTTAGGTATCGTGTTATCGGCATCGAAAAACATGGTATCAGAACCCAATTTTTTATTTTAACTGTAATACACCCCCTGAATTTTCCATTCATAAATGAATGAATCGATGTACTAAGCCCGCAATACGTATGCATCATATTATTACACAGATGCTTATCTGCATTGTAGGCATACGCATTGTTATGCTCCTGCCTACCTGTCACTAATAATACACTATTCCTGGTATTCTCCATCCTTCTCTCCTTGCAACACTATCTCCAGTAGGCCAGGATCGTACAGGGGACTAATAACTGCTAGCAACTATTAATGAAAGAGGGAATTCTACCAAACATATTTATTACAACTCTAACTGAACATAACACAACACTTGAAACACTATTACAATATCTCTCTCTCCGCAATCCACTAAGCCTTACTGATATAATACAAAATATAAAGCTACACGAACAACAAGTAATTAAACTGATACAAGCTTTGCAATAGTCTCTAGCCTCGCCACGTGATGTTACTCTTTAATACGGGATCTCGATACAGGGAATGCCCCCCTACCGCCTAGCCGGACTTATGCCACCAGTAAGATGTATCTCGTAGATGGCCCAGAGTTCCCCGGACCTCTGCGTTCTTCTGTGTCTCACTGACACTAACGTTATCGCCTCACACTTCGTTGTCTGCCAAATGGGGGGAGGGGGCGATCATGGCTCTCGCTTATATACTCTCTCATTACTAGGTCACTCAGAGATGTTATTAAAACAGGGGGCCGCTGTTGAAATCCACAGTACATGCAAGGTTAACATCTAAGTTCTAGTGTTCGGGCCCCCTGGAGCCCGCTACACTATCCCCTCAGTTGAGCAGTCTGCCCCGGCTGCTGTAGGTTAGAAGGTCCAAGATTGAGGTTAGGTGTTCAAGTTGGGGTCTGGGAGGTTATATCAGTCTTGCTGTAGATCGTAGGGTACCAGTATCTCGAAGATTTGGCTGGTGGCATTCACAATTTATTTTGTGGCAGTATTGAGGGTGGAGTACCCAATTCGAGATCCCGTGATGACATTTAACTGAACAATAATAGAGGTTGACTTTTAAAAAAATTTTTGTTGTGGCAAGGCAGGAAGATTTAATACATTTACAAGGTTTACCTTTTTTTTGTGAGAAAATTATAGTGAATACCTACGCACGTGATAGCATGAAACCACGGATGGGGTGGCGTACGTCCATCGCCACATTTAACATTAAAAGTTTAACAGGCCCCCTTAATTTCTAGGTGTATGGACGTAAGTGGGAGAGGGAAAGTTTGTGCACTTGTGGTATTTTCACGCATCCCATGGTAGGAGTTAATTTATAGAATACCTTACAATGACAATCCATTAATAGCACCTTCAGCCTAAAGACGAGTTTGACTTTACAGTTAAAAACAAAAGTAAACAGTTTGAAATAGAGGACTGATTGTTGACGTTATCAACAGCATCTGATGAGGTTGGTGTGGCTTTCAGCAAGAAAATTTTTTTAGGAAAACTGGGAAAAATCTTATTTATCATAGTTACTAATTTTCAATACCTTTAGTTGGAAAACCTTGCGTTATTTTGTGGCGTGGACAAGACTCGATCGACTCATCTACTGAAAAGTTAGGTGATGAGTCGCGCCCAGGGTTGAGAGCATGGCAGAGCCGAGAGGAGCTTGCAGGCGGCCGGAAACACAGCCCAGTTGTCAGCTGTTGTTAAGGTCGCACTGGGCCAGCGGTCTTCACCCCATCCCCTACCACCCTTTACTTTCCCAAAAATTTGAAAGAAACGGAAGCGCACATAATGTCTAGCCCTGAAATGCTCTTTGACACACGGAACATTTTGTTAAAACACATTTCCGTGTTCCATTTAAATAATTTTTTTTGGTAATGCCACGAATTCCAAATTAATTATTAGAATATAAAACAAATCTTGTAATAATTAATTTTGCATTATAAAAAAATGTATTGGCGCATATTATGACGTGTAGTGATCATGTGACAAAATAATTCAATTGTCCAGTTCAAATGATTCCAATACATTGGTAGCCTAATTTGTAGAATACGGTTGACGAATTCCATTCAGTTTTGTATGACTCCTGCAAAATAATTAAATTATCAGGTTTGAATACATTTCAAATCAACCCACAAGCAGTTTTGCATGAATCTCTTTGAACAATGCTTTGTGAGCAGTCAGTAACTCGCCAAATTAAGTTGGGATTGGGTTATAACCGAATGTCGGTTCTCGGTTCCTTCAGTTCTTGGCCTTTAGAACTGGAACAGAGATTGTAAAGTGGGTTCTTCAGAGCCGAAACATAACCTCCTAAAGTCACAATGGAGATCTTGTGCACACATAGCACATTATAATACAGTAATCCCTCGCCAACTGCGGCAGATACGTCTTTTAAAAATACAGCGGTTGAAAAAACTGCGGTAGAAGAATGCAAACTTTTATGGTGATAGCAGCAAAAACATCGCAGTGTACACGTAGTTGAGAGAGCACCTAGATCCTCTGCAGCGCGGGCGGGCGAATTGTTGAATTAGTTGGAAGAAAAAAAAGTAACTAGGGCTTCAAACGTGCTCACTTTACCATGAACGGCCTATAGTAGAGTTACCTATGGTATCAGAAGTATGGCAGCATTTTGTTATTGGCAGTGAAAATGAATTATTTACCAAATGTTTACTGCGCAACAAACTTATTTCAAGAGGTCAGTCAAAATCAACAACAAATTAAAAATTTTTTTAGCAAATATCCATTCAGTAAAAATAGGAATTACAATTTCATCTCTGTCAGAAGTTCCACTTACTAGACCTGAAACAATTAGTGATTCAATCAAACTAGGCTATTGGCCTAATCCAGCAAAATGCATTGACTGTTATTTTTCTGAGCCATCTGGATCAGCTTCTATCAGTGCAACTGGACAATTATCTGTGGATTGTGAACAGCCATTATTAAATGAAGATGTAGATGAAACCGGATTTGCAATGCATTTGGAACATTCAACACTCACAAGCATCAGCTAGTGTCTACACGATAATAATACTGATTCTGAGGTTAGCGATTCAGGCCATGTGGCGATGTCACATAGATCTACATGTACTGCTCCATCTCCCATCAATGAAAATGCCAGACCCAAAGTAATCAAAAGATATTCATCACATTCAGCAAATCAGCCAACATTATCTCAGACCTATGACATGATCACAAAGTTTAAACCAAGTGATTATAGAGCACAAAAAATTACTAGGCTCATAACTTAACTGATATGTTTAGATATGCAGCCTTTGTCAGTAGTAGAAAACACAGGTTTCAAGAGACTAATCAACCATCTAGAGCCTCGGTATAATTTTCCATCAAGAAAAGTATTATCAAACAAATATCAGAATGAAATGTATGCAGAGCTCTCAAAATGTGTTTCAGATGGACTTCCAACTGTACAGTATGTTGCTATAACCACAAACTTTTGCACTTCATGTACAATAAACGATTATATGTTGCTGACAGTTCATTTTTTTCGCAATTCACATGATACATTTCAACAATGTCAAAAAGTTATTGAAGTGATAGCATTCCAGGAAGTCGGTCGTACAGCAGACAACATTCGCCATTTCATTTCAGATCTGCTTTTGCAGTGGGGCTTGACAACTGAGGTGGTTGCAGTTGTATGGGATGGTGGCACTGACATTACCAACGCACTGAATGAATGATTCCGCTTTTTTACCAGTACCATGTTCAGCCCACCTCCTTCAATGTGTGGTAAGAAAAGCCTTTTTGGACAACCCTTTTGTACGAAACCAAACAGTGCCAAAGTGTAGAAAAATTGTTTCTAGTTTCAAACACACTAACAAAAACACCAAAATATTGAAACAGAGTTAAAATCAGCCTGCTATCCCTCAACACAGATTAATTCAAGACGTATCCATATGGTGGAATAGCACACTATGTATGATGAAACAACTGAACGAGCAGAAGAATGCCATCATTATGGCTAGCAGCAATTTTACAACTTTGCTTAACTTTACAGCTGAGCAAAGAAACATCTTCTGTCTCAGAGGTATGTGTAGTAAATTTTTGTCAATGTATCTTGTTTAGTGTGGGTTTTTGTAGCAGGTTAAGTAACATTGTTTTTTGTATTATGATAGCTAGCTGTAAAGCATTACTTTAAAATATTTTTTTCAGGTTATACCATTAATGCAAGTGAAACAATTCCATTTGAAAATTCCAAGCCCCAAAGGTACTGGTCTGCAGGGCTTAAATGATCTACTGGCATGACTGAAGCAAGAATTCAGCTTCATATAATAAAAATTAACTGATTGCAAAGGCTACCGTACTAGACTAGTTTTAAACTGAACCCTTTTCAATAAGAGAAGTATCCAGATTTTCTGAGATCCATCAAAGACTCGATAGTTAGTGAAAAGGAGAAAATCAGTGTTACTCATGGACTGTCCCCTGCAGAGAATTTGGTGACACCATCCTCAACCATGTCACCTCATATTCACACAGACAGTAGTTATGGCATATGGGTAAGATATAAACAGTTAATTCCTTCTCTTAATGTTACTCCTCATTCACACACTACTGCTCGAGATGAACTAAATCATTACCTTAATGAGCCAACCATTAACCCAGAATCTAATCCAAAAGCAGTTGGCCAATATTGGCATGATTCTGAGCATAGAAGGCTTAAAAATGTTGCCCTATAATACCTTTGTGTGCCTTCGTCAACTGTATCGAGTGAACATGCTCTCAGCACTGCAGGTGCCATTTGTGATGTGAAGAGAAATAGACTTGATCCTGAAAGAGTGGAAAATGTTGATATTCTGTCACAAAAATTTGCAGTAAGCAAGTATTGCTTAAATTGGCTTTAAAATAATTTTCAGTAATTTTAATAAACCGTTCAATTTATTGTTAATTTAACATGTACACTGTAATATTTTTAATGTTAACACGTGAAGTTTGGGTGTTATCAGAGTTGGTAAGGATGATATGTCTAACAAATTATTCATATTTCATAGGCTGTTATTACAATTAGCAGTAGGCAAGTACTGGTGGACTCATTAAAAATAATTTTCATTGCTTTCAATGTATTTTGTATCCCTTAAGTCAATATTTTTAATGTGAAGAAGTTTGATTTTGGTCACAGCTGGTTAAGCATTCTTCGTATAACAAATTAATATGTGACATAAAAATTGTGTTATGTGGTGAATTAAGTTTCCCCCCATAAGATTAGAAATTGATTGTAGCTGGAAAGAAGGCTGTATATAATTCATGTTATCTCTATTTTTCTCAATATTTCATAAAATATTATTGCATATTATGACCTTATCATTAACCTTAGTACATAGTATTCTATGTAAATTACTTGGGTAAAAATACTTGATTTGGACAAGTCAGTTATTTTCTATGCTATTTTTGCAAGCAAACTTTAGAGCTGCAATTTGTAAACATGTAGGTCTACGTGTCAATTTTTTAGTTTATTGATGAACTTGATTTGTAATGCAAAAATACTTTTATTTTGATCCAATCACCAACATTGCTACACAGAATAGGCAAAATGTAGTATTTCTAAGTCCAGAGAACTGAAAATTGAGAACCAATTTTTCATAACAGAACCGAGAACTGGAACCGGTAAAAAAAGTGGAACCGACCCATCACTAAAATAAAGTGATCAAAAAGGAAATAATTACTGTATTTTGGCGAGTATAGGCTCCATGCATGTATAGGCTGCACCAGTAGTTTATGATGAAAAAATAGGGATAATTAATATTTCAAGTATAGGCCGCGCTGAATTTTTGTCCGCAACAAAAAACTACGCTGATGACAAACTAATTAGTTTGCAGTCTGGTGTGTTCTTGTTGCACAGCAGAAAAACACACAGACAGATGGAGCTTCCGCAGGCTCTCTCATCGGGCCAGAGGGACCAGAAAGAGAGCATAAGAAACAAGAGAGAGAGAGAGTGAAGCCGGCATTCTAAAAATAGCCAAGCAAGTGGCTGTGTGGCAACAGGGAGTACAAAGAGGGGAACAGACATCATGGTGTTGAAGGGGGGAGTGGAAGGGAGTAACAAATAAACCATTCTGGAAGAGGGGGTGGCGTAGTGGAAGGGAGGGACACAAGCGTGAGGGAGAAAGAAAATGAGTGCCAGCAAGTTTTGGGAGGGGAGTTTTGAAAGGAGGGAGGCAGAGAAAGTAAGTGACCCCAACTCTGACTTCACAGGGCATTGATCCTTTAGGCATTTAAATACGAGTTATAAGCTATTCATTTGTTCTTATTTTATTTTACTTCTTTTGAAACTTAAAACATTAAAATGTACTGTATGTTGACAAATTTATGAACGTGTTTTGGGGGGAAATTATTTTAAATGCCAATATATCATAAATAAGACGCACCCTACTTTTTGTAAAAATGTGCGGCTTATGCACGCCAAAATTCGGTAATATATTGTAGTATATTTTACCAGTGGATAACAATAATAAAACCAGTCTGCCTGTTCTTTAACAGCTTAAACAAATTAGTGTGATATTTAAAAATAAATAATTAATGACAGATACTTTATTCACTGCTGTCATTGTGAACCAACAACCCATAAAATCTGGTTATGTAAAATTCACCTAGCATTCAAAGTCTACAATCTCCTCCACAATATGTCCAAACTGTTGTTCATTCACCAAAGTTACCCAAATGTCCACATGTTTTAATTATTTTTCTTAAATTAAATTAACTGTTACTATCCTATGTTTTTAAAACCAGTGCTTAGAATATTTAGAGCACAAAAATAGCAGATGTACACATAAAAATATAAACCATGACAACTGAAACTATTCTTAGTGACATGCTATTTCAATCAGCGCGCAGTGGATTTACAAAAACGTAGGAAGATGCGATGGAGCACGGATAGTGGGCTGAGCCTGGCCTCGGCACTACGTAGTTTAGAAAGGTGATGATAGGAGACACTGGCCATCTTTCCACGGTCTAAATCTGTCTGTAGCTGGGAAAATACACAGTGTCAGATCTCTGCCGTCTGTGTACACGTGTTAATTCATATTATATGACGGAATGCCAGTTCAAAGAGTTATAAACCAAATATATATGTGAACTAGACAGATGTGACTTTGATGCTAAACATATTATTATTATTCTAACACACTTTTCATTTTAAAACTAGTATAAGAAACTGATTATTTTAGGCCCAATAATGTTTAATTTTTCAGGAATGGCTACGCTCCTGACAGTGAAAATGTGTAGTATTACTAACATGCTCACATAAAAATAAATAAAAAATATTCAGGTGTAAAGAATATATCCTACTCTCATTTTGAATCTCATTATTTCGAAACAATTAAATGCCAAATAAATATAATTAATTTGAATTTTGTAAGATTTCTCTCCTATTTGGTAATAGTAGGGATGGGCCGATGCCGTTTAACCGGCCAATACCACAACCATCTGCAGCATCTTAACATAATTTACCAATTAGTAGCACTAATTTATTTATCACTGACACGTGCTGCCCTCTTGGGTCCTGCGGGTTAAGGGGAGATTACGCTGATTACCCTCTTTATTCCGGCAGAGGAAAGGGAAATCAAACCCCAGGGTGAGGCGAAAAGAGTTGAGCTCCCTCCCAGGGAGCTTCACTATCCTCACAACTAAGCCTGTCAAGATGTGGGATGCCAGCGGTCCCGGGAATACGAATGAATATCAGGTGATGATTAGTCAAGTGTAATGGTGGCGGTGGGTGATCTGTCCGAGGTGACGGGATTTTCCGCAGTGGCCTTGTGACCACTGTAAAATTAATTAATTTACGAAACAGGGGAAGGCAATCCCGATACACTAATTAATAAAAATATGCAAATGTACGTAACGAGGGGGGATGCTAATCGTGCAACGACCTGCTACTGCTGGAGTCAAAGGAAGTTAACTGTGGTAAAGGGTAGTGGGCACAGGTGGTTGGATTACTGTACAGAGAGAGTGCTGACCTGAGCGGTCACTGGTGTGGATGAACCATGTTCAAGCTGAAAGGCTGGAGTGCTAATGGCCTTCCCAAGCTGCCAGCTGGAGAGAGTGTCACCTTCTCAAGCAGCGGGTTGGAGTTTGAGCCCAGTCGCAGGCTCTGGAGAGGAATGAGAGTCTTCGCAGACTGGGTTGAGTTCGCAAACCTATTTGGCCAGTGAGCCCATACCTCTATTTATAATTGAAAAACTCATCATCAACGATTCTTTGGGGTGCAGGGGGGGCTAGCATAACCTTCCAACACAGGGGTAGGTTTATCAGGGTAATGGAGCACCGCAGATTTCTTATCTCCCTGCTTGGAGGTGATGACAATTTTAAACACTTCTCTATGAGGCTGGCTGGATGTGACATTATGTCACAGGGGTGCTGCCATCGCTGGGGTTGACTGGAACTGCTTCCATGGCTCACCGAAGGGTTGTGGATTTTCAATAATAATTATTTTATTCATAGGGGTGGCACTTGCATGTAGGATTCCAGGTGGGCAGTGCATATTGTAATTACGTGCTTTAATTACAATTACATATTCGATTGTCCAAGCTAGTGGAATCTCCTTACTCGATACGTTTATTTAATTCGCCACTGATATGACTTGCCTCGGAGCTCAGATAGCTCGTAGATGAGGCGAAGTCGCCCGTAGAAAGCGCATCTGCAATGCGCAACATGCTGGCATGCATCAACACAATGTTGAATAATCAGCATACAAAATATCGTAAAGCATTAACTTACCACATCCATCAATCAGATATTCTGTCCGAAACCCAAAATATATTCGGAACAATTGTTTTTTTGGATGATTTGTTCCAGTTGTTTACATTTTACCGTATGTCCTGTTGGTGCATTCGCCAAAGATTGTGTGCATCATTCATTTTTGGTCACTACATGAATGCAAAACAACACAGATAATCAATATCTGGTGGTATAGGCAATATTGAAGACATCATGCATGGGTTTTTTGTTTTCTATTTTCTTCTTACATTTTTACTACATTCGTAAGTTGGCGACAGTGAAAATAAATTGCGCACACACACTGACAGTGTATTTAACTATCTGTGGTGATGTTATTGTAAATGGCAAGTTAAAGGTTACAACTGTGGCGGTTGACGGACGTAGTTCTTATAAACTGTCGGCTAAGGTAATAATTGGCAAAAATTGTTGCTGATAAATCAGTTGGTATCATTGTAATCAAGGGATTGAGTATGACTTGGCCGACGAAGGAATAATAAGCGAAAATAGTAACATAAATATGAAAAATTTTCCCAAGTTTGAGTGAATATTTAAATTTAAATTGATTTCAATAAGTTTATTTTAAAATTACATCTTGCAGCTGTTGGTTTAAACTCACATGTATTTTGACGTAATATAAAGTGGTAAAAGTGTTCGCAAAACTGAAGAATTTAATTACAGTAATAAAAAAGTATTTCCAAATATTGAGAACTGGAATTATGATTGTGCGCATCAAAACTGGTATCGGCAGCTTAGAATCAGTATCAGCAAAATGTGGTATTGGCTCATCCCTAGGTAATAGGTGCTTGTTGCACTGTATAACTTAAGTACTAAATTTTACACACAAATTTTTTTCCCACCTTGAACAGCTATAAGACAAGTTCTTAGTCTGAAGGCCTACAGCTGCAGAATTGAAGCAGTCATTTATAATCCTAATGACTCTCCTCAGATGCAATACATGAAAAGTGACTAATTGGCCAGTGTTTGCAACGTAATGAACTCAAGCATCCTGCGCCACTGTCAAACATCTGTGGTAAATGTTGTCTTAATTTTACATTGTCATTGCTGCCGTCTTGCAGCATGTGGCTGAGGGTATGTTGTGAGTGGAGCAAAATCTGCAAACTAGCCTTTCTTTTCTTGCTGCTCTGATGCACAAAAGTAAAAGTTTTTTCCTCTGTTCCCTTTCTTTCGCACTGCAGGGTTGCCAAATTTCACTTGTAATATATAATGATTTACTACAAGAAAAATCTTGCTGTGGGACTTACAAGTCCATTCATTTATTGACTGTGGACATGTTTGTTGCCTAATACTGTGGTGCTGAAATACAGCTTTCGCAAAGTTTAATGTGCTTTATGTATATAACATAGCAAGCCTCTATTCTGTCAGAACACCAAACATGAAGACATGGTCTAAAAATTGTTTCACCATAAAAACTTATTAACATTAAAATTATTTACAATGACCTGTACCATTGGATGCATCAAGTTGCTAGTCGCTATGCCACTTGAAATATGATGGTTTACTGGGGTATTAAAGAAATATTGTAAGTAGAGTAACACAATTTAAGGATATCCACAGAACAAAATCACATTAAAATATTTATTTGTATTAGAATTAAAAATACCAGTTTAACAGAATAAATGCACAATTTATGAACTGTATCTTCAAGAACATTACATTTGAGTATGTATAATTTTCTAATAGGTTAAAATGTTGAATTGCATGTATTTTTAGAAGCTCTTAGTTGACAGATGCTTGTATTTGGGAACCATTGATTTTGAAACAGTTTTTATTTACAAAAACATTGCAGATATTATTTCAATAATAAATTTTCTTCAAATTGCAGCATGTTCCATTATCACTTTCTGGAAAAAAAAAAACAATCACTTTTTTTACAACTGGTTCCTGCTATTATACATTCACAACCATTTCATACAATATAAAAATAAGACACAATAACAGTAGACCCCACATTTTTGTGACAGTCCATGATTCCCAAGAATACTATCACAAAATTGAAACTGACCTTAAAGTGCACATTTTGCATGAACTTCAAGTTTAATGATTTGTGGTATAAAACCAACACGTACTATTTTACATTAATCGTTGATTTCTTTTAAATGTGTCTGGCATAAAATCAATATGATTTTAAAATAAAATATTAATTTAATTCAATAGTTCAACATTTTCCATATAGAATGATAATCCAAATGTGTATTTGACCACCCCTCTGCCCCACCCTTCCCTAACGTAACACAACTTACTTAAAAAATGTTCAAATATAACATAGCATGTAAGTTTTATAGAATGTGAAGTCCTATGGGTTTTTAATGGGAAAATTGCAAGATATTTTTACTGATTGTATATATACAAGATGCTCGGAAATGCCCCTTACAAACTTCTAGGACTTGTAGCTAGGGGACTGAGTAGACAATCTTTTGAATAGGAACACGTGTCTGGAAACGTACCATTGCCGTGCTACAACCATTTCAAATCAGGTGTATCACTCTTCCACTTCCACTGATGGAAAGAGCAATGTCGCGGATTTTCCTGTGTTGATATGCAACTGGGTAGACAGTACATTACGTCAGATTATCACCTGATAGCATGTGACTTCTACCCTACTACGATATCCTGCCTCGAGCCCCATTCACGCGCCTTTACGTTTCTGATTAACATGGTTGAGTACATATTTGCGGAATACACAGACATGATCCTCGTGTATGGTGCCGTTGAAGGTACTGGAAGAGCAGCTCGTCGGATGTATCAAGAGTGTTATCCACAACATACAACGCCACTGCATACCTTTTTTGCCACAATTATGCAACAGCTCTGAGAACGAGGTACCTTCACCGCCGACAGGAACGACTGTGGTACTTCAAAGACGCCGGACTCCCGAATTGGAAGCGGCTGTACTGCATCACGTTGAACAGAGTCTCAATGAGTGCGCAATCAGCTGCGCGTGCAATGGGTGTTGCTCCCAGCATCATCTGGGAGGTTCTGAACGAGCATCTTGCACCATGTGTTAACTTCTGCACGTGGTTCCTGCACCGCTGCACCGACGAGCCCCTTTGATTTGAAATGATTGTAGCACGGAAATTGTATGTATCTGTGGGTTCCCATTCAAAAGATTGTCCATTCAGTCCCCTCTACAAGTCCTAAACGTAGGTAAAGGGAATTTTGGAGCACCCTATGTGTGTGTGTGTGTGTCTAAGTGCATGTGCACAAGTGCATGTGCGTGCACACACACACACACTTGCACACACAGCGCGCACACACACACACACTTGCACACCCAGTGAATGAAACCCTGTTAAGATGTTTCAGAAAAATACTGAAAGATGTGTGCTTATTAAGCACGATGCCTTCGCTACCCCCTGCTCTTTGGCCATCCCATCACCCTCATGATGCCAGCCAATCAACAAAGGGCAGCGGCTGGAGTGGTATAAAAGAGGAGGTACCGTTTGCACCTCTAAAGCAGTCATCAGTCCAGCACTTGTTGCTTGGACTTCCCCTCGCCTAGCTTGAATTTGTCTCTAGCACTCGCTGCTCAGAGGAAGTCTTTGTCTATTCCAGTACCCGTTGCTCAGAATCAGTTAAGCCTTCTAGTCATAGTGGTCTCACCACTCGTCAACGTTAGCCAGGCGACTCCGAGAAGCTCCCTGCTAACTCCAACCCCCTCCTCAGCACGGACGTATTCAAGACAGGGAAACCTCTTCCTTCAGTCCTTCTCAGGACTATTCCTTCCTCACCTTTGCTTTGCTTACCTGCGTTGTACACATCATTGCATACTGTCATCAACATAAGGAACTGTGGCAACAATAGGAGAGGCGAGTTTGCAAGTCAGGATGCTGCGCTTCACTCACTACACACCTCAACCCAGTACCGGTTGCCTCTACCAGCCCCCACCATCACATTCCATTTTTCCGGCCTGCAATTTGTGCCAGCGTACAGTTGTAAGTTGCCACGTTCTTTCCGTTATTGGAATGAAACGTGAACTGAGCTTTAATCCTCGAGACTCGCCATTCCTGTAGACACAGTACCTAGCTCCCAGTTGTCTCTTCTAAGGGAAGGGAATGCAGGTAATCCCGGGAAGTTTTCTCAAGTGCTTTACAGATACTGACTTTACGCATATACACCTAGCTTGGCTAACCTTTCCCTCTAGCGAGTGGAATGGGGATGCCACACAGGTACATTGAATTTGGAACAGCTTGTCACTCTGGTGTCCGTAAACCTGTCTACAGTGGCCCCACCAAGAAAGACAGATGTTCATTGAGTCGGGAAGACTGAACCGAGGCAGCAACCACATGACTGACTTAACCAGTGTGGCCCTACCTCCAGCACCCACTACTGTCTTCACCAGGTGCTTGAAGTGGGGTATCCACTGCCTTATCATACGTTCGTGGCTTGACATGTAATTTGGGGGGAAGAAACAAGGAGCTTACTTTCCATTCCTCAATGAGGGTGGTATATTGAGTGAGTCCTCACGCCCTTTTCCAAAAGACAGGGTCTCAAGGAAAAGGTGAAGTTGACCCCACTTGCTTGGGTACCACCATGAATACTCCCCGGCTTTGGTCGCATCCATAGCCAGTCTTCAGCCCAGACAACAGGCACATGCACTCGAACAATTGCAGGAGCAAGTGACACTGGAGATACCCAAAACATCTCTTCAGCAATCCCATACGTACTGAACCATCGGAACTGTCCCACTGGATTTGCAGAACTCGTCCTCCTTTCAACAGCACCACAGCCTCCTGTCATAGCCTTCAGGGTTCCCGACATTCTGCGACCCGTGTCTACACCTCAACCTCCTAGGAACCCGAAGCTGCCAACAGTACTACCTATTGTTGCATTGTCATTTCCAGTAGTCCGTCATCGAGGAATACAAAAGCCAGCGGTAACTCCTAAACGCCCCATACTGTTGAAAGCTGCAGACTCCGTGCCTTGCCGAAAGCCAACCTGGCCAATTCTGTACAATGGGAAGATGCCAGCAGCCTGAGTGAATCTAAACTCACCATTTACGCAGGAGCCCTCGGTTTAGTTCTTGAACAAAAAGACTCCCTTTTGGTGCAGTATGTAGGAGCCTACTAGTAGACTAGTGGTCTTGCGCCAAGTTTATTATAGTGGCTGGTGAGATTGGCATTGGTAAACTGCGAGTTGTGGAACAATTTGGTAATTGTGGGCAGTGTAGATTTTTGATATGTTGTACAGTAGTTGGTGTGCATTTAGATGCGGTTGTGCAGTAAGTTAGGGTTTTCTAAATTACTTTTTTTTGCTTAGTCTAAATTCCTTTTTGGCTTAAATAATCCTCGTTTGATGTGTGTATCAATATAATTTTCATGTGTTTATTTGTGCAGCGCCTCCCCATTGTAACTAACACTCACACTCTCACACTCACTCTCTCACACTATATATATATATATATATATATATATATTCGGGAAATAATTCAATAGTCTATATTTCAGTCAAGGATAGTAATTCATGTAATATTTGAAAGGTCGTGGCAATGACAACTTGTTTGTAGTTCATATATTTTTGTTTCCAAATTTGTTATTTTTCTTTCCTCAGTTCATCAGTAGTAACAGACGTCAACAACAGACGTCATAGGATGATAGCGCACATTTTCCTTTTCACTGGGTTAGTAAATTAAAAACATTGCCACCGCACGGCACGACATGGTCAAACGAGGAAAATAACAGAGGTCACCTTTAGCTAACGTGACCGACTGCTCGAAAACATCATATTTTCAATGAGGAAACTTTTGACCAATAATAGGGAAGCACGACCTTTCTTGAGTATCAAAACAGTCAACAAGTACAACACATCACAACAGTTTGTAGCAGCACGATCGTTTGTCTGCTGCCAGTGTGACAGCCTGCAACGAGTGATCACGTTACTCACACCAACCAGCGCCCGCGAGTTACTTCTTTTGTATTTCGAACATTTCATTTCAAATATCTATTAAATTTATTTTCTGTCGGTGCGAGGAGTCAATAGGGCACCGGGAGAGAAAAGTAATGATTCTCTCTTGTCTTCATAACTCTCGAAAGTGAGAAGTTTTGTTTTATGAATGCTGTCATTCTGTCTTTTTTTTTTTTTTTTTTTTGTTCGTCAGCTATGAGTGTCAATAGTTTGTTTTGCCAAGACGACAATAAATCTCCAGTAAATATTTCATTTCTTCGTTTATTTATCGGCAATCCTGGTATCAACAAACTTTCATTATCATGTAGTCAAAGTCTCCAACTAAACTCATGCTGAGCTAATCCGTTGGTGTTTACTGAGAATTACAAGAGAACAGGACACTAGCCTGTTACACCATTTGGCCAGCCCCACCTTGGGTTGTTATGTCACGTTCATCCACAACTCGCTGCTTAATCTCATTTAAATGATTGTGTCTTCATTACATTTTACAGCTGTGGTACTATAGTCTAGGGTTGTATAACCACTGCCCAGTTTGTTATGATTTTTAACGTGAATTTTAAAATTCTTTTAATATGTGGTTTTTAGGGTAGGAATGCTTTGGAAGGCCTTGCTCGGCACCATTCACTGCCACAGTTATTGTGTGTCAGTTGAAATTCTTTATATTGAAATTTTATTTCTTACTTCAGTATTATTTAAAAATACCTGTTTTTAATAAGACTTTCCTGTGGCACTCGTTTTATGATTAAATGTAAATGGATGATTAAATGTGGGCTGTCTTGCTGTTGAAAGGACCAGTTGTGTCAGAGTATGCTGACGAGTGTCGCTTAAAATGTCTGTCGTACAAGTAACTTTTGGGGACTGCGCTAGGTCAGCCGCGCATAAACTAGGAAACTTAGTTTGACTTCTTACCGGTTACCAGTGTTGGCCGTGTGGGCTGTCAACTGGGTACAAAGTCCAGTACTGTTGGTCGGGCGATATGTTTGACAATTACACTGGCCCTCTGTCCTAACGTCGATTTACCAGAGCTCGACGGACTTGGATTTGGTGAGGCAGTAGTGGCTGCAGGATGGTTGGGCAGACTTCGTGGTCTTCCTGGCTTTGGCAGGTGAGGAACTGCTGTGTAGTGCTCTGCCAGGTGTCAGCGATTCCACTGTGTACCTTCCAAGCTGCCAAAGTGTGGATTGGCATGCCCGAGCCTGGTGTCATGCCCGGTGACCAGGGCCTGGACTACGGGATGATCCTCGCTGCCTGTCCTAGCCGGAGCGGAATAAAACATAAAACTCTCATGGGAGAAGCTGGTCTTCCTGGGTGTGGAGTGGCTTGGGCATGCCCGGTGGAGTCTCGATTCCCGGAGCGACGAGGTTAGCTGCACACACCTGCTTAGCAATACTGAACTCCACCTTCTTCTCCGCTCTCTGAGCTACATGCCTGACATGGAATGACATAGTAGTACAGCATACTTTACTTCCTTAAAACTGCAAGCAATAGACAAAGTCCTGTCTAGGCGTGTATGCCGACAATGGCTGACGGTGCGTTCCCTGGCTCCAAACAGTGCAAGCACCTGGAGTTGTGGGTCACAGACCGTCTTCCTGCCAATACCGGGTGTGGTACACAAAGGTAGGGCCTCTATCCCTGGCAAATACCCCTGCCAACACCTTAGCTATGTGCTCCGGTTAGTAATACAACTTGAGATTGTAGCATTGCAAATAGGATAAAATTTATATATTCGGGAATTATTTTTATTTGCCATATATTTCTGTGTAAAGGATATTAATTAATTTAATATTTAGAAGATTGTGGCAATAATACTGTAATTTGTTGGTATTTTGTACTCGTTAGTTTTTCCCAAATTTATTATTATATTCGAGTCATTGCATTACTAGTATAAAAATCACAGGATGACAGTGCAACTTTTTCAAGGGTTTAGTAAGCGAGACACATCCATGTGTTGCACCATCTGACGAAACTCAATATACTGATGTCAGAGTAGGCTGACGTGACAGCCCACGCGCGCATTGTAATACTTTGATTTCTCGAGACTCACCGCAGTGTTCACAGGCTATTTTTAGAATTATCACACTTTGTGAAGCCACAATTGGACCACGTTTACTTGATGCAATATTTCAGGCAGCATAAATAGGGTTAGCACTGCTTTATTATCGTCACAGTTTCTTAGTCGTTGTAGTGCATTCAACAGTTGTCAACCGAATAGCTTTCGGCGAGTGACCACTTGCACCGACACGTGCCTGCGACTTTAACCTTCTGTCTTCATTTTGGACATTGTTCTAATCTATTAAAGTTATTTTCCGTCAGTGTGAGGAGTCATTAAGGTGCCGGGAGAGAAAAATTTTGATTATCTCCCTCCCTTCTTCGTAATTATCAATTTTCAAAGTGAGAAGTTTTGTTTTATGAAGGCAGCCATTCTGTCTCTTGAGTTTTCTCTTTTGTCTACTGCAACTGTCAATTGTTTTTGTTTGCCGATGTTTTGAAGAGACTGTAACAAACTTTCTAGTGAACCGTATAATCATCATTAATTTATTTTCTGATTCTAATCAATAAACTTTGCAACCTTTTATTAATTCAGAGACTCAAACTTTAACTGAGCTAGTTCCAGCTAGTGTTTGCTGTGAACTCCCATGAGTTTTCGTACAGCAAAACACTACAAGGTGGCTGTCCTGCATCGGTGGGGTGTGTACCTAGTGGTTGAGGCTCTACCATTCAATACAGTGGGATGTACAGAAGGGGTGGCCATCGAAAGATGATGTCTATGTGGCGACGGGCAGGCCCTGAAGAGGGTCTGACATCCTACTCTAGGTTCGCAGTAAACACCTGGTCCCTTCCTTGCCCTTTTAGGTTGAATATTTTGCGACAGATAGGTTCTAGTCCTAGGATAAAGCACTCTCGGATACATTACAGAATTAGTATTTATTGAAACAATAAATACTAGGTGACTCATATGTAATACCAAGCAGGTTTGTGTGGAGGAAGTAATAGCTACCCAAATAATGGGTGGAGGTGTACCACTTCTAAGGCTACTAAGATGTAAGTGGAAAAAATACTAACTGACACAACTAAACCTACTCGGGGTTGCCTAGAAGAGGCCCTAACTTTATGGGGTGGCTCTTGACCCAGGAGGATTGAAAACGAACGTGTTGAGTCACTGGTCGATGTCTTCTGCAGAAGAAGGCTTCTGGTGATGGCGATTTACCAGAAAGTGTTGAAGCCTTGGAAGGTGGTGGCGGCAGCCACTGCTGCTTGGTGAAGAACTGGAAGCTCTTGGAGAGAACCGTGATGGCCTAGATCAGTAGAGAGCCACAGCACACAAAGTGTTGAGGCGAGCTACCGACCTCGGTCATGCACTGCCTTACATGCGGCTTACTCACGAGTGTGTGCTGGGCCGGGGTGGGAGGCATGATGTGCCCCTGTGACGTCTGCCTGGGGTGAGAGAACCACCCTCGTATGCTTGGGATGTGGCTTCAGGCGCTCTGCCATCTTTGGGGGGGGGGGGGGGGGATGTGAGTGTGTGTGGCAGGTCAGGAACAGTCTGGAAACCAAGTATCTTCAATGTTCCTTCCTGGGAATACTTCCTACTAGACGTCTTGGAGTCGTTTGCTTTGGTTGTTGAAGCACATGTGGAGGAGTTGTAGTCGTATTTGGTATATTGGTATAAGGGTCACATGTGTCTGCTTTTTATCTATCACAAGTGCCATGTTTGAATCACTTTGTGTTAATTAAAGTCAAGCTTACCTTGCTATGTCAAACAGTTAATGTGATTTAAAGATAAGTTTAAGGAATACTATGGCACTTTAGGTGTATTTTTAATTAGAGCCATACCTGAGAAATATTTTAATTCAGCTGCTTGATACCTATATCAATATTGAGATGTTGCTTAGTTTTTGAAATGCTCATTGTACAGAGAAATTTACTGTGATAGTTTTTTCTATTCAGTAATCTTGGTTGCTTAAATTAAGCAAGTTTTCTCAAACCTTCAGGGGTTTTAATTTAGGTGTATACTGTACAAGCCATATTTGTATTTTTATCTTTTCAGCCAACTGTACCTATTTATGTAAACAAATTACAGCTTATGTTTTTGAAGGCTCATTATGAATTGTTTGGTGAGAGCGTTTACCAAAGGTCACTCAAAACAGCAATGTGCTGAACAGTAATTTAGGTGCATCAACGTCTGTGGTTTTAAAGACTTAAAGTATTTTTAATATATATGCCTATTGAATATGCATCAATTTACTCCCCTCCATTGCGGAGGCTGCAGTAGTCTGAGATGGTCTTCAGGGCTTCAGTTCAAGAAGGAGTGGGGGTTCATTCTCTCCCACTTTTTGTTTTACTTGGCTCCTCTGTGGCGCTGGCATGATAGGGTGTCGGGGGTAGATAGTTGCTTTTCCGTGGGCAGTGCTGCACCTCGAAATTGAATTCTGTGAGAAACATCTCCTACCGCCCGAACTTGGTTTTGGCGTTCTTGGATTCAAAATGCCTGTGACTGAGGCAGTGTTCCATTACCACCCCAATGCGAAGCATGCACAGTGAAGTAGTTCCGATCCCTTCGCACAAGCGCATCATTGCACCTACTAAGTCATTCTACTTCCGGCCAATCTCACACATAACCTGCACGAGGAGAAAGCCCAAATGCTTCATGCGCTGATGTCACAGTGGCAAGAAATGCCAGAAACGAGCGTATTTGGAGGTTAGCATTGGCAGCGACTAAGGGCAAAATTGTTGATTTTAGGAAACGTGCGCAGTGTTGATTGTACTGAATGATTCTGCAACTAAATTATATAAAGCTAATGACTAACAAACATGTTTTAATGAAGTAAATTTGTACTCGTGGTGGCTCTTAAATATTTAATATTCAATTAATTTTATTATACCTTGTTTACACTCCCCTTATACGCCTTGCCACAGAGAAAGTAAAGTGCGCTTGGAGATCGTAGAGATTTTATCAAGAATATCCGTTGCTCAAAATAGTCGCAAGTAACATCACCAGTATTTCAAAGCAAATGGTTTCTCCTGAAAATTTTATGCAATATTTTAACAAGGGATTATTTGCAAAGACGTTTTCTTTTCTGATTAAAGGTTGTTTTTTACCGTAAAGTAGGTGTTTAATTGTATGTGGCATAAAATCCACATGATTTTAAAACAACTAAATATAAATTTAACTCAATGGGCAGAATCTTTGCGAATAAAATTATATACCCAGGAGCATACAGTTGACCTCCTGTCACCACAAATTGTTTGAACATCGAGTGACGTGTATTACCAAATGTAAAGTATATTCACAGTAACTTCCTGTGGGGAAATTGGAGGATTTATATTAGTATATTACAGACACTAATCTTTTGAATAAACTGGTACCCCGAAAGGGTCTATTTGATACCTTTTGGAGTCTAATATTGGGTAAGCACCAAGCCTGAGCGCAGCATAACTCGCTACAGGTGTGTGTACAGGAAAATAAGAGGACGTGGTTTTGAATGATTATTGTTAAAGACTGTGAAGAAATACGTTTTAATTGCCTTATTTATTAATTTTGTCTCAAAATTGCAAGTTTTTTTGCAGTGAAATATAATTAATTACTTTGAAAGACATTTATTTGCCATGCATGCAACGTGCACCAACATGTAGCGGCATGGAGGGGTAGATGATATTCCTCTCGCAGCTTCCCCCTCTTCGCCTGTCCACCGTGAACACACTGCCTGATCAATAATCTTTCCGCAGGCTCTCAGCTCATTAAGTGTGTGCAGGACATTCAAAATTTGACTTACGTTCGGTGTCATATTATTTTCATTTTCAGAGGGATTGAAAGTGTTATGTCGGTTTGCATTTGGTGTCCAATTACAATCAATTGTATATAGTATTTGGAGATTTTATATTCTTTATTTAAACAAGTTGAGATTAAATATTTTTTATTGTAATATTTACTGCAATACTAATACAGCAATACCTTTTTTAAAAATTCCCATTTTTATTGTATTTACTAGTTAAACTTTTTTTCACAGATGATGTACAGATGTAATTACATATACTCAAAATCAAGTTTAATTAAGTTCAGAAGTTGTATATATTTTATTGATGTACATGTCAGAACCGTCATCTACCGAAATCCCGCAAGTATGGACAATTTTTAACAGTCTCCTGTTAAACGGTAGGTAGGAAGTCCACTGGATTGAGGTGTAACAGCTGCCTTCTGTACCCATTGTTAACTTTGACTTGTATCTAGTAGATGCCATGTATTCAGTTACTAACTTAACCAATTAATTTCAGTACTAGTCAGCCAGCAAAATGCAGTTTATAACTTAACTTCTACTGACTAGTAACCTTAGCAACACCCTTAAAACTAGGAATTTTGTAACCAACCAGGTTTTAACATTTTATCTATCTTTGCAATAGGCTGTGAATTGCCAGTACAGGATTTGGCTGTTCTTATTCTTAGGCTGCTGTGCTTCAACACCTTTTATCCCGCCAACACCATTTTGGCACACATCCTCAACTTGACTTCAGGGAATGGCATGGGTGCACGCACCCTCCCCTATGCCCTTCAGGCTAAAGGTTAGTCATGCACTCTCTACCAAAGGGGATAACGTACGCGTCCCCTCCTCCATTTTGTTGGTCACCACCAAGGTCAGAGTGTATACGGCATCAATCTTCATTGCCGGAGATTCAATAGATTGAGTGTCTGCTCTTTGGGGAGGAACATACAAGAAACAAGTTTATGAACTTTCTTGGAGACTATAGGGTGAGTTAGAGCCTGCCCCTCCAGAACACCCAAGAAGGCTGTGAGCCTGTTAGGGCACTGGTGCTGGAGAGAGATCAGCTCTCCATAAGGCCCACCCAAGCATACCTCCTTTGAATTACCCTCTGGTACAGAGCCACAGCCACTCGAGTCTCTTTTCACAGGACATCTGCTATCTCCTCTCTCTCTGATAACCCATGTGTCACAACATAGTGCTAGGAGCCAGATGGCCACCCATAAAGCCTACCTTCAATCTGGTTGTTAAGAGGGAATTCAAGGGAGGGTTTTCGTTTATACAGAGCTGAGGTCAGAAGCTACAGTACTGAGGGATGCTGGATAGAAGCCCACAGGTTGGGCCCGGGTTACCTGCCATGGTGTTTTGTGGTACCTCGAGCCATCTCATCCTTGCCATCGACTCCACCTTGGCTCTAAAGCCTGTAATGACCACTTACATGTATCGATGCTCACCGCTAGCACTTACATGTGGCCATGAGTAGTACTTGCCCCATGTGAAAGGAGTCTTATGTGGTTGGCGAATGTGAAATGGTTGCTTAGCAACCAGTGCGAAGTCCTCGGCCCTCCCTCTCGTGACCAACCTAGTGTGGGAATAAAGGCGCTTGTTGGAGAAATGGCCTGGGCTGCTTCAGTATGTCTCCTCCTCTTTTCTATTTGCACACATTTTTTGCTTTGATTTTTGGAATTTTTTTACGGTTAAAGAGAATGACCTCGTAAAATTGCTGCTGTTGCAAAATCTGATACTGCAAAATTGGGTGTTTACTGTACAGTACAACATTACCACTTTGAGTTGGGCTCTAAACAGATACTTGCAGTTACAACAGTTTTGTAATACATCGCAGTTTATGGAAAACACGTTTGGTATTTATGAATGGTATTTCTGTTCCCACATTCATAAGTTTAAGTGTTTCAAGCAACTTATGCGAAAAATATTAAGTTTAAAATACTGGAAACAGTTGCTTGTAGTAAATCAAATACACAATATAACGGGCAAGCTTAAGATACTCTGTAGCAGGATTGTATGTTACCTTGATGGGAGGCAGGGAGTGTGTGAGCTGCAGCCCCAGGCTACGTAACATAACCAGCGGGGTGGCTGCACTGTTGTACAGTCTATGCAGTCCATCAACGGCTAGCATGGTGGGTACATTGTGTCTCTGCCGTGCTGTCTCATACCTCAGTAGCACAGCATGGCTCCCTGCACCACAAACACACACACACTGCACATTGTTACATCAACTTTTATTTGGAAGCAAAAACTTAATTGTAACAAATGTTTATTCAGCAAAAGAATTTTAATTAATTTCCAAGAATTTTATAGATGATTAAGTTTCTCATAAACACATATTTAATGGCACACTCCTTAACAATAATACAAATACTGTCAGCTGTTACTGTTGGCAGCTGTGTGCACTGTGGCAGTTGAGAAATTTTGTAATTCACAGTTTTCACTGAGCCCAAGGACCAAATGCTGCTAGTTGGGTAGCTATCCCCTTGTTTATAACACTGGCCATTCTTGATACATACATTTAAGAAAAATGCTCAATAATTACATACAGTAGAACCTTACTGTTGCAACCATATTTAATAAGACCATAATTCCTTAAAGACCCATTTTTGAGGGACCATAAAAAAAAAGTTGGAATTTTGAGAAAAATCAGATGATAAATAAGTCTCTAAGCATTGCATTTTTCGTGTCAAAACTGTACTCCAAGCAGTACATATCTAAAAATAGATAACACTCCATTTTGACGTATAAGGGTTGGGGTGGGTCAAAATTTGTCAAATTTTACAAACTCTCTATTAAGGCCATCCCTCACTAACAACTCTATGCATACCTGGAAACCGTGAGGCATCAACAGAAGAGTTCTACTCTATCAACTTGCACATGGACATCATGTGCTTGAAGCTGTGCATTACAGTAACACATGAACACTGTTTCTGGATATGCATGGACTTTCATCTCGGAAACACTGCAGCATGCATGTATTTTACAAGCTTCCCATCACTTTCGTATGCTTTCAAGTGGTAATAATATATTTATATTCACACTTTTTTACACATCACGTACTTTAAAAAAATGATTTCATATAGTATATGAACTAACCACAGGTACATATTTATACAGGTTGTTGCAAAATCGCATTCGAGAAAACATTCCTCACATCTGGAGGATGAAAAAGTTATACAAACATAGATCGGCAAACACTTTGTTTCATCACTACAGCCCGTATTACATAACATACAGTGTATGGCCCACAGGCGGGATTATGTTACTGTGGAATGTCATCGCAGATGTAATTGGCAGCTCCATACCAGCCCCGAGGAGCCCTGATTTGAATCCACTAGACTTTTATTTGTGGGGAAATTTAAAGACACTTGTATATGCAAACCCAGTAGACGATGTGGGCACCCTCCGTTACTGTATTGTGGCAGGTTGTTAAACATTCAGGAATTTTGTAAGGATTCATCAACACATCCCAGTGTCCATGCAATGGAGGGTTGATTCATGTGTTCGTGCTGATGGAGGGCATTTTGAACGTTTCCTTTATTGCAGACGAAAAGCTTTCACACATGTGTAACTAATTCCTGTGCAGTTCCTGCTGTTCTAGGTGTAGTGTCATAGGGTGAGGTGTCGTGTATTATGCAAACGAATGCTGCAATAGCATTCCACAGTAACATGACCCAGCCCACGGGCCGTACACTGTACGTAATGTTATTGCGGGCTGTAGTAAAGAAACAAAGCGTTTGCAGACCTATGTTCATTTTTTCATCCCCCAGATGAGAGGAATGTTTCCCCAAAGTATTGTCTAGCAATTTCGCAACAACCTGTATATCTCACTTTCAAGTCCTGTATATCTAGCTCACTTACAAGTGACTTCATTTGATTCTAAAGTTTTGAGAGATACTTGAACACCTGTTCGTGAGATAACAATGATATAATAAATACAGTAATATTCAATTACATGGGATACTTTTCAGCTTCATTGTCTGTAGTAGCATGAATTATACAAGGACCAAAGTTGTAAGAAAATAGAATGAGATAGCTGATGTATAGAGGAAGTATGAATAATGTGGTACTATAGAGATACATAAATATAACTGAACAGGGGTGAGTGCCCAAAGAAACAAAAATGAGACAAATCGAGGAGATTTAAGGATAGAGGAGAAATAGACAGCAGTGGGCATGCAGCAATCCAAAGAAGACTACGAATAAAGAAGGAAGAAGAGAAATTGGAGTCAGCTCACTAGCAGATGACCAAGACCAGGTACTAAATATCTAAAATTAAAATTAATATTAAATAAATACAGACAAATATTCTTACAGCCAAAAAATAAAGTTAAATGATTTTCAGTTTTAAAAAATCTTGATACCTTTACTCACAATTACTGTTCAGTAATGAAACAACTTGTGTGCAATATAATTAAACACTATCTAGATGCAGCATTTACACTGTTAATGTAGTAGATGACAGATAAAGGAAGCAACAGGATGAAGGGGAGTGCACTAACCTAGGGAATGTCCACTATAGATGGCATCTGTGAGAATGTTGGCTAGGCAGCTCACATCCCCAAAGCCCAAGTTGACTCCCTGCCCGGCCAGTGGGTGTACACGATGGGCTGCATCTCTGCATCAGAAAACACATTTCATACTACTTCACCCATATTCCACATTCTGCTGAAGGACTCTCAGGTCAAAGTGCAGCAACCCCTGGCTATACAACAGCAACTCTACTGCCATGCTATGTGTATTAATGCAAACATTGTTTGATTCATTAAAGTTGTCACTTGAGATGAGAAATATTTCAATATTCATAGAAACTATACAAATACAATGAAACACACATTATAAACAGCACACACAAGAGTTTTATATTCAAAATTTTATGCTGGTAGCTGAATTTACCTCACTGTCAAAACCACCTTGTCTTATATTGTTATCTACTTTACTTTAGACTTTAAAATGTGTGCTATCTTGAGGGATAGCGGCTATGCGCCGAGTACCCTCCTGAGTTCCTCGAGCAGTCCTACCATGGTGTGTTGGAGATTATATTGGCCCGGTGGGTCGTAGATTCTGTTTGGGGCAGCTTAATGAAAGTATAACATCAGATGAGAGGGGAATCAAACCCCAGAGTGAGGCGAACAGATATAGTTTCCCTTTCTGGGAGTTCAACCTTCCTCACAACATGGGCTGCCAAGATTCGGGACGTGAGCTGTCCCGGGGGTGTGAGGGTGATGTAAGGGTGTTTAAACAATGGTGGTGGTGGGGGTGATTGAACTGGCAATAGGGATGGGGGTTATCCCTATTGGCTTCATAGACTGGTGTGTGGGAATGTAGTTTGCCGGGGAAGAGACTGAACGGGGCTTGGAAACAGCCTTCGACAAGAGTTGAACACGGACAGTCTTTCACGAAGCCAATTTTATCAGGCATGAGTTAGGTGGGTCTTCCTTCGGGACTACCGTAAGTGGGGCTACGACAGCAACGGGCTGAGGGGTTACCGGCCGAGGGGGACATGTATGTTCCGGTTCTGAATCCGGCCAACAAGCACCTAGTAAAGTGCCTAACGGTGATGTGTGATTGAAAGGGATGAACGGCGAGAGAGGTCTAGGTGTGTATTTGGGTCGCAAAGGTTGGTGTGTGACCTCACTCGTGATTTCAATAGCTACCTCTTAATTAATTTGCAGTTGTAAGGCACCTTGCTCTCAGCGTCAGGCATGGCTCTTAACACCACCTTTCTTAGTGTGCATTTGGTACAGCCTTCTGAACTTTTCGCTGACGTGCATTCCTGGGTGTGTCTTATGCTGTCACACACAAGGCCCTTATGTATAGATAGGCAGTCCAGTATTAGGATGCCACAGAGGGTGGACAAGAAAGCACTGGAAACCCAAAGGCAGTGGAGTGTCTTTCCGGACTTAAAGGGTTCTGCACGCTCCGTCTCCTGTAGTGTTTGGGATACCTCACATCTTAGTCCTCAGCGGGATATTTTTATTGCACAGATATTACTAACACAACAACTAATAACATACTTGAACTGAGATCTAATAATAAAATTATGGTAAGCAACAAATACAAATTTACATAATATTTATTACGCTATTGTGAAAGTGGGAAAATCCTAGTTAGAGTATAAACTAACTAAATGGTTAAGAATTAATGTTACGTATGGGAAACAGGCAAAGGCGAGCCTGGTAAAAATTAACAAAGATAAAAAAAAAATAAAATTTACATTAGATTACGCACTTTACAGCGTCTGCTCTATTAAGGGGTTTGTCCAGAAGGGCACTAGCATTGCAACGACCTGCTACCATGGGCGTCAAGGGATTTTGACTGTAGTAAAAAGTTGCAGGGTAATGGTCATTCGAGAGAGAGAGAGCGAGAGAGAGCGAGAGAGAGCGAGAGAGAGCGAGAGCGAGCGAGAGAGAGCGAGAGAGAGCGAGAGAGAGAGAGAGAGAGAGAGAGAGAGAGAGAGGAGCGGAGAGAGAGAGAGAGAGAGAGAGAGAGAGAGAGAAGCGAGAGAGCGAGAGAGCGAGAGAGCGAGAGAGGAGAGAGAGAGAGAGAGAGAGAGAGAGAGAGAGAGAGAGAGAGAGAGAGAGAGAGAGAGAGAGAGAGAGAGAGGAGAGAGAGAGAGACACACACACACACACACACGTCCTGGCGGTTGGCTGGTGTGGACGAGCCTTCGCAAGCTGCTGGGATGGTGCTGCCTTCTCAAGCGGCAGGTGAGGTTGGAGCTGTTTGCAGGTTGAGAAGGTGAGAGGAGAGAGAGGTCTTCGCAGACCAGGAAGTGCTTACTAACCTACTCGGCCAGTGAGTCTGGCGTCTCTGCTTGGACGTGCTCTCTGACTTCCTTATATAGTGAAACACCCCGTGGTCAGCAATCTTCCGGGGGGGTGCGGGGTAGAGTAGCCTTCCAGCGCAGGGGTAGGTTTATCGAGGTTTCGGCAGCACTGCTCATTTCTTATCTCTGTGTGGAGGCGACAACAAATTTAAACACCTCGTCCTGACGCTGGTGGGATGTGACATCACAGGGCAGCAGAGATGCTGCTATCGGGTGGGGTGACTGGACCTTCTTCCACAGCTTAATGTAGGGTAGTGGTCCGTCAAAAATATTTTACATATTCACAAGGGTGGCGATTACATGCCGGGTTCTGGGTGGGCCGTACATTTCATAATTAACTGTGTTAATCATCTTTACGTCCAAGGCTAACCAACACATGGAGTCCCTTTGATCGGTACGTGAAAGTACTTCTGCCACTGTTTAAGTTCTACTTAGCTCAAGATGGGGTGAAGTCGCTCGTAGAGCGCACAAGCGTGCTGCGCAGCATGTTGGCATGCGTCAATCGGCCACCCTCTAAAGGGACGTAGATCCATTTTCAACTAGACCACTCTCGCTTCAGGTGAGGGGCGGTTGCCCCAATCATGGTACATCGGTTGCTTTTAGCGCAGACAGGGGTTCAGCACGCCCGTCTCTAGGTCATGCAATATCCATTTACTATTAGCGGCGGGTAACGGCCTCTTCCTTCTTCCTCTTCGCCCCTCTCCCTTGATTGCATAGCGGTTCGGGTGTTGGTGCGGTATCATCTCATCTGCTTCGCAGCACTGCCTTCCCGTCGTGTCTTTGCAGCCAGAAAGGAAGTTGTGGGAACAAGTAGTTTTTTTTAATTGAACCTAGACCTTCCTACTTTGAGGGCAATTCACATACCAAGTAGTGAAAGAAAATTCTTTTAAACAGCGGGTTGTACAATAAGTTGCATGTACAAGGCAATTTTAAGTTCGTTACATTTTTATCCCTGTCCTGAAGAATAAAAAGTGTAGCTAACGAAAGTTTATAAAATAATCCCTCACAGAGGATTAGCAATAGTGAGAGTTTACAGTAGCCCCTGTGGGACAATTTTAACTGGTCTGGTATTCAGCCAGTGCTGTCGCACAGTAAACCAATTACATGTAAATAGTGTGAGCTTCAAAGGAAAAACAATTTTTATAACAACCTACACTACTCCAGGGGTTTTCCCACACCGAAAATAGATAAAACAAAAGGAGCAACTCTTTTAAAAGGCAAACCCAGTTAACACAAGACACTCAATGATTAAATATTTGTGTACCATTTGTACAAGAATTACATGTTCTCATCTTTCTCTCAACATTGGTTAGCATAGGTTATGTAATCTTACATTCTAGGTTATACATTTTACCATCTCTTATGGGCTATGGCTAGTTATTAACACAAGTTATGCATTCTCTCCAATTGTTACATGCTAGGGTACAAGTAACTTTGCTGCGCTCTTTCTCTCTGAACTACTAACATAGGGTTATGTAATCTTATTGGCTCTGGCCTCAATTACTTTACAAGGGTTTAACTAACGTGAAAAATTTACGTGCTCATTGGAGTTCTATACTCTCTTCAGCAAACACAAATAACTAGGCAAACATAAAACATTTCTCTTTCTACTTATATGCTGCGTACAAGGTCAGAGGCTTTCTCTAGCTCGGGTTAACTAGGCCTAACCTACAATATTCTTAACTTTCCTCCTTTCAGTTTATGTGCAGGTTAGAAAATTCTTACTTCCTAATACATAATTTTAAACAGGTACACAGGGATGAGTTTACTCTCAATTTCATTACTACAGGGTTTGCGTAACAAGTTCTACATTTTTACACCTATTTTCAGGCTTATTTGCTGGGGGCAACAACACAGTTTCATGACTTTAACATACAGGCTATCAGACTTGTGCAGAGTAGATATTTTTCTTTTGCAGTGCTGAGGGCGATACACGTTAGGCTTACATTTGCCATCTCGCAAAGTTCGAACACATTTCTCACACTTTAGCGATACAAATCAACTTCTACACTGATTACTCCGCATTTACATTTTCTTTCAACACACAAACTATAATCTAATTCTGACAGGGGCTTCCTCTGACAGGGGCTGACACTTTCAGAATTCAATTTGCGAACTAAAACACATATATAACTCATCTCAAGAGATCTTATCCTATTCTTACAATGGGTTTTCCTCTCATTGAAAATACGTTTACGTTTGTTGACGTAATAAAAAACACACAAGGAGATTTGTTAAGTACCTGATTCTACACAAAATACAATTTGCTATTTCCTAAGTTTACGCAAGTTTTCGGCGATAATCACATTTTAATGTTTTCAATTTTTTTAAGAAGGTAAGGAATTTCCTGAGTGGCGGTTATGGCATGCTTACAAAAAGCTCTTGCTACATGCTCTTACTCAAGGTTACAGGGGGTTCTGTATACAAGGTCACCCAGTTGTATTGCAAGGGATGGAGAGGGTTATGTATTTAATGTTCACGGGCCTGCTGATAGACTTCGATTAAGTGTTGACGCATGCCAGATACTGCGTCACCGAGAGGCGCACTCTATGGCCGACTCAGACAATCTGAGCGTGCCAAGCATGGGGTGAATTCATTTAAACCAACCGAGGCTTGAAAACAATAAATTAAAACGTATTCCTGCAATGGTTAATCATTAACAATGATTGAACACCACATCTGAAATTATGTTTTTCCACAAACGAGTAAGAATGAGTGTGCAGTCGCCTTCCAAACGAAGATAATAAAATAATTATTTGAAATTCTACTATGCTACCCTGCTGGCCTAGAAGTTCCAAACAACCCTCAAGATAGCAGCACCCCCATGACCTCCTGACATCACGCCTCGCCTGCCTCAGTCCGGGGTGCATGAAAATGTCATTGCCTTCACCAGGGGAGATGACAAATTGAGCGGCGCTCCTGCAGCAGATAAACCAGCCCGTGTGGAAAGGCTACGCTACTCCTGCCCCCACAGAATTGCTGATACACTGTGATTTAAGTATAAATAGAAGAGCAGTACCCTGGTCCAGGAAACATGCTAGGCTCGCCGGCCGCATAGGTTCGCGATCTCTCCTGCAGTCTGTGGAAGACTCTCTCCTCTCCAGCCCGCCAGGGCTCAACCTCCTCAATTCAGCAGCCCGAGGCAGGGCTCGAATCTCTACCTTCAGCCAGCTGCTAGAAGAAGGCCGCCAGCTCTCCAGCTCCAGCTGACCGCACCATGGACAGCACTCCTCGTCCACAGTAATCTCCTCTACCCTATACCCTGACCTCGGTCAACTTCCATTGACTCCAGTGGTAGCAGGTTGTAGCGCGATACCGTTCCCTGGATAGTGCCCCGCTAAAACATACGCTGTCAATAGCACACTTTTGTATTTAGCTTAGCCTTCAATTATTTTTATATTTAATTAGTTGTTTAAGTTCTTTTCTCCCAGGCTCGCTTTCGCTTACTGAATATTATTATTCATTTGTTCCTATGCAGTTTATTGTCAGGAGTGAAGTAATTTAGCTTTTAGTTTGTATCTCGTTAGCCGAGACTTTCTGCCATTCTTCTTTTACATTGTAATAAATATTACAATTTATTTTAAACCAGAGTTGTTGCTTCCTTAATTGTTAGTTAGACACCTTTAGTCATTTCTGCCTACATTACAGTGTGTTGTATTTTAACTTGGTCAATTAAATTATTCGCTCCTTATCTGGTACTGCAGTGAGCTGAATATCTCAAGAAGTGGCCTGATAAAGGTCCACTCACTAAGACTTCGGTGCACCCAGGACCGTAGGTCTAGTTGCAAGGGTTGACTAGCCAGCAGCAGGTTCACAGTTGTGACTGGAAACTTTTTCCCGCCCTGAACTGTCGCCTACCAAACTTCGTAACCAGTCTTTTGCTAAGCTTCTCTCTTCTTCTATCTCAATGCGCAGACAACACGGCAGATTAGGAAGCCATCAGATGAGACATGAAAGGTGTACCGCTATTATCTAGGCCCAGGTAATACCAGCAGCGTGATAAGGCGGCGGGGTTAGAAAAGGTTGTGATGTTCCCGGGTAAGGGGCGTTCATTCATTTCGAGTTCTCGCGATCTTTCGGCCAGCTCCTCGACCGTCTGCGGTCTCAAGTTAACAGAAGATTACGTAGCGCGGGTAGAAGGGTGCGGGTTATACACATTACTCGTTGCCCTTCGGTTAGTTTGGGATGAACCCGTTTGTGAAGGTTTTCTTTCTCCCTTACAAATAATTTGACTTCTTTGTCAATGTGTTGTTCATGGGTATGCAGATCTGTAATGAGTACCCGAGAGATTTCATTTCCCGTAAAGTGCGAGGTGATTTGGGACTTGAATTGTGGCCATCCCTCAATTAATTCACCGTACTTGTCCCACCATTTCCTGGCGGGTCCACTAAGTTGATAACGCGCTCTGCTCACCTGCTGTTTAGCAGGAATGAGGTGTTCCCTCAACTCCTGCTCCCATCCTCGAATAAATTTCTTGGGGTTCTCATAAGGCTTCCCATGAAACTCCCGCAAAGTGAGTTCACAGGGTAGGCCAGGGATAACCGGACTATTCTGGTGAATCGGGTTGTGCAATTTGTAAGTCTATTATCTCCTACAGACCTCGCACTGATACACTCGTCCTGGGTTATGTAGACGCACATCCATCCAGCCTATGCACAAGTGGTGGAAATCTCGTTTGCATAAAATGCAGTGGATGATATACCGCTCACATTCTTCAAATTTGGGCCATTGACAGACCCGTGCATCCTCCGGTCTACAGGACTGACACATGTATTCCAGGCTGTTCATGTAGTAGGGCGTGTCGTCCCACCCGAGACACGCATAGTGGAAATCAAGGTGGCAATAATTGCACCTAATTAAATTTATGCGGGGACCTATGCACAAAGGGATGAGGTAAGGCATGTTTGCTACAACAGCTCTCAAGTCTCTCATACCTAGAGCGTTTGGTCTCGCGTTGGGCGCCAATTGACGCGCGCTCCTATCTAGAGGGATAGTGGTTAAGATGCTGAACCCTCCCGAGTTCCGCGAGTAGTCCTACCACGGCGTGTTAGAGATTATACTGGCACGGTGGGTCGTGGTAGATTCTGTAGGGGGGGCGCATAGTGGGAGGATAGCATCGGATGAGAGAGGAATCAATCCCAGAGTGAGGCAAACAGAGATTGTTTCCCTTCCTGGGAGTTCTTCCTCACAACAAGGAATGCCAAGATTTGGGATGCCAGCTGTCGTGGGGGTGTGAGGGTGACGTGAGGGTGTTTACACGATGGTGGTGGTGGGGATGCTCGATCTGGCAATATGAATTTTGGTTACCTGCAATAGCCTCGTACACTGGCATGCGTGAATGTAGTTTTCTGGAGAAGAGACAGCACAGTGCTTGGAAACTGCCTTCGGCAGGAGACAAACCCATAGTCTTTCCCGTAGCAAGCTTTATCAGGCACGAGATAGGTGGGTCTTCCTTTGGGATTACCTTAGGCGGGGCTACGATGGCAATGGGCTGAGGGGTTACCGGCCGAGGGGGACATGTAAATTCAGGTTCTGAATCCAGCCAACAAGCACCTAGTAAAGCGTCAAAGGGTGAGGTGTGATCGAGAGGGATGACCGGCGTGACAGGTATAGGTGTGTATTCGGGTCGCAAAAGTTGGTGTGTGACCTCATTCATGATTTCAATAGCTACCTCTTAATTAATTTGCCGTTGTAAGGCACGTCGCTCTCTGCGTCGGGAATGGCTCTTAACACCACCTTTCTTAGTGTGCATTTGGTACAGCCTTCTGACCTTTCCGCTGACGTGCAGTCCTGTGGAGTTCAGCACACCTCACGTCTAGTCCTCAGCATAATTTTTCTATTGAACAGATGTTACTCACACAACAACTAATAAGATCTAATATTACAATTACGGTAAGCAACAAATACAAATTTATGTAATATTTATTATGCTATTGTGAAAGTGAGAAAATCCTGGTTAGAGTATAAACTAGCTAAATGGTTAAGAATTACGTTACATAAGGGAAACAGGCAAAGGTGACTCTGGTAAATAATTAACAGAGATTAAAAAAATAAAATTTATGTTAGATTACGCACTTTACAGTGTCTCCTCAATTAAGGGGAGTTAAGGAATCTGACTGGGGTAAAGGATTGTAGGATAAAGATCATCGGATTACCTCTGGAGAGAGCCGTCCTGGCGTTCGGCTGGTGTGGACAAGCCTTCGCAAGCTGCTGAGATGGTGCTGCCTTCTCAAGCAGCAGGTGAAGTTGGAGCAGTTTGCAGGCTGAGGAGAGGAGAGAGGTCTTCGCAGACCTGGGAGTGCTAACTGACCTGCGTGGCCAGTGAGCCCAGCATATCTGCTTGGACGCACTCTCGGACTTAATCATATAGTGATAAACCTCATGGTCAGCGATCTTCCGGGGATGCGGGGTAGAGTAGCCTTCCAGCGCAGGGATCGGTTTATCAGGGTTTCAGCAATGCCGCTCATTTCTTATTTCTCTGCGTGGAGGCAACGACAAATTTTAACACCTCATCCTGAGGCTGGAAGGATGTGACATCACAGGGCAGCCGAAATGCTGCTCTCTCATGCGGTCACTGGAACTTCTTCCACAGCTAAATGTAGGGTAGTAGCCCATCAAGAATATTTTATTTATTCACAAGGGTGGTGATTACATGCCGGGTTCTGGGCGGACTGTACATTTCATAATTAATTGTGTTTATCAACTTTACGCCCAAGGTTGTCCAACGCATGGAGTCCCTTTGATCGGTATGTGAAAGTACTTCTGTCACTGTTTGTAACTTGCCCCGAGCTTTCGTCGGCTTGAGATGGGGCAAAGTCGCCCTTAGAGAGTGCAGCGTGCTGCGCAACATGTTGGCATGCGTCATGTGTATAACTAAAATTGTAAATGCCATCCTTGGATACTGCAGTTATGGTCAGGTCCACATTTTATTTTATAGTATTAAAATATTTTTTTGTTTAAATTTTACTGTTTATTTATATTTTTTTATATCAGTAATGAATGTAATGCTACTTTCTCTACATAGTTTACTGTATTTGCATATAAGTCTTAGTTGAAAGATTATGTACCCGTAGAACATTTTAGGTGTTAAGTAATAGTTTCTCTTTATTTAAAATTAGTTGCTACAATAATTATTTCTGTAAATCAATCTGCGTGAGTTGCCTGTTTTGGAAGTTTTTCTGGACACTCTTGGTATGGCATTTTAAGCAAGTCATTCAGCATAAATTAGTTACAGCTCCGACAATCAATTTAAGTTATAGTGACCATAGAAACAACGGGGGGGAAAACAAACCCAGATATGATTTCACAATGTTTATCAGCATGGGCATGGCAGAAGATGCCCTCAATGCTAGAATGTGTGTGTGGAAAACCAACCAGTTTTGTTTTATAAACACAAACTGATTTTTCTGTGTAATTTCTGTGTGTTTTTTTAACGTTTAAAACAATATTTTTACAATCAACCCAAGTCCTGTGTGGAGTGCAAGTGTATAATATGTATCACTTTGGGACTAAAACCCCAAGAAATATATGTACAGTAGTTGCATGACATACTGTATTTTCTACTGCAAGTCCCGCAACGTTATACAAAGCAAACAATGACCTGCAGTGTGACTCCAACAGCAATGCAACAGGTTTGCCTTGGTATTCATCATAGTTTTCAATTTCCAGTTGTCAGTACTTCCCTGGATACAAGGATCAAGCAGTGTTACATCTCCTATCTGCTCTGCACCCATGCTATTAATTACCATGTTGTCAATCCACCACTGTGGCCTGGCTAGGTGTTGAAACAGCATGTGGCAACATGTTCAAAGGGGACTTATTCACTGACAGAAATAAGGCAAACACTGACGTGTGCCCGGTCACTGACTGTTCGGCACAATCGTTGTGGTTTTATTGCACTAGACCAAGTATGCGGTTATCAGTAGCTGACAGGAGGTGTTAGTGTACCTGATTTACTCTTAGGGTCTTCGGCCGGTTGGTAACGGATTGGCAGCTTAGCGAAGTTGGTGCTGCAGTCCTCAGTTTAAGATTAGGTTGTACTGGGCAGGCTCATACAGTACTTCAGGTTCCAGGCCGCTGACTCTTGGCTCCAAAACCGAGGATTGGCGATACCGTACCCAGCTTCCGTCCTGTACACTATACCCCTCAGAACAGAATGGTAGTCAAGGCTTGCACAGACGTGCGGTGGAAAATAAATATAGTGTACTACGGGAACAGTCGAGACTGCTTGTAACCTTAGTCAAGAACTATTTCCCTATAATGGTGTTGTCCAGTAGCCGTTTGGTAGTACGAGCTTGGTGCCTCAGGTGAGCCCCCACTGTAGCGGGCAGATCAGAGACGTTGAGCTGCGTGGGCCACCACTGCTTCTACTGAATGTGATATTCAGCCAAGGCCAGGGGTGCAGCGGTGGGCACGGGAAGGGCATGTGGTGTCCTGCTGTGAGGCCAGCATGGGAGATGAGATCTCGCTCGTCAGCACTCTGCTTCGTGGATCTTTGGTGGTGCTCGGCCGCACCCCAAGGTGGCTGACAGCATGTAGGCTTTCAGTGTGGGGAGAGGAGGGAGGCGGCTTGTTTGCTGGTTGCGCAACCTTGAAACCAAGTGTTCGGCCGCCCTGTAGATTTAAGCAGCATGCAACATCCGTGTATTGGTTTGCGGTATCGACTCTCACGTGGGTTGAAGAAAGAGTATACTTGACATGACGAGTGATGAGTCATAAGTGTATTTAATAGTGGTATAAGTGGCACATGTCAACATATTCAAAATAATTTTTTTTTTCTAAACCTATCTTTTAGTTGTTTTACATTAGTGAAGCTGGTAGATTCATGCTTTAATTACACTCAGCACATGTTTATAATTTGTTCTTTGCTCTTTTTACTGTACTTTAATAATACAAAAATTTTGGCAGCTATCCAAAAAGGTGTTACCATCTCAGGATGATCGAAGAAAAAAATTGCTAGAAGATACGTCCATTTAACTGGCTGCCTAAACTAGCCTAAAATGCACCACTAATGGTGACAAGGTTCCAAAAGAAGCGTTTGATTAGCTACCTAAGTGACCAAAGGCAGAGATCAACACTATCTTTCAAAGACTGGCTCTATTGAGGAAAAAAACTTTTTTAACATTGAGCTATATATGGAGAGTAGTTAGAAAAGTCAGCAGTTTGCTCAATCCAGACTAAAACATTACATCCTAATCGACTATGCAAAACTAACCATTTATAAACAATATATGAAACACAAATAGACAAAGTAGTTATAAAAGAAAATTACTGTATAACTAAAGCAAAAAAATAACAACAAAGCTTTAAAAAATAATATCTTATAAATAAGCACATAAACTTTGAAATGAAACAATTATATTAGGTACTTCACTGGTTCTTTTCCAAACAACTAAGGTAGCTGTGCTATCAGGTAGGATTGCAACAAAGCCAGTACAGCAAATATTTTAAACTTTATAAATTTATTCATGAATATACCTACAAGTCTTAGTATTACAAAATGTACGTTCTTTAGCAGCATAAACATGCATGAAACACAGTTTCTAGAGCCACAACCAATAAATAAGGTGTATAAGAATCACAGATACGTACCCCACAAGTGCCACGCTGGGAGCGACGTAGCGCGTAGCATGACCGAACCCCAGAGGAAAGGCAGCCCTGCTGCCCTCTTCAATGTCGGCTATGCTTGGCTGTAGCTGTCTGTTCACAGCAGACACAAACAGCACGGAGCTCAATAGCTTATCTAGACCCTGTGTGGCTGCCACCACTATGTTACTGCGAGGGTACTGCTTCCACTGACACATACACACGTACTGAACTCCTTACACACACACACAAAAGAGGTAAGATACATTTTGTTCCAATAATTTCTAACAATTATTCCCTGCAGTTATCGCTTCACAACTGTTGCTTCTGACTGCAGTGCATAGTTTACATAATGTTGTTTTCCAATGAGCACAGGCTATTACATCTGCCTCACGCCCAGCGGGCATATCTATTCCCAAATAAAGAAATGGATGCTGCATGCAAACAGTTATTCATTGCAGAAGTTTTTCATAAGCACAGTGTGTCATCTTCTTAAATAAAAGATTTAACATAAACTAGAACTATGAAGGAGTGTGCCTGTGAAATTCTGTCATTTTCCTGGAGATGTTTTATTAGACATTAAAATAACATTAGTCATCATTGCTACCACAAACATTGCATCAACTTCATTCATTGGTGACTTATTATTAATTTTTTAACATATGTACCAGCTCTACATTTTTTTTGCTACTAAATTTTATTATTTTATAATTTTAAACATTTTAATACCTCATTTGCCTTTTTGGAGCTTAAATTGTCAATACAATAAAAGTGTACTACACCTATTTTTAATTTTATAGGGAAAATCCCTGTAACAACATTTGGTTACAGACAAACTAAAAAAAAACTCTTAAAAATTACACACAACATTTTGGCACAGTACCAAATGTACTAGTACATTGTTAATAATATTGAAATACTAAATTAAAATGATTTTTATGAAGCCCCCTGAAACAGGACAGATGCTGCAACCACAAACAAATCCCTCTGGGTACATTGTGGTCAACGGTTAGTATGTCTCTAGCTTTAACAGAAAAGTTTAGAAACACACTTCATAATGTTGTTCCTGGATAAAATGAGAAAAGAATGTGCAGCCAGTTGTGACACACACACCAGTTCTGCCCTCCCACCGAGCTTCAAGGATGGATGAGGTTTGAGTGGAATAATATGAAATGCAGTAGTGGGAGAAATGGAAGCACCTCGAGAAAATAAAACAGTTGTCACACACATTCACCATGTTTACTGCAAGATAAAGGCTGTGATCCAAATCTCTTAATAATCAAATTCACACTGCTATGGTATGAAGCAGTTGAGCTAATTTCATGGTGTTTAAGTATGTTTAAAATCCTGTAACAAATTTTTTCAAATTACTCTAATAAGTAATTACATTGGTTACAACTGAAATAAAACCAACCTATTCCACTGATTAATGACCTGTGGATGACTCATGTTTCTGCAACACCAGTTTGCTTGAAATGTGAGAAAACAATCATAAAAAAGAAACACGCATGGAGGAATACCTTACCAAGGCTTCATTGACAGCATCCACAAAGCTGTCCTGCGGCAGAGCAAGGAGATGGCGAGCCTCCTCTGTGCTTGTGGACCAAACCAGAGAGCTGAAAGTATGTGTAAGCTGCAACACACATTCTGCTTGCAACAACTTCACCCTGACGCACGCAATGGCCAAACAACATCTCATAGGATGGGGGGCATGCTTTCAGCACCTCCTTGAGGGTGGTGAAGGAGAGGGGGGGGGGGGGCGGCAAGCCTTTAGGCAGCTCTCTTAAAGACTCTCTCTCTCTCTCTATATATATAATATATATATCTAGAATTCTGGTGCAGCATTTTTAAAAATATATCTAAAGGTAGAGAAGCAAATATGTATGTAAGATGTAAGTAATAAAAATACATTATCAAAATTCATTATAAATTGTATCTATACAAAATATCAACATATCTCAGTGGATGCCAGCCAAGAGCTGGTCATCACCAGCTGATAAATACACGTGGTTGTAACATATGTTTAATAATAGAACAGCCCCGACTCGCAGTACAGTCATAAACAGTGTTTTGTTTAAATTATTGATTTCAAGGGTAAAGTGTTGTACAAATGTATTTTTATCTCAGGGTTGTGTGTGTGTGTTTATGTTGTCATTTCAAGATGCGTGCCACAAAAATACAAGACAGTCATTTCATACGAAAATGCCTATAAGGTAAACTTGCAAAATTTAACGAAAATGCTAATTGAAATTGTACACTTAAATAGTGTTCAATATTGTCTTGGTGCCATTGCAATTTAAGATGTTAATAAAGGACAACGTGCATAGCAACTTCCGCTTGTGTGAACCCCGTAGGCAGGCATGTTAGGTCCACGAGACATTTGCATCTGGGCAGTCGTTCGAGAGGAGCTGGTGAGGTAAGATGCTGCCACACACATTTCACATTTTGCACTGATGTAGGTTACCATAGTCTCTTTATTAGCAATACCAGTTCACCTTTGCCTGCATACGTTTCTGCCAGATGTCTCAGCGTAATTCTATTCCGCTTAACGTAATAATTTGCAGCCATTTCGGCTTTTAATATTTTATACGGGAAGAGTGCTGTACTAGATCGACTACGAGGTCATGCAAACCGTATCTGCTATCATCCATCCAAGTGATGGGAGAATTCAAGCAACTGTGGCTTGATCATGACGTGCAATATTAAGGGCAATGTTAATTTAGGCTTCTTTCAAAGGTTTTATCAATGTTAACGTGTTTGGTGCCAATTTCATGTCTAGCCACCTGGTCGGGTATCACTAGGCCCGTATCCATGTATGTAACACGTTGTAAGGGCTAATTATACTTATATCTGCTGCGCTCTTGATTCTCCAGGATATTATGTAAATGTTATTAATGGTCTACGTAGTATTTGTTATGTTTTGACCACGCGGTCTGCCCGATCGTTATCCATGCCATCTAAAATTAGTTTCACACAGGTGTGTGTTTATTTGCCAATTTCATGTCGTGCCCCACCTATCACCCCTTTTCATGTCTAATGAATGTTGTGTATGTTGAAATATGTAGTGTTCTGCACTAACCTGCTCTGTCACAAGTTGGTGTTAGTGGCGGTGGAATACCAGAGGTTATTCCAGGACTACGGTCTAATGTAATTTATTGTGTGTATTTGTATGGCAATTATTTGTTTGCGCTAGTTCACTCTGTTCTTGACTGCCACCCCACCACAGCATGCCTTGAAGACGAGTCCCGACTGGTGACATAGGTCGCGGATAAAGCCAATAGTGTATTCAGGACTATGTATAATTTGTAATATGTTGTGTTCATCTCATACCCCGTGTTCTGCCTCTGGGTAAACCCTGCAGCCCAACATAGTAGCTGCTGGACCTTTACCTGGCAGGGGCTGTGTCTTCCGGTAACTAAGTTGTGTGCCGCGGGTTCACTAAACGGAACTGGCTAATCACGCCCGAAGCAATTCAATAGAAAAGGGTACAACCTGTAAATTGGCCAAATAAATGTCTGATTCCAGTGCGAATTGTAAGTGTTCTATTTATCATCAGTAACCAGCCCAGTGAAGTGTTTAATTATAGTGTGTGAAGGGTACAGTCAATGTTTAGTAGTGTAACAGTGTTATGCAAAATGCACGGGTAAGATGAGCACACCAAACCCACAAAAACCCCTGAGATCACCCTGAGTCTCAAAAGCACAGTGCATATGGAGCATCGCTGACGCCCATCTCCAGTAAGTAAACAGTGTATTCATTCATCTCCGTGTCTCACCCGTTGGCATCACAGTGAACAAAAACAGTTTTGATACTCATTTACTCTCATTCTGGTAGTATTCACTAAATTTTGGAAGGGACAACATATACCTTGCCCCTCTTTTTTGTTACACCACTGGATGCATGCCTGTGTGTGCTTCTGAAACTACCGTCAAAGTGTTTGGAAGCCAGTACAAGAATGATATGTGTCCTGCAAAGAAGTGGAATACAATTACTGCTAACTTGCTTTTAATACTTATATCTTATATGAATAATACAAAAACAAAGTCAAAAATGCTTTGAAGTTAAGATGCGATATACTTCACTTTCATGGCACTCTTAATGAAATATTTAATAGAACCAGTGATAAATCATAACAATTGGAGCCTATTTTACAAAAACAACCATAGGCCAAAATTATATGTTTTATTGCTTTAATCTGTAGTTTTCTGTAACAAAGAATTCCCATGAACAAAATATTTCAGAGTACAAAATACATTAACACCTAGTTTGGTTTTTTTAAAAAAATTCCACAACTGTCCAATTTGCTTTTCTTAATAACATAGTTGTCCTGGACAATGGTAGTTATTTTACATCTGGCAAGCAGTTACAGGACACCAATAATTAATTTTGTTTAAGCTATTCTCGTAATATTTGAAAGACATATTTATGGTTTAATAGTCTAATAAATGGCCAGCATGTGTTTTTCAATAATTTTCTCACATGTGGGAAATTTTATGACGGGAGAAATTGTTTGTCTTCTCATGGACCAATAGATGGTAAAATGGCATCTGACAGAAGCAACTCTCTGTGTGTGTAGTGTAAAATGATTGGAGAGACATACAGGCAAGAAGGTTGGCAAGACAGCATGGACCAAAATGGTGTAATGTATGGAACATAAAAGTGATAATGAGTTGGGATTATGCCTGTAAAAGTCAGTTAGATACATAAAATATGCCAATGTTCTGGTTAATTTCAGAATTAGATGAAAATTCTGATGATGATATATCACATCTGATGTGGTTAAGTCAGTACTTAGAGGCAAATTTGGCACAAGAGCAGTGCTGTTGTCCATGATCTGTAAAAATCCATTCCACACACTATGAGATTTGGTTGCTCCAGACAAGACAGGCAAGAAAACAGTCACAGATATTCTGAAGCAACACTATGTAACTAAGACTTTGTGGCAGAGTAGTTCAAATTCAACAACAGAGGATAAAAAGAAGATGAGACAGTGGCTGAATATTTGGTTGCGATAAAAAGGTTAACATCAATGTATAACTTTGGTATATTTTTGAAATAGGTGTTGCGAGACAGGTTTATGAGTTGCATTTATAATCATCATATACAGCAGGAATTTATCGAGGCGTAATGTACTTTTGAGGAAGCATACAAGAAGGCATCTATGATGCAGAAAAAAACAAAATTTGTTCCAGACATTGAGAACAGTTACGATGCCAAATGAAGGAGAAGTTTGCAAGGCTGTGGAATGAACATGTGACAGGCTGGAGAGGCAAATGAGGAAGAAGGTAAAGAGAAGACTAGAGAGTGTTTTCTTTGTGGAAAGGTAGGCCACTTGGCAAATGCTTGTCGGTTTATAAAGTATAAGGGCAATAACTGTGGTAACATGGGACATTTGGCTCGTAAATATCAGAGTGCTAAACAAGGTGTGATACAAAGAGTGCAGATAGAGGTGCAAGAGACGTAACAGAATATCATGGACTTGTGGCATGTGGGTTTGATAAACAAAGTGAAGGGAACATACAATGTAACAATGGAGGAGTCTGGAAAACTGTTAACCATGGTAATAGATATGAGATGACAGATTCTCTTATACCATATAATGTGTATTGTGCAAATTGGCCAGACATTTCTTTGCAACAGGTAGATATTCAGTTGAGGACATATTTTGGGGAGCAATTTCCCCTGAAAGGGACCACTGAGGTATGTGTAAAATATGGCATTTTAGCTTGGAAGTTGGCATTGTTAGTGGTGGACTTTGGAGAGTGGCGGTTACCATCACTGATGGGGAGGAACTGACTATCAGTGCTACACCTGGACTGGCAAAGAGTATTTGCAGTGTCAGAGGACAACCAGCACAAGTAGGTAGGTCAAGATGTAATTCCTATGGCAGTTTATGATTTGGGGAAGAACCAGTCACTAAAAAATATGTGGGAATATGAAATAGTACAGAAACTCATACAGAAATATGCGGAAGTGTTTAGTGGAGAATTTGGGGAGACTTAAGGCACAGGCAACTTTTATGTTTAAAAATGATTATGTACCAGTTTTCCGGAAGGTGAGGTCTGTCGTATATGCCATACGAGACAAAATGGGAGAGGAGTTGGAAAGGCTCGAAAAGGCAAGCATGTTAGAAAAGATCACAGATAGCAGATGGGCTAGTCCATTGGTGATAGTTCCTAAGGCAGATGGAGTACTTACGATATGTGCAGATTTTAAAAAGGCAGTCGACCCCAACGTGGAACCAGAATATCATCCATTACCATATATTTAAGTCATATTTGCTTCCATGGGGCAAGGGAAAGTGTTTTGTGAATTAGACCTATTAAATGCATATCAGCAGTTGGTAGTAAGGGAAGAAGTACATAAGGTAATGACAATTAATACACAAAAGGAATTATACTGGTACACAGAAGCCATATGGATTGTGTTCAGCCCAGCACTTTACAAGCAGTGATTGAGCAGATCCTACAGGGAATTCCATGTATAATTGTGTATCTTGATGACATCTCGATAATGGAGTCCTTGATACAGGAGTGGAGTCAGATGCTAGAGGATGTGTTGAAAAAACTACAAAGTTGTGGAGTAAGGGTAAACACAAAAATGCAAATTCCTGTAATCTGAGATAAAGGTTACCATATCAATTCTAGTGGAATTCAAGGAGCTGTATACTTAGTGAAAGCAACTTAAAAGGTTATAGTGCCAAAGGATGTCGCAGAATTGAGAGCATATGTAGGTGTGTTAACATTTTCCAAGTTTGTTCCTCACATGGTAAGCCACTTACAGCCGTTTTATAATTTACTGAGTAAAGATGCAGTGTGGAACTGGTCAGATCAATGTCAGCAATTTTTTGAGACCAGTAAGGCATGGGTTTTACAATCCCCAGTTTTGGTACCATATGATCTCAAGAAACTACTTGTAAGTGATGCTTCACGGTATGTGGAGGAAGTTATGCTTGCTCAGAGGATGAATGACTGTATGAAACGGACCATTTGTTTTGCTTCAAAAACGCTATCAAAGACAGAGAATAAATTCCATTTGTATTTGAATGGACGTAAATTTATGCTGTATACTACAGACCATTAGCCATTAGTTGCGATTCTAGGACCCACTAAAGATGTACCCTGTTTGGCAGCAACTGGGATGAAATATTGGGCGTTGTTACTGCCTGGTTAAAACTATGAGGTGCAGTACTAACAGAGACAGGATATGGGGAATGCGGACGCCTTGTCGAAATCACCACTTCCACATTTAGAATTGGTAGAGCACCTAGTCTATTCTTTGAGTGTGGTCCATAACACACTGCTACAGCCAGCTAAGACTAGGCAGGTCGCAGAACAAGATAACATATTGACGTTGTTGAAGGAGTATACCATGCATGGGTGGCCGGCACAGGTGGATGAGAGACTGAAATCATTGTTACAAAAGAAGGATGAACTGGCAGTTGAGCAGTGTTGCCTATTGTGGTGCGATTGGGTAATTATTCCAGAGCAGTTGGTGGACGAGTTGCTCCAAATGTTATATGAGAGACAACCCGGAATGGTAAAAATGAGGATGTTGGTACAAAGTTATGTGTGGTAGCCAAGGATGGATATGGCAACTGAGAAAGGAGTGAAGCTGTGTGTACCATGTCAAATGTCTTGACCCAAAAATCCAAAAGAAAGATGTTTGGTGTGGCCAGCCATGGTATGGGAACAAGTTCAAATTGACTTTGCACAGAGAGACCAAAGACAGATAATTATTATGGTAGATGAATGTATCAAGTTGGTGCAGGTGGAATTAACGAGTTTGATGAAAACAGCAAGAACTACTGAAGGTCTAACATTCAAGTTGTAGTGTTGCAAATTATACATATTTTGACGTGGCTTGTGGTTTGCGAGAGGCGTACAATGCCAGATTACCTTAATAATGCTCCAGATCATCGATGGAGGTGGATTCAGATAGTAGTTTTCCCAGGGTGTCAACTTTTCAAATACTTGGAAAAGCACCTCTTACGAAATGTTTACGAAAGTCATGGCAATATTTTAACACTCTGAGCATGTGGTTACACTTAGTGGTTAGGGCCAGTTCCAGGGGTTAAGTTCTTTAAATTAAAATAAGACACGTGGGTATCAACAAAGAAATATTTAACAGAAGAGAGAATACACACAGCAATATAAACAATTCCCATATCTGAAGCAGGCCTGGTACACAAGGCCTGCCAGGGGCCTATGCGGCAACAATGGCTTACCTAGCCAGTGAAATTTATGTGAAGAAACTCTCCGGGGTTGCGAGTCGGCGGAGACGAGTGTCGCACACGGGAGAGCAAAGCTAAGAAAAAGTTTCCGGAATAATTAAATGCTTAAAATATTGACACACTAAATTAATAGCACAACTTGATGATACTCCCGTGGCACGCAGCGCAGAGCAGCGCACGTCTGCCCTTAAAGACCCATTGAACCAGACTTAAGATGGTGGCGTGTAGGTAGCGTTAGCAATGGACACCTTCCCACCAGCATCTCAAGCGAAATGTTTACACAGGACAAAATGCAAAACACTTCATACATAAGATAACTGAGTGCAGGAAAATAATCAGTAGATTATTTTGCGTGAATCAGAAATTTCAGAACTATAGGAAAGTCTCTCATTACTGTTGCTAAAAGTCTCTAAAATTTGCACAAGTAACAATGCCAGAACAGGTGAGCAGAAGACATAAGACACTATAATAACATTTAACAAAAATAAAACATACATTTAAACCCTTCTCAAACAGCAAAATTAATTAGAGTTAAAATTAATGTGAGAGCTGTTGGAAATTTGTTCTGTGAATTTGGCAATATGGCTGCCGGAATTGCAAGCGTCTTTGAATGTTTATTTTCCTTGAAATATGAAATCATTTACCAGCATCTCAGAAAAATAACAGAATAATTTAGTGTGTCTCAGTTGGTGTCTGCATGAACACACGTGCACAACATGGGTGAGGACTCAACATTAAAATACAAATTAAGGTAGGGATGCAATGAGGAGATCACACTTCCTCGGGTAAGCATTAGACTCTGCTTTAAGGGTGTCACACTTTTACACAGAAAGAAACTAGCTAGGCGCCGATTACTCTTGGTAAACGAATCTTTAGATACAGTGAACGAATCCTTAGTTCATTCACGCACGAACGACATACCACACTACACACATTGATGCACGACGTGAGGTTCACACAGCAGCGAGCATTATCACGCTGCCACTAGAGTGGCGTACAGAGCGAGGACGAAGTCAAATCTCCCACTTCTGGGAAGTTCGACAGGATGATGCGGCGACTCGGCAGCGCCTAGGCTGAAATGCAGCAGGTGGCGGGGCGGCGCACATAACTTGTAGGTGCGGAATGGCCAATTTCTTACCTGAGTGGACGTTTCTGGTGGGCGTCGAGAACACTGGGCGTCTGGCGGGTCTGCAGGGGTCCATGGGGCAGGGCTTGCGGTAGAGCGTGTGCAGGCAGCATGATGAGGCACGTTTACATCCTGTCGAGCGTGTGTCTGATGACTCAGGCGGGGCAGTGGCCAGTAATTCTGCTGTTGTTTGCGTACTGCACTGAGGTACACTGACGAATATGTTGAGCTGGCGGAAGAGTGACTCCTATCGTGCAGCTGCTAATGCTGTAGTTCATCTCCGGCTGCAGGGATGGGTATCTCTCCCCACAGGTCACCCAGTAGTGTCATTACTGCCCGTTGATCTGCAGCGGTGGCAGGCGGTTGCTTGGCGGATGGGAAGCCGCGGAAGTCGTGTGGCGGCGTGTCACTTCCCCACACATCATCGATCTCACCTTCTGCCGGCTTCTGACTTGCGAATGCAATCATAACCAGTGCAGGGGATGGTGTGTTGTCTTGAAAGCCGTGAAAGTCAGAGGTGGATTCCCCATCTCCCCACACAATGTTCACATCCTTCATCACACTATTCTCCACGTGCGCATGGATGTTGTTGTTGTCCTCAGTAGGAAAGTCATGCGGCGATTGGTCACGTGATCACGGCGTGTTTGTACTTTGATTGTGTCCTTGGTTCGATGTGTGCGAAGTGACGTCACTTACTCTTCCCCCTGTTACAATCTCTCCATGTTGCCGTTCTGTCCGTTATCTGCTTCCCCTCTTGCTGGGTGGTTTTTTCTTTCTTCCAACGGTAGTGTTGTTGCTCGCACATTATCCCTGTGAACTTTGCACTTTCCGTACTCTCATTTGTACAAGATAAGAAGTTGGGCTGATTTTCTCAACTACCCTACACGAACCTGACCATTTCGGAGCGAATACGGCGCAGAAATTCTTTTTCGCTGTTGATAGATAGGTGGTATGCATGCACGTATACATAGTCACCTGGCTGCAGGGGCTTGGGAGGCTTCCTCGTTTCTGGTAACCATTTCTGGATGTAACGCCTCTGGTTGGCGCAGGTTTCTCCGTAGCGATCCTATCTCTCCCTTTCTCTTTCTTCCAGATCGGCAGGTTCTGGGTTTGAGTCCAGTAGGCGACGAGCGAACTCTCCCAGATTTTCTAATCCTGCCCCGTACAACATCTCCGCAGGCAATTTACCCGTGGCTTCATTAGTTCAGTTGCACAAACAGAAAGCAATTTCAGGTATGGGTTGTGACCTGATGGTGTGGTCCTCACCTATTCTGAGGCGTAGTTGTGCCTTAACCTCCTGGTTTCTTCACACTGTCAGGTTGGCGTGGGCATCATAGATGTCAGTAGTATGTTGTATGACATGCCATTTCGTGCACAAATCCCTCCAGCGGGACCCAGAAGATTGTGTGGCGTTGTCACTCAAAATTGTTTTCGGATATCCCCAATAGGGAAACAATTCCTTTTCCAAGGTGGCAGCAGTGTGATCTATACGTGAGGTTGGTAGGACATACAATTTACACCACCGCGTAAACAGGCGAGTCACCACTAACAAAAATTGTTGGCCTTTAGCTGACCATGGGTTCGGGCCCATCAGATATAGAGCAATGCTCTCAAAAGGTTGTTGTGGCAGTCTTGGCTGTTGTGCTGTGCCGTCGGACCGGCAAGTTTTGTAAACATTACATTGTTTACATTGGTGTACATACTCTAACTCCTTTGCTGAGAACTGGCCATAAATATGTTATGTTACGTATAGTTTGTTTAGCACCAGGATATCCCAATAAGGTGTTACAATGGGCTATGTGTACGACTGTTTGGCGGACCGTGGGCGGTACATAGAGGCACCACCAGCCTCCTCTGCGGCTGTTGTTTTGCGTCTAGTCGGTCGTCCAAAACTCGCCATCCATCAACACTTCTCGTGCACATTGATTCTTCATTTCCCGGACTTCGGTTGACAGTTGTTGGCTGAGCACGTATACATAAAAGTCATCCGCGCATGTTTCTGTGAGCAGAGTTTGTTTACTTTCTGCGAACGCGATTTGTTTTAGTATCACGGGCGGAGTTGTATAGTTGTTCTCCGGTGGCAACACTGTTTCCCATTCTCCCTCGTCTACGGTGGTTTCTCATTCGTTCGGGTAGTGGGACAGAGTGTCAGGAAAATGATTATGTTCACCGTACATGTGTTGTCTGGCAAAGTCGAATTTTGATGTTTCTGCCGTACACTGGTACTCGGCCGGGACCTCATGGTCACAGTCATCAAGTGTCACCAGTTGATTGCTTACTTCTACACGTTTTCCTAAGTTGTACACTGTTTGACTTGTTTACCACAGTGAATTCTGTCTCTCGGAATCTCTACTATGATTTCTTGCTCTATTAGCCAGGGTACTCCAAAGATGACATCTTCGCAGAATTCCTCGAAACTAAAGCGGGTTCACACATCTCTACATCTCTGATTTTAACGGACATCTGAGTAATAACAATGACATTACTTGTAGCATTCAATATGGCGAGCTCTACAGTTACATTAGTGTTTTGTATGTCACTTGGCTTGAGAAGCTCTTCGCGGATAAAGTTATGTGAAGCAGTGGTGTTGATCAGATTAACAGTTGAAACACTTGCAACACATACAGGTACCCTCAATAAATGATCAACAGAAGTACTCACTTGTCCCAGGTAGGTGTTGATCAGGTTGTTTACCTCAAGTGGGGCTGTTGGTGCAAACGCTCTGGCAGAGTAAGGGAGTCCCTGTGGTGATCTTACCCTGTAGGTGAATTTCCCATAGCCATTGAGATCCTGTTAGGGCACAATCTTTGCCAGTTGTACTGCTCATCTAGGCAGATGCTACAGCATGGTGGTTCACGTGAAGCCTCCACGTTGACAATGTGCGGTGGCTGAGCAGGTGCGGTGCTTGAGCCACTGTTCCTCGTAGTGATTGCGGTGTTGTCTAATCGTGTACTCCCGGTCACATATGCAGGCAAGCTGCGCGGGTAACTTGAACCTGGGCGCGGCATGTTACAGTTATTTTCTGCACTGTCTCTGTTCTTACCGGCACTTTTAAAGTCCCGTGAGTTTGTGTAATAACTGCATCTTGGCTCTGAGTCATGCGCAATACTCACTGTAGCCCTTGTGAAACACTGAAAACCACTGTACACCATGGGGCTCAGGGTGGCGCAGTGCAGTAGAAGTACTGTCTCCACTATTGATTCCAACATGTCCTCAGGTGCAGATGTTGGTAGTGACGATTTGCGAGGCTGATTTTCCTGCTTACAAATGTTTCCAGATTTTCCCCTTGCTACTGCACCTCCGTAAACAATGCCAGGTGTTGTTTGAGCCTGATGTAGGTGCTTGCGTAGCGGGCTGTAAGATTCATAATGAATTATGTCCATGGTATGTTGTATTCTGTCGAACGCCACCAATCCCTCACGTTGCCTGACAGCTGTGCGCTGATGGCGTGACTCCATATCTCTGCAATCTGTATGTGCATTCGGCTAGAGGCCTTGGAATCCTTGGTTCGCTTCCCAGAGAAGTCGGGAGTGTCTGGAAGCGTGTTGGCGTCGTGTTCATCTGCTGTTCCAGGCATCGCATTGGTGCGCAGTCTCGGCTGCTCCTTTGTCAGGGCATCGGGGTGTGCAGGACACCTGGTCCAGACTCATGCTACACTCCCCGCTGTGGTTGCTGTCTCTCTTGGCCGGTGTTTTTTACATTTCGGCACGTGTCACTGTTGACATTGAGCAGGACACACTTTTCGCTCTTCGCAGCGGAAATTTCCCTCACGGAAGCTGTTCCAGTCACTGTCACACACACCTTTTAGATGGTATTTATCTCCACACGGGTTACACACAACAACGGTGCGGTCTGTTTCTCTACACCTTCTAGCGCAGCACTCTTGCACCAGGCTTCCTACAAGTGGTAGAAAAGCGTCGGGCACAATCAGGTGTGTCGATTCAGCGAGTTCAACGTTGACTGTTCGTCCCCTGTGTTGCTAGTACATTCTTGGCATTGAAATATGCCACAGCGTACGGTAGGCTATTACTCTGCAGACAGGCACGTGAAGTGCGTTCCCAATTACATAACTCACAGCAGATGATGATGTTACCAGAGTCGTCGCAGCCAGGGCATGTACAGGATGCTGCTCTGCTTGTTGATGCTGTCATGGGCGCTATCAATAAATACACTCCATCCTTTAGGTCTGCAGCAGCAGATGTTCGCCTGCAGGTCGTACTTGGCGTATGGATCCAGCGAAACTGTTCGTTCCACATGATGCGCAATTCTCACCCATTTCCCACATGTTGGCTTGCGATTCCAAGACTGCACTTGCGGTTGGGCGTAAATCCACACACACACAAAGGGTCTCTTCAGGGTACACCCAGTATACCTGACCTGGTGGGGTGTAGTGGTCAGCGCACGACCAGCCCGTACCATACATGCACACCAGGTTGCAGGCACGCGGTGACGTTGAAGGAAAGTTCAAGTATGTGATGACATCATGGGTATCTCTGCCATATGAGACACAAGAGGGTTCAATGTGCTCCCAAGATGGCGGTCGATTCACTGTCCCTCGTGCTTCCGAGAACAATGGCGGATTTCCAGTATACGAAAATGTTCATTACATGCCCCCCGATATTTTGTACGACACAAGTCTTCGCCACTAAGTTGCGGAGCCATGTGACGTGGCTTGGGGCTTGCAAAAAGCGTACAATGCCATATTACATTAATGATGCTCCAAATCGTCGATGGATGTGGATTCAGACAGTAGTTTTCCCAGGGCGCCAGTTTTTCAATTACTTGGAAAAGCACGAGGATCTCCTTCTCTCAGGGTCGTTACAGGTCAACAGCCTGTGGCGGCATCCCTCGCAGCACACGTCTTACGACATGTTTACGAAAGTCATGGCAATACTTTAACATGCTGAGCACGTCGTTACAGTTACTGGTTAGGGCCAGTTCCCGGGATGAAGTTCTTTAAATTTAAATAAGACACGTGGGTTTCAATGAATAAATATATTACCGAAGAGAGACTACATGTGGCAATATAAACTATTCCCATGTCTGAAGCGGGCCTGGCACATGAGGCCTGCCAGGGGCCTATGTGGTAAAAACGGCTTAACTAGCCAGTGAAAAATTACGTGAAGAAACTCTCCGGGGTCACAAGTCGGCGGAGAAGAGGGCCGGCACATAGAAGAGCAAAGTTAAGGAAAAGGTTCCGAAATAATTAAATGTTTAAACTATTAGCACCCTAAATGATTAGCACAACTTGATGATGCTCCCGTGGCACGTGGCGCAGAGCAGCACACGTCCGCCCTCGAAGACCCATTGAACCAGACTTAAGATGGTGGCGTGTAGGTAGCGTTAGCAATGGACACCTTCCCACCAGCATCTCAAGGGAAATGTTTACAAAGGACAAAATGCAAAACACTTCATACAAAAGATAACCGAGTGCAGGAAAATAATCAGTAGATTATTTTGTGTGAATCAGAAATTTCAGAACCCTACAGGAATGTCTCTCATTGTTGCTAAGCATCTCTGGAATTTACACAACAAGTAACAATGCCAGAACAGGTGAGCAGAAGACATAAAACACTATATTAAAATTTGAAAAAAAATAAAACATACATTTAAACCATTCTCAAACAGTGAAATTAATTAAAGTTAAAATTAATGTGAGAGCTGTTGGAAACCTTGGCAATATGGCAGCTGCAAATGTAAGTGTCTTTCAAAGTTTATTTTCCTAGAAAAGTGAAATCATTTATCAACATCTCAAAACAAAATAACACACAACACAACATAGCACTTGGAAAATAACAGAATAATTTAGTGTCTCTCAATTTGTATCTGTGTGAACACATGTGAACCACGTGGGGGAGTACTCAACATTAAAATTCAAATTAAGACAGGGATGCAAGAAGGAGATAACACTTCCTCGGGCATGCATTAGACATTGCTTTAAGGGGGTCATACTTATACACAGAAAGAAACTAGGCTAGGCGCCAGTTACTCTTGGCAAACGGGTCTTTAGATGTAGTGAACGAATCCTTAGTTCGTCCATGCATGAACGACATACTGCACTACACACATTGATGCACAACGTGCGGTTCATGCAGCAGCGATCACTATCGGGCTGCCTCCTGAGTGGCGCACAGAGCGAGAACGACGTCAATTTTAATTGTTTTTTTTTAAATAGTTTTTTAGGTTCACTTTTTGCTACATTCCCCAGTTTTCTTTCTCGGTGAGTGTAATTGTCCAAATTTTTCCTTTCATGCCACAGTTTAGAAGTAAGGGCTTTATCAGATTAAATTTGAGGCTGTAATACAAGTGTTATCTGTACTACGTGGCTCTTTCGGATTCTCAGGCCTCAGAGTGAGGTGATGCAGCTTTTGAGATTAAGTTTTTTTCATGATTCTCATGCCATCAGCATTTTTGTAGTTCCACACAGCGCCATGATGTAATGTTCAGCCAATAGGAGGTCGCGAGCCCCAGCCAAATGTGTGTTTTTAGCTTTTGTATTCTGTAGTGAGGGAACCAGCATATGGCGAGCTGCAGGGACGTGGGCCCTGAGCTCGTCCAGTACAATGTAATCCTTTGAGGGGAGATGTGTGTCCATTAGTACGTCAACCACCGAGGCAAGATGTACTGTCTTACAGTATCAACCACGGTAGAGGTAACTATATAGTGAGAGAGCATCTTCGCCCACACCTGCAAGCGTGATGCCCGGAACGTCTTTTCTCTTAAATCTATCATAGTTTCAACAAGTACTTTTTGGAACTTAACAACAACTACTGTTAAATTCTTTTCTGCGGGTGTGGGAGGCCGATAGGCGCCAAGGGGGGAAGGTTTCTTTTTCCTCCCCCTTGTCTTCTTAAATTTTCCTCGCAAGTCGAGACATAAAGTAAACTTTCTGTAAATACGACCGTGACTTTTTACCTGTGAGAGTTTGTTAAACAGGATGACGTGTCAATTGATGTCAGACTAACCTACGTGTAAATGTTTTCGACCTTCAATAATAAATCAAGTGTAATCAGAGATTGACATCTTTTGTTCTCATTTCTAACAAATCACATGTACCAAGTTAGTGCTCTACCCAACTGAAGCTAGCCGAAACCTAATGTAAGTGGATGAAGAGTGTAAGCCGTAACCGGTTTGCGGCATAGCAAGTTGATGCTATGCTGCAAAGTTTGTAGCTTGTAGGTTACTGGAGCACTAGTTGCGGATAATCGACCCCGTTTAGATCACAAGAATTCTGGACATACTGTAAGAGCATGGCAATAGATTTACAACTTACACCACCCTTTGATCTTCAATCAAATGGGACAGCGGAGAGAATAGTGCAGTTAGTCAAGGATGTAATAGGAAAACAAGGCACTGAAGATTTACTGGAGGATACAGCACAGTCCATTAAATGCACTATCAGTTAATGGCTGTTCCACTACCAAAGCACACCACACACAAGTACAGGCTGGATAGCGGCTGAAATTTTTCTGAAATGGAGGCCTTGTATCAAGCTGTAACTAATAAAGCATTCATTGCTGAAGTACCAGTATGAAAAAAAAAAAAAAACAACAGAATCCCAGTTGGGTCAGTGGGGACAAATTTGTTGCTGCATAGTGTTAGAGGAGAGAGGAGTTGGTGGATACCAGGATAGATACTTCAGGTGGAAGGGTGGAATACTTATAACGTAAAAGTGAGGGCCCACATTCGATTTTGCCATGCTGACCATGTGCAACGAAGTCACTTGGGAATTTAGAGCACAGGCAATCAGGGATTACGTACACCTCCATTCACTGAAGTGGGTGGACAACAGATAAGGAAGCCCATAGGCAAACCACAGTCTTCAGAAGGAAATAATGAAGTAGGTACAACCAAGGATCCAGGAACCAAGTCGCCAAGAAAAAGTGCGGAAGGACAGAAAGTGAAGAATTCAATGGTCAATGTGGTTTCCGAGCTTTCAGTTGTCTCCAAAAACAGACTTCAGAAGTGTTGTATAGAATGGTTGTTGAGGGGCTGGAGCATCCCGTGGAACAGACTTTCGAAGTTTGCATGGCTCATCAGAAACTAGAGTAGACCAAGATTTTGGTGCTGAAGCAGGAAAGGAAGTGGTGGTCAGTGGAAGATGGAGGCAGTCTCCCAGGTAACTGAATATGTAGAAATGAAATTATGGATTACAAAGTGCATAAAATATAATACAGAAGTTTCAAGGATAATGTAGAATACAGTAAAAGTTTTAGGGTAATACTTTTTTTTAAAGATAATTAATCTAGAATTATCCAAACATTGGAATGGGCAAGTGTACGGTATGTGATTGGAGAGACATAGAGGCGAGAAGGTTGGCAAAACATAATGAATCAAAATGGCATAAAGTATGGAACATAACAGTGTGAATGCAAGAAAACAAACTGGAAAAGGAAATTTGGGGCGGGGGAAGTGAAATTTAAAAAAAGAAAGTGAAATGTATACTAACATACTAATCACAGATGAATAAAAATTCCAGCTAGGGTAATTGTATTCTTACAGACACAATCCAAGATAACAATTTGTACATATGAGACAGTTATTCAAAACCACTGTAAAATATTTTTGTTTAAAATACGTAAATAAGGCAACATTGCAATCCATATCCAAACTTCCTGCTCACTACAGCGAACCCTTGACATGTAAACCTGGAAAGCTAAAAGACATTCAAGAGAGTTCCAGTGAATTTATCACCAAGTACTATCAACCGAGACTACTGCATGATTATTTCCTGGAGTAAAGATGTTGATGAAACTTGTTTTATTCTATAAAAAGATGATGATGACAGCAGTGGTAAGGAAGACAATACTAGATGCAAGTACATGTTGCTCTTCTTTTTTTATCAGTCAGCAGCTATTTTTGAGTAGTCTTCAATACAATATGTAATATAATGGCAGTAAAATAATAAAGTGCTTAGTACATGTACAATATAAGAAGATATAAGTATGCCCACTCCTCAAAAATAGAAAACTGGCTCTTTATAAACATAGTATATACAGAAGTTTTGTAACTTTTTGTATTTTGTGTTGAGTTCTTAAACCTGAAAACAACAGGTTAAATATAATTATCAAAGAATGTCAAATACTGTTTATATGAATAAAATAAAAATGTTTAATTGGCCAAACTTACATATAACGAAAAAAAACACCACTGCCCATAGCAAATATGCTTTACCTGCCTACCAACGAGTATTTAAAGCGGTAGTTATATTAGTACATTTTGTATGGTTCTTCTAAAGGATGGCAATTAGGTTGATAATATTAGCAGCATTAAATATTTTTAATTCATATCTGTGAGAAGAGGGGACATTTTCCAGCTCACAAAAAGTTTACTTTTTTTGGACTACAGCTATTTTTGTAAAAATATCTTCATTTACTTCTGACATGATGAAGACGATGTGATTTTTCAAGCTGAACGTAAGAGAATATGTTACAATACCATTGAATCATCCTACATATGCCCAAGTTTATAAACGAGGTGTGGTGAAAAAGTAGTGGGAATGGGGTTGGTAAAAGAACACACACACAGCATTTAATCCCCTTCAAAATAGTCAAGCCACACACTTCAATTAGCATACCTTTCACTGCTCAAAGATAGCACTGAACTACTTTTCTGGGATAGTGAGCAGCTGCCTCATCACAAGCTGTTAGATTTTGTCGTCTTTAAATATTCTTCCGTTCAAGCGGGAGTTGATTTTTGTGAAGAGGAGAAAGTTACTGGATGAGAGATCTGGAGAACATGATGGCTACCAGTCTGGGGGAATTTTGTGCTTGGCTAAAAAAAACTGTAGCACAAGTTGCACTGAATGGACAGGTGAGAGGGTATTGTCATGGTGGAGTTGCCACTAACTATATGCGAGTCATTCTGGCATTTTACAATGAAAGACATCCTTAAAATTCTGCAATACTTTACAATAGTAGTATTTGTTGATCGTCTGGTCGTGCCAAATGCTATGACCAGACATAACACATGTTCATTCAAAGCACTATTGTAAACAAGCAAATGGAGCTAAGATGTTGTGACTTAAAGCCCATGCATGGCAGGGTCAACTTGTGCCAAGTGGTTTCACTCTGTATGTATGCACTCCAAGCATAGGATAGCAGTTATGATTCTTTTTGATCACATCTCATACAAAATACATAGTTTATACAGTATGATTACATTAACCAGCTAAACTTTGAATTAATATTATGACAGATCCTTTTTTAAGCATGGCTGCTTCCTCTTATTTGTAACTTACAATTATCATTAGGTACAGGACTTTAAAATTTCAACATAGGATTAATGTTTCAATTCCACACATGTTGATAAATTCTCACAAATAAGCCTTCATCACACTGCTATCCTCTTGTTAATGTATTGAAAACAGATATGTTACACAGCATGATAATGAAATCTTTATTTACATTAAGCAAGTAATTGCAGAAAGCTGGCATAAAAATTATTAAAAAGTACACTAGCTTAAATGAAGTAATTTCAATTTTTGGAATGTTTCCTTGGTGTGAATTTTTGACATACTCACTGGCAGAAGGGCTATGGGTCCACTTGGAAGAAATCTCTGCCACGCAACAACATTCTGAGTGGGCTAAAAATCACAGTTACAATTAATTCCAGACTCGGTTAAATGCTTATCATACAATTTTTCTTTATTTGTAGATGAATAAAAAAATACAGTCACTGTTAGTGAAAGTTTGCTCTGCTCTTAATTTTTTGGAAAAGGGGGGGGGGACATTGTTTAATTGTTTTTAAAATCTATTTCTATATTTAACATACGAGTTCAATGTAATAATTTAAACAATTGTCATTAACAATCAATATTGTGGTTACAAACAAGTGCATAGAAACATAGTAGAGAACTTCTCTGGATCAGCGACCAAATTTCTATAATGGCTTGTTTTTGAGGGACAATCAAAAATTTGTGTGGAAAAAGTTAAACATTTGAGGGGAAATATGCTGAAAATTAATTTATTGCAAAATTTTTTGGCCACTATCATTGTGTTTGTCTTGGTGAGCACTGTACTGTATCTAAAAATACATACAACCTCTCCTAGGCCACCAGTGCTAGTCAACAGCTATTGACTCTGCCCACCCTCCACTCCTGGTGACCAAATGTTTCCACACTATTTGTTATGTCATCTCTCACTCACTTGCGTTCTCACTTTGCTTATGTTATAACGACTTGGATTTTTCTTGGGTTTTGATTGTTTGTTGAGGACTTCTTACACTAGTTTTCTTGGACATGCCATTAGCTGCGTGGAGGCCTACAAATTGACTCAAAAATACAACTCTGGACAGCAGCAGTTTTTATCACACACAGCATGTAAGCATGGCCATCCCTACTCCCTCAGATCATCACATCTGTGAGACAGATAAATTTTCGTTTCCTCACTTCCGTCCTCCTCCTCTTCCTCCTTCCCTTTCTCAAAAATCATTATACACTTACTAGATTCATCTAATGTGAGCTGCTTAAAACAAATGATGGCAACAAAGACAACAAGTGATAAAATATTATATCCAAAACAATGGGTGTGTACTTTACGTTAATACAGAACAGTTATCTTAACAGTATGCTGTACTTCAAATTGTCTCGTTATGGTGTATTTTCCACACTAGTTAGGTGGGTCTAGCTCATACATACTGGCTGATGTTCCATGTTCTCAGCACTTCTAGAGTAAAAACAGCTTGTTTTCCATTTAAGCATGATTAGAGTAATATCAATACTTTGTGCTGGTTAGACATATATAGTCCAGCCACCCTGTTTATGTTTCTCTTTGGTATCAAGAGGAGGTCACATATATTCTTCTCTGGTATAATTTGATGCGCAGGAGGTCTGCCTATTAATATAAATTAATGTTTAGTAGAAGTATACTCTGATTTTTCCACGAGAGGCCACCAACATTGAATTTGCGCTCAGAAAAAAGTATGCTGTGTCGAATGTTAAAGTTTTTGTAATTATTAGGCACCAAGGGAGGTTGCAGGTATCATTATGTTGTATAATTTTATTCAGAAGATGTTTGATTATTGAATCCCATTTATATTCCATGTAAAATTTGTACCGATTTTACGCCAGGGATGATGAACATGGACTTGTAAGTCCATGTTCATCATCCTCACGCCACTCAATGTTTTTTTTCATTTTGGGAGACAAGGGAGGCTGAGTATAAGCCTCCCAGGTATCATTTTTTCTTTCATAAGATGTCTGCCTATTTAACTAAAATTTATTTAATTTTAAATATGTGTTGTTTTCGCGCTAGAGACAATTGAACGCAGACTTCATGTAAAAAAAAATAGCAAATTTCAACTTACAGCAGTGGAGGCAGGGCAAAATTGGTCCGAAATTTCCAAAAATATGACCTTTCCATATAAACTTAAATTTTAGAAAACATGAGGAGCCATTTTAGTAAGGTTCTACTGTAATCACCTTCGTTCAGTTTTAAAACATTTTCCACAAATATCTAATAAGTACCTCTGAGAGTTTCAACGTGGCTACAACAGCCATCTGCTTATATCCCCAGGAGAGGTACTGCACCCCCATAGCAGCACGCACCTTGGAGCTAGCCCCATCTGCCCCCACCTGTACACAGGCACAACAGTTTACATGATGCACACTCCACACCAGAATGGCTTGTGATGGTACTATGGCCAGATAACTCACCTCTGACTGCCGCAATCTGGGCTTGATTGCTGGCAGAGACAAAGTCCTATTCACATTTGTGAGAAACATGGCAGTTGCTGTTGACTAGTGGGCTCTCTCATGGTACACCTGTGCCCCCACATTACATTCTGTTGCTACTCCAACTTTACCTCATTTTATGATCAGCAATTAATACCTTAGGGTTTTTAACAAACACACTATGAGATAGCACTGAAGTGAATGCAAGTGGGCAACATGAGATACCACAGCAACCTACACATCTGTTTCAACTGGCATGCACACATTCTTCTTTCCTATCACTGTTCTGACAAGTGCACATCAAAATTCTCAAATTACATGAATGCAATCAGTTTTTACAGGCAACAGTTACATCTGGCACAGTCTACCAAAGAGTGAGCAAGGTTCAGGCTGTTAGGTGTAAATCTCTGTTCTTTACTTCTATTCTAATTGAGTGTATGCTTGAAGTATGCAGGAAGACAAGTGTAGAGAAAGGAGAGCAAATAGATGCAGATCTATATGGGTAATGTGATTTAACAGACCTGTCAACTATACTATTTTCCCAAAATATACGTCACTGTAAGTGCTATAAGAAGGGAGCATACAACCTTCTGATTTGTTTAATAATATGGTGGGAATTCACATGTCTTACTGTTTCTTAAAGCACATTCATCTGATCTGCTTATAATTACGTAATACTAATTCTGTGGAATATGTTTTAATTTTTTTTATTTCAGCATTTTACAATGTATGAAAATGTTTATAACCGATGTACTTTCAAACAAGCCCTCACTAGATTCACTTATGATAGTTGTTTCCAATATATCTTGAAGCTGTTTAGGTCACTCCCCCTAGTGAATGTTCAATGCTCCAAACTCACCTGCCTGCACCTAGACACTGTGCCATCAACTCGGTGCTTTTTAATCAACTGGCCTACTTTCATGGTCCCACTGCTATTTCACAAGAGATGTGTTCAAATTAACCACAAGAGTCCATACTTGGTTTTGTGCCCTAGTAAAGTGTGTTGGAACTGTAGTATCACACTACTGCAGTCCAAATTCACAGCAAGGACACAGATGCACACTGGAACATCCCCTTCCGTTAAGAGCACCTCTGTCTCTTCAGTGTTTGCGTCTTATCTCATAGGATGTGGTATGAAAGTATGAACTTGGCAGTCAATATTGTCATTACACCCGCAAGACCAGCCCTTCTCACAACCATGCCACGGTCAACCACGGAATGGACAGTGACAGCGAAGTGGGAAAAATTCACCAAAAACCAACAGTGCAAATTTAGTACTCACTAAAATTAGAAATGCTGAAATTTCCAAATTACAATTTACCCAACTGGTAGAGCAATCTACTGTGGACCTGTCAAGGGGCAATCACCCTTAAATGTAAACAGTGCCAATGATCGTATCACCGGGAATGCTTGAATGAAAACGAACTCGTTACCGCGACAGTACTAGCATTTACATGTCAACAGTGCAATATCAGTGAGAGCATACAAAATACATGCAACAAAGTGCAAGATTTTCTGGCAGGGTGTGAACAGTAAGCAAGCACAAGTAACAATGCGGACTGTCACAGAGGTGAAGGCAGCAGCAGCAGCATCACGCAGTACCAGAACTGGTAGCGTGAACGCACATAAGTGGTGCATAAACTGCAATGAAGGGATATGTGTCTCACGACTGTGCAGCGATGGTCAACAACAACACACAACAGTTACATGCCCACAGCAAGTGTCAACAAACCGGCACCACCCACCCAGTCAATACCGCAACATCCTACTGTACCTACAACTCCTCTTAAGTATTCTGTCCCTACTATCCATAGTTACCAATGCTATACACAGTACCATTATTTCCAACAATGCTACCAACCATTACCATGCCCTACCCTTCCATACAGGGGTATCATACCCATCAGGCAACTATGCCACACCACCTATCAGATATCAGCTGCGAGGGAGACGGAAGGGGGAACGAAACTGCAACTACATCACCACAAAGGCCGACCACAACAAAGACCCCAGAAAATGTTCAAACTTTGCCTCCATTTGCCGGCACCCCAACGGAAGATCCAACTGCCTTCTTAAGCGACTGCACAGCGCAACTGACCAAATATGGTGTGTGCGAAGAAAAGTGGGATAGATGCATAGGAGAGCAACTTCAAGGAGGAGCACGTTCTGGGTGGCAATCCCTTAATCACTATGGACTGCAGTGGAGTGAGTTTCCCTAGTCTTTCCAGTGTCGTTTTGGAGGCGTCTTTACGTCACTCCAAGCACAAACTAAGCTCACCCTAGAAGAGCAACAGCGAAGTGAGTCACTGACTGCCTTCATCACATGCTAGATCCACCTCATATGCCGGTTCCACCCGCACTTGCCAGAAGGCGAAGTGCTTGAGGTGGTATTGAAAACTGTTCACCCCAAATTCTGTGCAGAGCTTATTCTGCTCCTAAATGGGACAGTGGAAGAATTTACGTGAACCGCAATAATTCTGGACCACTACCCGTGCCAACCGTGCTGCGATCTGGGTGCTGCACGATGGTGCTATGAACAACCAGGCGGAAGCGGGAAAGAACAGAGTGCGGATCAGAGTGGAACAAAAATCCTCAAAATCGTTTGGGAAACAATAGTCATAAAGGATGTGATAGAAACAGCCAAAACAGGAAAGTGATGTAAAGAGTGAGGGAAGTGCAAGGTGGGATAGAAACCAATGACAGACACGACCGTGCCAGTATTGCGAAGGAAAAGTGTAGCATTGGTACAGCCAATGTCACAACAATCCACACATGAAGCAATCACAAGATAACAACAGCACGCAGCAGAAGGGAAATGGGAAGCGGGGGTAAGAGGGCCGGATGCCCCTGACACCCCTGTCCAATTACAACAAAAACAACATGGAGGCGTGACACCACAGCAAGCCCTCATAAACTAGGTTAGTAGCACCATAGCAAAATTCATTCTCATACTTGTTACTGTCAACGGTCAACATTGTCGTGCTGTAATTGATCCTCCCAAAACTTTATCCAGCCACATTTCGTAAGTGAAAGTGATTTTACGCATATGAACCATGTAATCAGGCTAGCCACCAACCAACATAGCAGCAAAGCGCTAGGGCAAGCAACAGTTACTGTAAGATTGCGGGATATTGAAACAACCACCACTGCAATAATTTCACTGCAAATCAGAGAGGACACACTTCTTGGAGTGCCGTGGTTGATGGAACAACATACTATTGCAGAACTCACTTTGGTGCAAAAAGGTGACACATGGTATACAACTTACACTGGTGTCCGGCAGATAGCTCACCATCAGTCTCCCTAAGAGAAATTGATAATGATATACTGCCCGAACATCAGGGTCCCTTTCAACGACTGTTGGATGAGCAAAGGGGCATTTTTGCTACCCATGATTCCTTGCATCGCACCACCGTAGGAGAACTCGAAATCCAGAAAGAAGGGCCTGTCCGCACACCACCACGCAGCTATTTACCGCATCAGGCACAAATCATTTGGCAGCAAATCCCACAAGAAATATTGGGAGCCTGTGTAATTGAAGCGACCAATAGAGAGTAAAACTCTGCGATAACACTAGCACCGAATAAAAACTGTATCTGGAGGCTCTGTGTAGACTTCAGATGGCTCTCAATATGGTGACACACAGTGCAATCCCACTGTACATAAGCGTGAAAGACATGCTCAGTTCACTTGGCCAAGCCAAAATCTTAACCTCACTGGAATTAAAAACTGGCTATTGGCAAGTCCCCGTTAAATTAGCGGACCAGGAGAAAACCGCTTTCACGGTCCCAGACAGGAGACGGTTTTTTAATTTTGTGCAATGCCGTTTGGACTTGAATGTGCTCCAGCAACTTTCCAGGCGATGATGGTCAGAATACTGGACGGCCTCATTTGAGAGTATACGCCTGCATATTTGGATGACATAGTTGTATCGTTAACAAGTTGGAACACGTAAAACACCTGTCTGTTGTGTTGGAACAACTTGCCATCAATGGCCTAACATGCTCAATGGGAAAGTCTCATGTGGGGAAAACCAGCCTTGATTCCCTTGGACACGTTGTGGCCAAAGCGGGAAACAAACCAAACCTCGAACAACTGAGGTTAATAAGAGGACTATCTGCCGCCCTGTAACCGCAAGCAGCTCCACAAATTTTTCAGGTTAATAAATTGGCTACAAGAGCACATAGAAAATTTTGCAGTGATAACAGCACCACTGACAGATTTGCTATTGCCACAACAGCACTTTGAGTGGACTAGTGAGAAAGAGAGAGAGTTCAAAGAATTAACGAAAAAGTTCTTGAGACCGCCCTCTACCAATTGGGGGGGGGGGGGGGGGGGTTAGAAAATTTCGAACCTGCCTCACTCGCAATGTATTCCCTAACCTAACACTCCCCCAGAAGGAGAGGGATGAACCCGACTTAAAGATCCCATTAACTGCAAGAAAAATAAACAGAGCTGACGTCATGACTTGACAACCACCAGCTTAATACGAGAGCTTTCACCATTAATTAATATGATAAGGGTCAGCAAATAATGTTCTCAAACAACAGGATTTCTTTTGGGCTATTTAATAATCACTTCAACGTTAAATGTCTTTACACATGTAAGTTTATAAACGGGCTCGAAACTCTTAGTAATATAATATGCTACACAGCTCTTGATCGCCGTGCTTAACAACAATAACTTTGGCCTTTAATTGAGGAGACCTTAAGTCTCTGGACAACTTAGCACATCTTTTACTGCATTACCCAAGACTTTTAACACATAAAAATATTGCATATGATATCACTTTAAAATACCACTGGGTAGAGAAAGGGACTACTTCACTACTATTGGCCAAGTTTCACTTTTCAAATGGTACAACATTTTCCTCAAGCTGGGCTGGGCACTGGACAGCGAACCACATAAATACCTGTGCAGTGGTCCCTTCTGTGGGCCTTAGTGGAGACGACGGCAAAAACCTCACCACCTCCAGAAAAGACGTAGTGGGTTGCTCCAACTGCTGCAGTGATCAGTCATATGGGCACCAACGCGTTTCCATAGCCTCATTGCTGGCTGCTCCCTCGCAATTGTTCACTCCCGTTGACCTCCACACTGATTGCATTAGGCAAAACACTGCTTTCTTCTTTTACGTTGATGTGCGGAAACGTACCACGGAAGTTCAGCATGTTAACCACCTCAACACGTTCCAGCCGCGAGCATAGAAAATACATTAAAATAGAAAGTCAGGCAGCGAGATTGATCGGCTTAAAGCAATTAGGCTGTGCTCCAACACATCATGTAATATCACTATCACATGTTCTAGTTACCACACGCGTGATTAAAAAATTACAGTCGCCTTAACATAAAAAATTTACTAGCGTCCTTGAAAGTTTAACAGATGTCCACAACCACATTTTCAGATCCAGCATGCCGTAAACTTCTTTTTCCGCTGCATGCATTTCAAGACTTTACACATCCGCTAAAATGAGTTTATTGCACATCGATCAGGCGCAGTTAACTGTTCGCCGTGTGCTGTCACAAGCCAAGTGTAGGGCTCAACGTAAAGCATTAAGTTCCATAACAAACATTTAATTCACATACTGCCGCTCTTTTTCAAAACTGCCCTCTAGAAGGTATTGCATACTAGTCACACTATCATTCCTGGACCTGCAGTTTACGTTTATAACCATCCTCGCGGCCCGAGCTCGCACGAGTGACTACACTGACATAACCCGGTGTGTGTTTAAATTAGCACACATACAAATATAAAACACACCTAATTATTTACCAACTCATTTTTAAAGTATACTAACATAATTAAATATGGGTGGCCATTAAAATACAATAAAACACAAAAATATAAAAATTATTTTACAGCACTACCAACCAGTTCGCCAAAATAGCACAAAATTTTCTGTGGCGATACATGTATCGCCACATTATAATCCTGCCCCACACTCACTAGGTATGATCTGAGCTGGCATTTATACGTACAGAAGAAAGCAAGTCAGGAAGGCAAAGAGGCTGAACTTTATCAGTGTGATGACAACGTAAATTGTCACGTGATTGATTTTGCTAACACCAATCTCGGCATCACCATGCGCCAGTTTGACGTGAACAAGTGAGAGTGTTTAGCTGTGGCCTGGGCTGTTAAGAAATACAGAGCTTACCCAGAGTACCAACAGTTCACTCTCAGTACTTATAACAGATGTTTAGTATTGGTCCATAGCATGCATGAATTGCACAGTTAATTGATCAGAAGGGCATTACTACTTCAAGCCTATGACTTTGCCATAGAATATATGACGGGAAAAGAAAAGCAGCTGGCAGATAAGCTCTTGCGCTCCCCCAGCGCTGGTGTCATCGTAAGGGACGACACAGAGTGGGAGGACATACTGACCCTGGTTACGCAAGAGCTGTTTCAAGAAATAAACATTCAACAACTTGACGCTGTAAATAATGACGTCCTGATCAACGAGCTATACCACATTCAAACAGAACAGAAGAAACAAGTGCACCCAGCAAGACACGGGAAATTGGCACGTAGTAGATAGACATTTGGAAATGTGTTCGCCTAACGACTCCACTAAATGGCGACTGTTTGTCCCCACATGTGCAACAGAGAGAGTTAGCCTATTCACACAGTGGCAACATGGCAGGACATCCAGGGGTCTACAAGACAGTGTGTAACGTGAGAGAACACTTTTTCTGCCACTATCTGACAAGGCATGCACAACAATATGTATAGGCAGACAGACGGAAAACAGCAGCAACAACCACGTGCCCCGCGAAAACCATTTGAAACACTGTGCATGGTGAATATTGCCAAAGTTCTGAGCGATGATTTTTTCCTGAGGTGAGGGTACCCCGAGAACTTCCTGAAGTGCACTGGGTTGGGGGTGAAACGCATGAAGACGACAAACTACCATCCAAGTGTGAATCCCACGGAGTGTTGTAACCAGGATCTGAAGGTTCAGTTATGTCTCTGTGTGGGCAATCAGCATGTCACGTGGGCAGACCAACTGCCAGCTGCACTATACCTATACATCCTTCATTGACGTGTCAACACCACCACCGGGAAAACACCAGCCGATGTAATAATGGGGCACAACCTGCGTCTGCCATGTGAGGCCCATTGCGTGAGATACAACAGTGCTAGGTGCAGTACACCGAAAAATGGCTGCACACCACAACGCGGCCACCGCAGCCATTGAAAGCAGGTCAGATTGTCTACGTGCGAGCTCACCCGCAATCCACCACCCGCAAAGACTTTTGCGTGGGGTTTGCAGCCAAATGGAGTGGGCCGCACTGGGTCACTGGGAGCAATGGGTCAACCACCTCCTCTGTACTACTTGGGATGAGATGGATCAAGGTGCATCGGGACGACATCCGGCTTGCGCTGAGTGACGTTGCTGACGCCCCATGATGGCAATGGCCACAACAAGCTTTCCGAAGTGGCAGGGGAGGAAGTAAGTGCATCAGCACCTCCCGCAGGAGGGTCTACATCAGGCCAGCAACTTCACGATGAAGAGGAAGTACCACCCCTGGTGAGCCTGGTTGGCGACACCACTGCCGAGCAACGCCGAGGGTGTACAAAGGAGGAAGGTACAGCAGTACCTACAGCAAGAACGCTACCAGCTCAGCAGAAAGCCTGGAGTCACCTGGCGCATCAGCGTCCTACAGGGAACTTCCGACGGCCGGCCTAGGTGCCGTTAATGGCGTGGCATCCATGAGCACTATAGACCAGCCCCACAGAGGCACCAGTACTCCCAGTGGCGCATACACCTGTGGACGTCACGACACCCATCGTCGTGGCACCACCACCACCCAAAGTATCTACCTCCCCGACGTTGCTCGCACCAGGTGACATCCCGGGATCCCCTGCCGCAATGTCGACGGCGTCAGGGCGGTCCTCAGAAATGTTGACATAGAGACCATTTGTAATATCTTGCCATAATGCTGGAAAATTATTTAATTTATTTGGGGGAAAGACAGCGAATGGTATACTAAATTTTGAGCTTTACTCACTCTAGTATATAATTGAAATTTCTTATTATTTCTGTATATAGAAATAACATTTAATATATTGTAATAATATATTTGCTATAAGTTCAATTGTGCAATATTAATGTGAATAGTTCAAGAATGGCGATAAAAAAAAAATCACATTTTTGTACTAGGTTATTAAAGACTAAATATTATGTTTTATTAATATTTTCAGTTGATGAATTTATGTCATCCAACTTATCACAAACGCGGCTACACTCAGACAATGAATACTGCCAGTGTAAAAAAGGGTGTGTTTTCCTTTATGGATTCTTTGTTTTGGTTAAGCTGCCTATGACACTGCTATTCTGTTATCTATTACTCTGTTTAAGACATGTAAATTTTCAAACAAATCTTATAGTTATGCAAAAAATCATAATAATTTTGTATTTCTTCTAAATTATATTTGGCAATGTATACAATTTGGACTGAATTAAATTGCAACGAATAACTACATTGTAATTATGTATATTTGAAAACAAGGCAAAGTTAATAATAAATAATTAATGCAATCAGATGAATTTTATTAGTATTTGCAAACAATATTGAAACAGTAGGGATTTCTGCTGGACGAGGTGACTTTTCAGACTGTTGTTTTATTTCTACGATTAGTGTGACAAGTGTAGTATTTAACCGAAATATTTGCGTGAACTACTTTTTTAGGATGCTAACAAAGATTTAAATGTGTTTTCCCCAAAAAGCGATGTAAATAAGATTTATGTAGTTTTGAAGCCAGCTACGTGATGACATAGATGAGCTAATCATTACGTCAATGCTCTTTTAGTAACCACAGAGCCATTTACCTTATATATAAGTTCATTAATAACAGTAATAATAACAACACGGTGTCCATCAAAGTTTATTAACAATAGAACTGCTTAGGAAAAATTATGTAGATTTTTTCTTGTAGGAGCGTAGGTGTGGGCCGGATAATTTAAAATATATGCCTAATATGTTGAAAACTAGTTACTGGGTGAAATACTTAGAGCTGCATATTCCCACTATTTTCTCAAAACAGAATCACATTATGTTTCGTAATTTACCGTAAGAAACATACACGGAAAAATATTATTGCAGTGTATGATTTCCTTACCAAAATTTAGTTTACAGCAACAGTAGCAGGTACTTTATACTTTTATCTAAGCCAGTAAGTACTTTTCTATGCATCTACTGATACACAACTGCATTTTCAAAAGGAAAACTAAAACAATTTTAGTTTTCCTTTTGAAGAAAAGCAAAAAAGTTAGTGATTTGTGGCGTGCAATGAAAGGCCGTTTTTCTGCATTAAGCCTTGTCCATAATAGCTCGTTAGCTCGGAAATTCTTTTTCGAAAATGGGAAGACATACTGTATAGTCTGTATATATACATTATAATCAAAGTTTCTGCATCATAATTATAGTGATTATGTAGTGCTATATTCCGTAGGAGATTAATATTAGGTCTGTAAATGACTTAAAAGCACGAATTTCGGGGCCCGCATCAAATTTGGGATTTTTTTTCCCCCGAAAATGAGAAGACTTACTGTTATAACAGCTATATACACATTATAATTAAAGTGTCTACAGCATTATTATAATGATTACATATTACGTAATACAACACACGCACATTTCATGTTAACTTGTAAGAGCCAGTAAATGTGTGACAGCAGGACACTTGCGAGTATGATATACGGTTTGGAATATGACCATGCCATCTCCCTATACTGATCCAATGCCCAGATAAGATGGAAAGGTTGCCACAGTATCTTTTTTTTTGTCTGTTTACAACGAAACGGCAAAACAGGTATAATAGGGTTGCATAAAAAAAAAGGACCACTAAGAATTCTTACGTCAAAGCTTCGCACCACGCCAACAAAGTTGAATACGGAAAAACATACAATATTGGCTGTAAAGAATCAGTAAAATAGATATCGCCGCTAAAAGGAGGGAGAACAAGCGCCCACTCCCTCCGCCTCATTCATCAGCGTCCCCGACTCACGACAACCTGCCAACAGACCATATGCCTACCTGACTGCACACTTTCCACATATTTATTTATTCAGGCCGGGGGACATACATTGCCCCACTGTATGACCGAATCCGCAGTATTCTGGGCTTCCACTGTAGTTATCTTGAAGTTCCAAGTTAAATTTATGTTTAGGCTTAACAGAAAAAATTGTGATGCTACTGGACTAAGCCTAAAGAATTGGATAACTTGCAAATGTTTAAAATTTATTTCATTTTAAAAATGCCCAAAAATGCTTTCATGAACAATACATATGTTCTACATATACTATGGTTTACAGAAGTTATGACAGATTATACTGCGTTTTCTGATGACGTTAATTCGTACAATTTCCTCGCTTGATCATTCACACCTTTTACTCACTCACTTACTGGCTTTCCTCTCTAGTCATCCTGTTATGTGTAGTTTCTATACCTTTTTACTGTGGCTGTAATGCTGCATTAGGTATTCCATGTATATAAATCAGCTAGTGTCTATACCTGTGTCGAAAATAATTCACATACACTTTTTTATAGCAAGTATTTCAAAAAAGTTGCAACGATGAGCCGTACATAACATTTCATACCTAAGTTCCATCTATAAAAAGTTGTGTTAGAATAATAAATCCACGGGTGGCTCTTGTTGGTGGGTGCAGAGGTATGTGCCCTCCCAAATTAAATTTAACATGCCCCAGCAAATTAATGATTTATTATCTTTTTCTTCATTATTTAAGCATAAAAGTAATGTATTTGGTCATTAAGTTCTGTATCACTATGCTGTGAATAGTGTCGCCTTACTTTAGGCATGATAACATTTTTCCTTGCAGCTTTGGGGCAGACAGTCTGTGCCCACTCTGATGTATTATTTTTTCTTGCTGATGTCACACAAAATGTCTCTGAAATAGCCAAAGTGCGGTATAATCGGGGCACAAGCCTTCTTTGCCCACCACGCGATTCACACAGTGCCACAGAGCAAGTAGAGGCGACATTTCCACGTATTACATTGAGTTCTTATTTTGAGCTTCAAAATGTAAACAGGTCACTTTTATATAGCCAACATATCATCGGTTCACATTAACACAAATGAAAATGTATGAGCTCAGATATTGACTACCTTGATTTGACAATCTAGGGAACCCATCTTCGTCGAGGTACACATTGTTTAAGTAACTCAAATTGTCTTCAGGTTTTTTTCCTACTGTTCAAAGGGATATATATTATTTCAGGGGTTGACTTCTAATTTTTTTTCTAGAATTAGACATTGAAGACCGGCAATCCTAATTTTTCAAATACCTTTGTATTTTAAACGCTCTTCTAACAAAGCAAATCGAAAATCAATGATCCCATCTCTGTAAACATAACATAGTGCCAGTCATAAAGCATTAAGTGGGACAGGGCAGTAACAGTGCAACTATTGAGTGAAGTTACAAAATGGTCATTGCGTAGTTTGCTAAATATTAAAAATGAAATTATTTGTCTAATTATTTCGTAATTACACACTGAGCACAGGCATTTTGGTTGTAACTAGTTTGTATTTTTTTAATGAATACATTTTCATTGAATTTTTGGTGTTGGCAACACGTCTGCGACCCGACAAAATAGTGGATCGGAAAGACCTACCTATTGTCACTCCATGCACAGTGCTATAACCGCTCGATAGATAGCAGGTGCGTATCGTCTGCGATGTGTTTTTCTGACATGGCACATTATGTACTTTTACTGTAGCAGTATTATAATCAAGGCTTGAGAATTTGTGAATATTTTGAAAGTAACAGTGCGTAGGAGGATTATGTCAGTTCTGGCACAACGGGACCTGGGACAGGAGCATAGGAGCCGATGGGCTGCCATGTTGTGACGTCATCCATCCTATCATCTTGAAAGCCGGTGATCTCGACTTTGACCCTGGTGACCTTTGACCTTGAAATGCAAAAGAATATTTTTAAACAATAAAAAAACATAGAAAATGTATTATTAAAAATAATTTAAAAATGTTATTAAAAATAACTAAAGTTTCCGGATGTCCTCATTCCGCCCTCTTGGTAGGTGTCCACCATTTTGGTAGGCATCATAGCTGCCATTTTGGGAGGCATCACGGCTATCATCATGGTAGGTGTCCACCGTGTTGATAGGCTGTTTCTCACTTTTCTTTGACTGCCATTTTGGCCGACTCTCACTTTCGTTCGACTGCCATATTGGATTTCATATGTTTTCATCATCCTGTGCCAAACTACACAAATTAAGTATATGATACACTCAGCTTTCACTGCTACTATATATATATATATTATATATTTGTATATATATATATATATATATATAATATATATATACAAATCAGTATAATAAAATGTTATACCAAAATAGCAAGAGGCATAAGAATTTAAAACACAGAGCTAAAACGTATTAAAATTACACATTCATACAATACAGCAATGAGCTGATATTAAAAGTTGCACCATTACAAATGATGTAGCTCTCAGCTTAATTACAATACAAGCCAAAATTCAGTAATCACAGACCTCGAATGAATTAATAAAATTACCAATGTTTCATAATTATCATACTCAGCAGTTCCAAACCAATACCAAAATACACTTTAATGCCTCTGGCAAAACATTGAAGTAAATGCCTGAATAAATTACCCTGGGGCTAGCAATTATTTATTACCAAATACAATCAAAATTTACGTGATTCATTTTAATTTATAACTTCTATTAAAACCACATGCCATATGTTTAACATATAATATATAACAAATCATTTTCATGAGTGATTAATAACTAGATACCATATTTTTAAAAACTATTAACACAAGTGCAATACATTCATTAAAAATTTTACGTAGCAGCTAAACTCTATACATGTACAAACAGCACACAATCTTAAAAGGCAAATAATACTGAAATAATATTAAAAACATTGTTTTCCACCTAACCAGTGCGATACAATACATATGCGAGAAGTTGGACCATAGAATGGGCCAGTAAGGTGTTCCTCGTAATAAAATGACAAATTAAAAATCTGATAAAAAATTCTTCTAAAAGAAACGCAACAATCTGCGAGGCAGCTCGTAATTGACCTACGTCCTAACCAAAGCTTGCAAACAATAAAATTATTACGACACAAGTCCATAAAAACTGGTGGAACGAAGCAAGTGGTAGACAGACACGCTTCCTTTGTAACAAAGTCGGGGTGGCCAAATGGGGCTGCACAAAAATTTACACTTAAGATGAAACATTTAACAAAAAACTTTATCAGCAAAGCAGTTTAATTATACCAGACCAAATTTAGAATGTGCCCAGCAAAATGGAATTTCAAAAAGCTACCTTACTTCAGAAGCCCACTACTCAAGCACAAAATTACTCAAACCACAAAAAAGCTGAAGTCCACGAAAATTGCACACACATCTTCCACTCACCATTTTATCGTTCTCTCTGATAGTGACTGCATATTAACCTAACATGATTAAAAATTGAGAATGTCCACAACATTCACAAAATCAAGCTAAGTGCCCAAGCAGTTGAACAGGTCTCAGCTGTTAAGGTTACTGATGCAGCTCCAACAAGTACTTGATAATGGTGCCAGCTGAATCTCCTCTGTGTAGAAAACCCCATAAATGGGACTATTATTCAGATCCTCGAGCAAGCAGGTCCGCGGAGCATAGTTGGCTACACATCACACAAAAAGAGTTTGGGGCTCCAATTCGCCATGAATCCTTTCTCAAAGAAGCCTTTCTGTTTGGAGATGCGCACCAGGTCGCCAACTATAGTTTTTAGGGTTGCATGGGTCCTTCCTTTCCACATCAGTGTACAAGGTCCGAACCAGGGAGTAATTATTCATGTCTACGGGCTTCATGCGAGTGGTAGAATGAACGGTAGAATTATACCCATGAACAAGTTTTGAGTGTAGTGTCGGCCACTTGTAGCTGTAATTTGCAGAGAAATGCAGTCACATTTTTCCCTTCAGAGTTCTGTTGAAACTCTCGAAGATAGAAGCTTTGATATTGCTGTATGCAGAATAATGATTTATGTTCTGTTTCGAACTTTGCATTGTAGAATTCCTTGCCCTGGTCTGTTTGCAGATTATTATTTATTACATACACAAATTAATTAATTTCATATTTATATGTACATAATTATGATTAAAATAAATTGAAAATAATTCTATTACATACTTATATAAATATACCTACATAAAATTATGTATAAAATAAATTGAAAATAATGTAATATTTACACATAATTGTCTGCGTCTTTCTTCTGGGACGAACAAGTATTTGGGCTTTCTCAGAGTGCTCCCATACCGAAGATAAATGTCAAAGTCGGTCAAGGTCATGGTTACCTGGATACAATATGGCTCCTACAATGGCTGACATCACCAAGATGGCTGACTGGGTATGGACGAGTGGGTGGAGACCTGCCGACTAATTTGTTAGGTGAAGGGGTTGAAGGGGGAACCTTAGGAAATCTAATTTTTTTTAAACACATTTTAAAATTAATTTTTTAATAACACGTTTTTTCGTTTTTTTTTTTTTTTTTTTTTTTGGCTTTTAGGGTCAAAGGTCCTGACCAGTCCACTTGCCCTGACCCAAGGTCACATGGGTCACTAATCCGTCTCACCTGTCTGGCTCAGAGTCACTGATCTGCCTCTCCTGCTCTGGGAAAAACTGGAATTTTTTAGGAAAATTTTTTAGGAATTTTTTTTAGCGATATTTGGTCGATTTTGAGCGGAAAAAGGAAAATTCAAACATGGCGATTTGTCTCCTACGGCTCCGAATCCGGAATCGGTTGCGCCAGAACGTTGATAATCATTCTACTCATTTGGTTTTGTAAATATTGAAATTATTATTATTGCAAATGTTTAGTTTTTAGGAAGCTATTATTATTCGCATTGCCTTTTCAAGCAAAAATTCAGTACTATATTCGTTTAAATATTTGTAACTCGTGTTGTTTAAAACTTAGGCATAAATAAAAATAAATGTTATATTCGTGTATAACTTCCTCGCAAAAACATACAACCTACATTGATACAGATAAGGTTAATATATTAAAATGAACATGGACGTTGTCACCGAAAATCTGAGGCCGTGTCCGAATTGATAATTTCGTTATTTAGTACATTCGTGATTTGGTAGGTATCAATTTGGACGTTGTCGTCAGTCACATGTTTAGCACTCGCGGCAACGCATTGAAAACAATTGTATCTACATTTAATGCTTAAAACGGCTGTAATGTTTCTACAATCACTGAAATACTACGATCATGCTAATAAATAAGAAAATAAAAAATTATACAATAGACACTTTAAAAAAAAATTTGTTGCGGAATATATAAACAAAGCACGCCACTTATTTACTTTTTAAAACATGCCTAGCGTATTTTATGTAGAGTTATTTTTTTAAAATAATTTTATTTGCACATTCGCGCATGTGTTTTTAAAGTAAAAACCAACATGGCGCTGATTTTGTAATTTTGTATTTTTGCTAAACATCCACTAGATACAAAATAGGAAATGCCAAATTACCAAATACTTCACAATTTTTGTTTACAAAATCGGGTCACGTGATCATTTTGTCATCAAAATCTGCCAATTCGGACAGGGTTCGAGACTTCTTCCCCTTCCCCTTTCGCCCCGCCTCCTAGAAACTAAAATTCGGTGCCAATGATGACAGTTAATGTATTTTTTTTTTATTTAACGCACAGGTATATTAACTACGAGTAAAAAAACACAGATATTGAATCTTGCCTTAGCTTACTCAAATATCACTGTAGTCATAATTTGATGCATTCCAAATATTAATATAAAAACAATCAAGCTGTTCTTGTCATCCATGTCACTTGCGATAGCAGCAATCGCACAACCAACGCTTTTCTGACGCAAAATGACGCTAGCGTCATTATTGTAGATTATTGAACTTCTAACAACCGCGACGATTTAGTGGCTCATTGTAGCTGAAAATGTGTTTGGGGAGTGATTATCATTCTCATTTATGCATATCGGGAACTGTTTTACAGCTTGGAAACAATAAGTGGGTGGAAGTTACTACGACAAAAAGTGTAGCGGTCACGTATCTATCAGAATATTGTGAACTCTACATTAATTAGTAGCCTTTGCATTCCCGTTGTTTTGCCAAAACTAGTTTTACTTAATTTCCTACTCATAATGTTGTCTTCAACAAAACTTGGTTATAGAGGTCCGCAACTCAATGAACTAAATTTACTGGAAATTTAAAATTATGCAGTGGTACAAATTTGCTATTTTATAGATAGTAAAAGCACAGTGCTGTCAACATAGAATAAAACGGAGACAGTCGTACGGCTTATCGCACATTAGTTGAACTGTAACACTGATTCATTTTCGGAAATTTATTTGTATTTCGGAATAACCTCTGTAATACGTAATATGAAGAACTAGCTAATATTTGTGAAATAATCTTCGGATTTGCGATAGGAAGCAAGTCTCTTCCGGGCGGCGCGTTTCAAAATGTTATTCTGCAAGTAAACGTTTCCTTTGGCTGTCCCAAAACACTGGGTAAATGTTTGACTCGCTCTCGGCAAAGTCCCAAAACTGCAGAATTATTACTCTAAGCAACTTGCCCGAGTAAAACTTTTACACGCACTATTTCAGCGAGTGACAAAGGGTAAACTGAAAATGGCGGAAAGTTTAGTAGAACTAAACAAACTGAAAGGAAATATGGGCATTCTGTTTACAGACACGCATGGGAAAATTAAAAACGACAAGCGTTAAAATTAGTATTTCATTAAAAAGTTAACTTTTATAAAGGTTATATTTTTAAATATAATGTTCAAGATAAATTTATCGCAAGTAAAGCTATCTATACGCATACAGGATCTGAGTAGTAAGGGAGTTTATAAGGCCTTAAAATGTGAGATTTCGAAATGTATTTTTGGAAAATATCGAAAACAAAGTTAAATGAAACTGCAATTCTTTGATCATTGTTCTAAGTTAATGGGATCTTCAACTTAAAAGCAAACTCACATTAATACCGTTCTCCGTACAGGAAATAACAGAGGTGGCACCCTATTTTTCCTGGCAACTCTTTTACAGACAGGAATTTCGAATATTCGATGTGGAATTATTGAGCACGGTTTAAGTGTAAAACGCACACAAAGATTCACGTACAAAATGCTGCGTGTCCCCTGTACAGAAGGCTGCCTATTTGTTTATGGTAACAGTTTGTATGTATTCCTTGTATTGTAAATTTCAATGGAAGTTTTTCAAATCGCAAAATAAGTGAACTGAAGCTACAATTCTTAGAATAATGTGTGATGTGACCGGGAACGTCAGCCCAAGAACAAACCCGAATGAATGCCCCCCTCCCCCTTCCATTTTTTCCCTCTTAAGAAGAAAATACGGGCGGCCTCCGTCGTGTAGCATACAACATTTTTACCGTCAGGAATTGTGAACGTGTGGTGATTGTTAATTGAGCAGTAACACCTACATAACAGAAATGGTCATCTTTGTACAACACCGTGAAGACGGTGGATCCTAGGTTGTTGCAACAAGAGGACCATTACTGTCATGTAGGTGTTACTGGTCAATAAACAAGCATAACACGCTCACAATTCCCGACAGTACAAACGTTGTAGTTGTATGCAACCAGAGGGTGGCCACCGCTGTTATCACTATTGGGGGGGGCATACATTAATACGGGTTTGCTTGTAGGTTGACGTTCCTGGTCACATAACATATTATTCGAAGAAGTGTAATATAATTTCACTTCTTTTAAGATTTGCAGAACTACCATTCAAAGATACAATACAAGGAATACATCAAACTACCACCAAAAACAAATAGGCAGCCGTCTGTGCAGTGGACACGCAGCATTTCGTATGTGAACTTAATAGCTGTAGAAGCATCTTTGTGTGCGTTTTACACGTAAACGGTGGGTCCTGGGCAGTTGCGACAAGACAAATATTGTTACTTAGGCCATGCTGCTCAATAATTCATCATCAAAAGTTTTAAATTCCTGACTGTAAAAGACTTGCAGGAAAAATAGGGTGACCATCCCTGTTATTTCCTGTACAGGGAAATGTATTAAAATGAGTTTCCTTTCAAGTTGAAGATCCCGTTAACCTAGAACAATAATCGGATAATTGTAATTTCACTTCACTTTGTTTCCGATATATTGTAAAAATACATTTCAAAATCTCACTTTTCAAGGGCTTATAACGTCCTTAATATTGTATTAATTTCTCTCTCTATAAATTAAGTGGGTATACCAAGTTGTTAAGGGATGGAAGTCATTATGAAATAAAATAATTAATTATAAATTCCTTATTTTATTTACAATAACTACAGCAAAATTCTCCAAACTCAAATTCTCATAATAAATTGAAATCACTCACTGTTCACAATTTACACCAATTAATAAAATGTATAATTACGACAAAGAAATCGATGAAACTAATTAACTAAAGATCAGTCCCAATAGAGAGTGTATCAATATATTCAATTATTTTATAATTTATGCGTCCATACTTGACAGTTCGAATATTTACAATAAAATCAGTATTACACTTCCATTCAGTCCCACCTCAGTTCAGTCCATGTCCCGCCAGTCACAATGCTCTAGAGTCCTCCAAGCGCCCAGTACAGTAGGCTTCACTCATCGGTTTCACACCACCTCGACCATTCAAGTCACGAACAAATCGCCCACCGTCGTACTGTCGTCGTCCACACTCACTTCGCTCGCACACACTCGGCCAGGCCGCCTCCGTCAAAGACTCCCGGCCGCTGGGTTGCGGCAGTATATATAGTGTCTTAGGCCGCCACCTAGAATCTTCCCCAACCCGCGTGATGCGTTGCGGAGGGCTGAGGCGCCAGCCAGTCTCGCCAGAACATTCTTGCGTCGTCGCTAAACGTATCGGAAACTCTAGCAGGCGAGAGGTCTGTGACGCCAGCAAGTCTCGCCGCTGTCGGCATTCACGGGATTCCCAGGAGGGGGAGACCAGAAGGCAGCGAGTGCATCGTTCCAGGAAGAGGGGAGGGCGAGGTCGGTCTCCGACTACGGCGCGGGGCAGCTGAGTAGGCGCCAGCTACAGCACGTAACAATATTCACTTTAGTTAGTACGTGTCCTATGTATTTTATAATTATTTTTATATAATAAATCACGTCACGAAGTTTGTCGGTCTAATTGAGAAACACTCTGTATAATTAATAATAAGTTATCTATATTTAAAAAGAAAGAATATGGGGACACGGACAAATATATTTTGAAATTTACATTGGTTGCTTATTCAGTACATATCTGTAAAAACAGAATGCTATTTACATTATGCTCATTTAAAACCACGTTTACTTTTGCTTTCCTCAGCTGTTACTGTTATTTTACTCTCGGAGTGACGCTTTGGAACGCTGCCTGCTGGACTGCTCTACCAGAGAATCCAGCACACAGACACGACTGTGTGGAAATTCGAAAAGGCGATAAGCTGCCGAGTGACAGGTCATCCCAGGGGCACCTGGCGCGCGCCTTGCCACCCTCCCGTGACACAAGCAATGCTATCTCTGGAGGCACAATGCCACTAAGTTTCCCTTCCATTCAACCGTAAGTCTACATGTTTAAGTTCTCAACTGAGTTAACAGTTTTGCAGGAGACGTGGTGGCCACGACCACGCACGGCGGCACATACCAGTACAGTCAGTGTGCTAAAAATATACAGGAACGAAATAGCAGGCAGCGGAAAGACGCGCAAGGCAGTTGGCGGGTCGCTGCGCCAGTGGCGAGCACGCCGCCTCAACAGTTGGCAGCCCTGCGCCAGAGCCGTCCAAGGGGGACTTCCTGCTTCCGTACCGCGCAAACCAGTAAGTAAATGGACGTAAACATTTCGAAACTATCGGAATAATAAACGCCAGCGGTTTGATCGGATACTTTCATCCCGGTAGCAAGTGTCAGATTGTCAAAATGCGTTTTTTTTTTTTTTTAAAGATAGCTAGCGACTGTCGGAATGATGTATACAAATTTCAAAGAATCGATATTACAACTTGGTAATTTTGCACATCCGTGTGTCGCCATTGACGCTAAACCAATCTGGTTTAAGTCTGTTGGGGCAGGAAAAGCAATTTGATTCAATGGATAGATAAATTTATTGAGTATCGCCGTAGCAGACAATCTCAACATGTTACAAACTCGAAGTACAACTGCCTTGTTTATGTCACAGTTTAGTACTTACTGCTTTTGATTATTACAATTTTTCTTGCAAAATTAAATTTATTTGTTCCAAGTTACAGATGTTTTGTATTATGATTTATCTAATAATCACAATACTTTTGTCAATTTTGGACTGCCAACTTAATATTATGTTTATAGGATTTTAATTTTTTAGCTGTGTTAGAATAATTTGATGTGCGATAAGAGTAAGTTTTTATTCTACGTCATTCATTATATGTAGGCCTATATCAAACCACGTGGTAGTGTATATTTTACGTTTTATATGATATTACAAGATAAAACTGTAGTGGAATCACATTCCGTCAGCTGCATTGCTGTCGAATTGATCTCGATCTCCACAGCTATAATGTGGTATACAAATCTGCCATCGAGTGTCCTAGTATTGGCTTTAAGTATTCAAATACCAGAATGACGCCATTCGTCTAGAGGAATTATACCAATAGTTTCACAAATTGGGCCATTGACCTGACGTAAGGCTGCTCTGTATTCGCTTCAGTTTCCCGTGAAGCCATCGTGCGGTCAGCTACGGAACTTGGTTGGCCACACGACGGTGCTGGGGAGTAGAACCTACTATGTGTCAGGTAGGGAAACTAGCTCCTAAAAAGCGGGAAGGTTATCCAATTGCTTTAATCCCCAAAAAATAGGCATTTCAAATGCAATGCTGTCCTGAGAAAAACACTGAACACATTGCAATGTCACTTGCTTAATGCGGCTATTTTTTTGTGTTCAATAAGTCTAAAAAACTTAATACAATAATATTATTTTAACTAAGAAACAAGAGTTACACCACCAAAATGTAACAGACAAAATATATCTGAATTGCGTGTTTAAAAATAACAGTCAATGGGAATTTGACATATAGACCTATTTGTTACAGTGTTCATTACAATATTTTCATAACACAAAAAACTAACTTGGGACTTTTTTTTTTTAGATAGTCAGACATACACGATGAGTCACGGCACGTGGTGTTTACATACAGCTGCGGTGTTGGTACCGGTCCACTGACCCATGCTACTGGTCCCCCTAAATTATCGCATTTGCACATTATTTTATAGCGTTTCTGAAATACTTTCCATTGCAAATGCTGTATCACTGAATTCCTTTTTTTGGCACGTACTTTCAGATACCGTTGGATGTACGTTTCCTGTTTTCAAAAAAAAAAAAAAAAAAAAAAAAAAGTGGCTAAATTCATCTGTCTATAAATCTGTTACGAATAGTAACTATGTGGCGAAGTACTCGCCTTCGTACGTAATATCAATTAGTGAAAACCGCATTTCGTAATCTGCAATCGTTGCGGAAATTTTGGAGGTGTCCACGTTAGGTGGACCATCCTGTATAATAAATGTCTTATTCCTCAAGAACTTTAATTATTTTATATTACACGTCTGCTTAAAGCAAATTATAGAAGTACGGCCCACGGCTGGCTCAGTGGGGTCCCCGACTCGATCCCAGGCCCAGGCGGCCGTAAGTTTTCGGAAGGTCTCACTCACATGCGAAGGAAGGGGGGGGGGGGGGTTGGCGGATATAGCAGTGGTGTGGGGTTTCCACTGCTACTCCCCTTCTTCATTATATATCTTATCCTCCCACTCGCCAATTCCTCTAGCTGGCCAGAAAGAAAAATTGTTTCCTTACCAAAACTTTTATTCCTGAAAATTTAAATTAACTTCTTATTTGAAGACTTTGCATATAAAAGAAGATGTTGGTTTGAGCAGCCAGCTTCGCCCCTCCCCCCCTCCTCCCTGAAAATATGAGATTTAGTGGTATACAATATTGTCGTCAACATATATTCTGTGAAACATTTTTTTCCTTTCCCTTGCTTCCAGTATTGCTCCACACTCACCTCGCTTCGCCCTTATCGGCTCTCTAGGCTTCGCCATGCGGATGCCTGAGCATATATACGCGATGAGGCATTTAAAACAGGCCACCTTAATAAATAGCCCAAGAGAATGGTCCAGGCAAACATTGTTTGGGGCGAAAGGGGCCATAATGTTACGTTAAGAGTTTGGCGTTACGTCGAGGGCGAAGGAGTTACGAGGGTAAACGTCGATATTGTAAATGGGATGACATACTTTATTATACACCTCTGAAAAGCTCTTCGCAAGAGAAATGAAAACATGTGTCACACGTACTATAAATATGAACATTAAACCACATCGTCCCATTTAACATACCGCAGTTGACCCCCACATTTCCGTCACCCTCGGCGTACAACACACCTATTTACTAACGTAACATTATGGCCCCTTTCCCCCCAAACAACGTTTGTCTGAAACATTTTTCTCTATTGTTACAAGTGGCTGATTTATTAAGGTGGCCTGTTTTAAATGCCTCACCCGATATACAATCGGGTCTTGGTGCGATCTCAAGAGTATCAACCCCACTACGGGACGAGCGAATCCTTACGATAATTTCTCCGCGATTTTAGGGCCGGCTTCCAGGACAGACTCAAGGCAGGCCTATAATCAGTTCCATTTGCTCTGTGCTCGTGGCGCTATCGTGCGGCGAGCCAAGTAACATATAACAGCCGTTGCACCTTCACTCACCCCTTACGGTGGGTTTACGATTAAAGACTGTAAAATTGAGAATTGTACTTAAATACTTGATAAGCACACGGAAAATAAACAATAAGAAGTTTCGCAGTTTATGATTGAATTAGCAACTGTTGAGTCTAGCCAATCAAAAATCGTAGGTGACTTAAACAACCGAAATAACCTGAAAAAATGGACAATATATAAACATTTCAATAATTTGTCGTTACTGCTTGTGTAATCGTAAAAAAAAAACAAGTGAAATTAAGCGGATGCCAACATTAGGCATTTACATCAATAATTCTGAAAAAAAAGTTAATTTAACTCGATTTCAATAACCTCTTCAAAGAAAGAAAACATGAACTATTCTTTAAATTAAGAGGATACTGTCACTCGATTAAAATAAACACTTTCTTACGATTTCACAACACGACATTACCTAAATATAAATTGTAAATAGGGTTTCTCGCCAACAACTGTCGCTGTACTCTGATTGGCTACTACGTCTTGACTTGTACTTAAGATATAAAATATAGCGATGTCTGAAGTCACGTCAAGAACGCACACGACCAGTCACAACCCGCACACGACAGTCATAAACTAATACCCTTGAATACATTAAATCATATCTTATGCACACGTAGAACTTACTATGTTAAGTCAATCGTAAACCCACCTTTAGACCCAGCCCTTCTCAGAACCTCACCGGGAATGAAACACTATCTCCCGGGATGGGGGAGGTGCGTAACCCACCCCACCAACATGACCCCAGGAAACAATCCGGATTATCACGAACACGGCTTCGCTGGCTGACGGAAATGTAATGTCCTGGGGGCCTAATCTCGAAATCGTTCGAGCGCAGTTAGTATACGAGACGTCTCGCACAGTCCACAACGTATAAGAGATAATTGTTGTAAGCTCCAACCCCTGTAAATCGCATACGTTTTCAGTGTGCAAAGGGAGTGCCAGGCAAACGTATACGAGTGACATTTGGTCATGTTGGTGAACCTGCAGCGAGACGGGAACAAATATTAGCGGAACTCAGTTAATCAGAAGCATCACTTGTATCGCATGCGTTTATTTACATTGTACGCGGTTGGCTTCGAGTTACGGCGACGAACAATGCCGATTCCACAGGAAGCTTTCTTCGCCACTGTAACAAGAACCTTGTCGTTTCTGCGGCAGTTAAGGTTATCTACGCGACTATGGCCTATTCTTTCAAACATTAAAAAATAGCATCAGGCGTCTGTAACATTTGCCAACACTAAAAATACACTAAATTTAATAGAAACTGAATTTTTTCTTTTTGTTTTTCGAATACAAATATAAAAGTTATACCACAATTTTCAAGTGAGAGTTGCAGGTGAAGTGTAGTCATTTTATTGAGTATTTTATTATTTCTATTGTGTGTTTGAATGTGCACTGTTCAATAGGTTAAGGGTAAATACCTCTGTGTATTATTAGTGACAGTAAATTTATTAATTTAAAAAAATTGTTAGAGTCGTGGACTGGTAATTTCTTGTCTCGGGTTCAAACCTCGCTTAAGTACAAAATATTTTAACTTTTTTTAATATCACTTTTTATACACGGTAGAACGCCCACATAACGAAAGTTTAAACACATTTTCATTATCTCTTCTTATTTTAAATTGAAAGTATAGAAAACTAACTTGGAAATAAACGGAGATGTTCCGTAAAATTTACGGAAAGTCCGTTTCTAAAAATCAATGGGTCCGTAATTTTACGGAGAGTTTTCGGACACTTCTGGATAAATTTTTTACAATCACTTTTCCGTAAAATGAAGTAAATTGTTTTTAACAGTGCTAGGATTGGTCAGTAAAATTCCCTGTGGAAATTACATACAATTTAATTAAGAGAACACAGTTGTGTATCATACAGTGCCATAATGTTTACATTGCATTATAAATAATGACATGTGAATGTATATGTTAAGTTGCCCATCGTTTGGAGAGTATTAGCAGCTACATGACACTTTTCTAGACGTCGTGTTTGAGTAAGAGCAACTGTAAAGTCCATAGATACTTTTAGTGTAATAATCTTAACCTGTTGCCACGTAGTTTAACTTCTTCCAATTCTTTTATTGCCATTGCATTCCTCCATTCTTCGGCCATAATAAATGCAATATGCGACTGATGTTATTTAGGCTACTTATCACATGCTACACTGTTCAATTACTTACCAAATGAGTATCTAGGCTACTGCCTGTTATAGGCTAATTTAAGTACTTGTACTTGACTGTGGTATATATTAACAACAAGTTTGTGCGGTAATAGTAACATATGTTATTTACAGAGTTTTATATGCAAGACTGACAAAATAATAACTTATTATTTCTAACCACCCGACTACGAGTCACTAAACAATAATGAACGTCAGTAGTAGGTCTATGTAAATTACACTTTGACTCATTTGCACTCTCAACACAAATTTTACTACTTGTCAATTCAACAAGTTCTTAATTTGCATACGATTATACATTCGGCACAACATAAATTATGTGTAAATTGAATTCACACAGCGTCAACAGTCATCTTATATTTAATTGTTTGTTTTGATGCGCTACTTGTCTAAGACTCCACATCTCGCACGACGATGATCGAGAAAGTGGCCACTCGCACGGTCGAGACGTATACGATGGCTCTCGTATGGTTCGATCTTACAGTTTTCTAAAATTGTGCGAGTTTTACAGTCGCAATTCGAGCTTAGCCCCCCTGGGCTGCTTTGAATAACAGTGGCTGGTGACCGCGTGTCCCGTAAACATTAGCATTTCACTGGAGATCGAGCCCGGATTAGACTGTACAATTACAATGGAAACTTATCTTACGCATACGCGGGCGGGATGAATTTGAACAGGAATGGAGTGAGGAATCAAACCTAGTGGGCAACGCGCAGAACCCGGATTGGAAGTACTGAACTCAAAACATACAAAATTGTTACGTTGTATCACTGTTCACAGCACGAAGGCGTTTAGGAGTAAGACATAATTTAGAAATACTTAAAAACACATGAACAGATAAATATTCATCCAAGAGAACCTCGGAAAATTGAAAACGTTAGCACTTGTTTTAAAACTAACAATTAGAATTTCGCGAACTGGTTGTTTCATAAATCGAGTTATCACCACAATGTAGCTCCTCCTTACTATCATCGCCACTTCACTCTAGTTTCGCTCTTGTTTACATTTCAGTCCACATTTTAAGTTACACAATGGATTAAGAAATAGGCCTTACTCAGTCCATGATGGATCAAGTACACGTTGAATCCTGCCTGAAATTTTACTCTGAATGCAGCATGACGAATCAATCAGAGCGGTAAATTCGTAGCTGGATTGAGTAGGTGGAGAGAATGTGTGGAGTATCCGTGCAGCAGAGTATACAAACCACATTTTTCTTTTCATTCCTAGGATTGTCAAAACCACGTGAATTTTATTATGGTTGGCAGCATATTTTTGCATAAAATTTGATTTTAATCTTTACTACAAGCTATCTATGACTCAGTATTAATGCAATTCGAATATCTTCATGTTACGCAATATTTTGTATCGCTGAAACACGGACGGGCTAGTAAAATATACAATATAAAGGTGAGGTAAGACCGATGTCTGTATTCGTATTTTTAGCACGGTCTCACACGACTTGCCTACACCACGTTTTAAAACACTGGTGTGACTTTTTTTACTTTAGTTTTTCAACACACCCATTCAGGGGGGGGGGGGGGAAGTAAATTACTTTGTGTTGCTTGAATACATGTTAACTGTATTAAAAGCTTAGTGATACCAAGAGTGCTGGCATTTCAAAACACGTATTTATGCAAATAATAAGATAACGAAGTCACGTGATTGACAGTTCTTGCTCGCTCACTTTCCAGTCCACAGTTACATGGATCATAAACCCTGTAATACTATAAGAGTGTACGATAGTGGAATGAATACATTTATGATAAAACAAATTAATAATTTTCGTAAAACAGTGTTGTCAGTAACAATGGTGCACCTGGACGCAGCCAGTGGCACTGGAATATTTTTGAATTAGGGGAGGTACTAACGTATTTAGACCAGAGTTACAGAAACTACAAACCATATTTTGAAAAGACTACTGGAAATTGGATGCGAAAAGGAAAGTACATTCGGAAATGTTCACTTCTATAGAAGTTTTAATTCTAGTAATGAAAATTTAATTATTCTGGTATATTTAGTTCAATCATCCGTTAAAAGAGGATACAAAAACTTTCTGCTGAAGCATGTTGCTAAATTTCATTATAATTTAAGATTGTTATAGGTGCACATTTTATATTTGAAGGGCGCAGCAATTTGTTTGGTGGGGACACAAATGCCACGTTGTCCCAGCAACAACTTGGAAGGAGTACACAGTGGAACGAGCGGTGGAGTACAATTTTTTTTCGTGTGCGTGTGCGCGCGCGCGTGTGAGCAGGGCAGGAACTGGTCTGCTACACGCGTGGGTGGAGTTTACACGGGGCGCCGCAAAGCGGGAATACGCAGTGGGAATTAAGAAAGGCTCTCGCTCGCTGGCAGTGATTGCCGACGTATAAACTGGGGCGGCAGTATTTTTACCTCGTGGGGCAGACCCACCAGGGATGATAGAGCGGGCAAACACACACATTCGTCATCAGTTTCCAGGAAACTCACGCCCAGCGGGAAACAAAGGTCCGTTATCGCCAATTCCGCAACACGCTCGAGTTGCGGCTGGCCGGACGTTGCGTACTGCCTAAAGACCTTCATGCCTGCCTGCGTGGCGAAGTATAACAATCGCGAGTTCTGAGGGTTGTGCAGCAATCGCCTATGCCTCACGCGGAACCACGACTTTGTACTTACAACACACCATCTATATTTTGAGCATTAGACTAAGGAGGACTGACTTCCGTGTGTTTGTGGCACGCCTTCTACATTAACACACAATTTACTTACATGACAAATGTCAAATATCGTGTCCAGACAATGCCGCAGAATTATGTAACACAATGGAATTGTACTAGCATTTCGTAATAAATATAATGTGTAAATACACTACGTGTTAACGCCTCGAGAAGTTTTTCAACTGGCTGCATTGGGTGCACAATGGGGGCGCCCTGAAAACAATAACAGTGCAATTATCAAATAATTGCCCTAAAAGGGTGCTTGCTTAGAGGACATTATATTTTAAGCACACTGCCGTACTGACGCTGGAGACAGAGCAAGAAAAACTGCAGTAAACCAATGCGCATTTTCTCAACGCAGTCAACCGCTATAACAGGGCCTTGGGCGGCCCTGAGGTTTCGAGAGCCGACGAGGGTAAAATGAGGTGAGTATGGAGCAGCGCTTGAATGCAAGAACGGGGGAAACGGTAGATCCCCGAGAAAACCTGCCGACTAGCGGCATCCCCCGACACACTTCCTACATACGAAAATCCGGGAGTGAACCAGCCGGGAATCGAACCCGGCTGACTGTGGTATATATGTTTACCGCCACCGCTCGGGTGTGCGCAAACCTTTAGGCCAGAGATACACACGGATGCCGATCGTCTGCCCTCCGCGACCCACGCGCGGACAACGGATATTGCTTGGCGTGCTTCCACAAGTGTGCGGACTGTACCGCAGGGAGTTGCAGTTAGTCCCGAAGGACGGTTAAGTTCTCAAGAAAAATGGTTGCGTATGTGTGTGCATGCAGAAAATGGAAAAGAAAATTACGGCGGTACTTTCTGCATCCGCTAGTTGCGGAAAGAAATTTAAAATATGTGTTTGTGATACTTTACACAGACCTAGGCACGATGAAAGAAAATGTAACTATTTTCGGATGTCCGTGCAATCTTTATAAAAATACACACATACATTTATATAAATTATATGCATATATATATAAACAAATACGAAAAATAAAATATATTTTGGATTATTTGAAAAAAATTATTTTACATAAATAAACATAGATAAATTAAATAAATACATAATTACATTACATATTATACAAGTACATTAAAATATGATACATACATATATAAATACATTATATAAATAAGTTATAAAATATATTACATATATATCACAAATTAATTATAAATCTCTATAAATAGAATAAATACATAATACATTGAATTGGTGTGCTTTTTTGGTACATATAACGAAACACGGTCAACACTTCTTGCAAATCACAGTATTGCCTTAGTAAGTGAAACATGTCGAAGTCGGACGCCGGAGGGGTGATGAGTATTCACGCGGCTAACGGAGTGATGGAAAAAAAGGGCACGATGGGGGGGGGGGGGAGGGGCGAGAAACAGAAACTGTAGTGTAGTTCGCACTTCTGCCACCCACATCGGTGCAAGAAAGCACAAAATTCACATCATGCTTACCGCTCAGCAGTTCACGAGTCTATAAGGGTAAACTCGTCAAGGATGCAGTTTAAAAGAGAGCTACGCCTTCCGTGTAACCCGCTGTTTGGCCGACCGACAGAAGAGGAATCGCAACGCCTGATTATGCCAGTGAATTACGTAACAGGCTAGTTGGCATTCATGATTTTGCTCGGCAGCACCTCAGAATAAATAGTGACAGGATAAACACGTGGTATGGTAGAATAATATAGGATAATATTTCAAGAAGGACAACAACTGGTGTGGCTGTACAAACCCCAAAGGCGAAAATAGTAATGCCCGAAGCTACAGAAATTTTGGGAAGTCCTCTACAGGATTTTGAAGAAGATCAATGACGTGGTCTTCAGAATTTGTTGTGAAATCTGTGACTGCGAGTATCAAGCAGTTAAAAATGCGGCAACAACCAGACTGAATGTGTATTAATGATGAGTATGAGTTAATTGATTATAAATAAACAGAGACATTGAGAATGACGTTAATTAGAGATGGAATAGATATTAAATAATGAGTTCACTGAGTTGAGATAGACAGTTTAATGCTGTAAATAATAGGTGTGTGAATATATTAGAAATAAAATTAGCTCTTGTTTTTATTAAGACCTCTATTCCTCACGAAATCAGATACGCCCCTCAGGTGTCATGTAACAGCATGAACGAAAATGTACAGCGAAATATAGGTGTGTAAGCGGATTAGTGAACAGTAAAATAGACACTGCGGACAAGAAAATGGAAATGTGAGAGACTGGACCGAGTTAATGAAAGCATGGGCAGTGTTGAGCAGGAAATTAAACAGGAAGTAGGCGCCCTCAATAAGGAATGGCAGGAATTCTTGCAGCAGCAGGGGATAAGATATGCAGCAGCTGAGGAGGAGCTGAGATAGAACCCCACTGAGCCGGCGAATGATAGCAGCGAGGAGAAGTTAGTGGTCGCCACCAATACAGACATTAGAGGAAATGGCCATCCGTTCTGTAGTGTGGGTAGGCCACAGCCAGGGACGGGTAATGGCGTCACAATAAAGCCCGCCCCCTACGATGGACAGTCATCCTGACGTGAATACTGGCACCAGTTCGAGATTGTTGCTGTCCTGAAAGGCTGGACTGAAGAGAAGTAGGCTTAGTATGGCGACTGTACAGAGGGGACCTGTATTGAGCATACTGCAGTCCTTGCCAGAACAACATCGACTGGAATACTCCACACTGGTGTCGGCTTTGAAGCAGCGATTGGAGGGGTGCTCTGAGGAGGTACGAGATGTCATCACAGCGCCCTTTTTCGTGGATTCTATTGCCGATGCGGATGTACACCAAGCTGTACACCTGGCAACACCAAACAACATGCAGGATGCCCTAGTCCGGACATTGGAGGTGGAATTAGCGAAGCAGGATCCAACGTTCCGGCATACAGTACAGGCGGCTACCCCGTGCAATGACGACGATGGAGGTAGCATCCTGGACGACTTGAAGTTGGAGGACACAATGAAAGATATTGCTGCAAGAGTCTGTGCTAGGAATTTCAGTTTTTATCCACCTAAGTGTCGAGAATGTTAGGAGTGTGGCCGGACAGGACATCTGAGAATCCAGTGACCGCAGAGGAACTATAGAACCTGGCAGCCAGACGTGAGCACGCTCGAGAACTTGTTAAGGAAACTGGAGGCAGCAGTAGGGGAACTTCTGAACTCCGTCGAGGCAGTGACATCTGTCCCTCGTCGACGAAGGCGCCGAGAACGTCGGAACTGTGAAAAGGAGTGGCATTTACGAGCCCGGTAGCCAGGGATGCCAACCGAGACTAGTGATGAAGGAATGGGCCGAAGAACAGCTGCACCAACAATTGGGAGTGACAGCCACAGTAATGCCTATCCAAACCACAGGCGCATCAGAACTACTGGCAACATCCTATCTCAGGGAACGAAGAAAGATGTTTATATGGTGATAAGAATAACAAAGATACTGTAGTCGGACCGCTTAACAAGTCAACCGGCAGTTAATGCAGGCGAGGCAACAAGAGAAGTCCAGTCAACAGACGAAGCTGAACGTATGCATCTATGGGAGAAGAAAGACAGCCAGGGATAAGGATAACATGTCCAGGTGTCTACTGGCATCTAGAATGAGTGAAGAGATTTAGGCAGCTCGTAAGAGCAAGGTCTTCAGAGCCGAGGCATCAAGAGGAATTATCGATACGATTCAAGAGTTGCCGGCGATGCATTCAGGGAAGGACGTCTGTGTGGCTGTATGAAAGGAAACACCTTGGGGGACAGTACATACCAGTGCCAAGGACGTTAAAAGGCCCTAAATTTTTTTTTGAAACGCGTGAGTGATACCTCCTTCCAAATTTGATGGGATTCCCCAGAGGAAAAGTCTAAGGTTGTTAACATCGAACGACTGGTGCTGTACGAAGGTCCAGACTGCCGACTGCCGCACAAGGCGCCAGAACTATGCGCGGACTCGGCTCTGTAAGAGGTGAGTTACCTCGACCCTCCCCTCCTCCAGGCAAACCAGCTCGCTGTCCCGACACCAGGCAGCTGGCCTGGCTCGCGTCACAGCCCCTCCTACCCTGCCTGGGAAGCCGGCAACTTCGACTTAAAAGAGGATGCGCAAGAATATTATGGAAACTAGAATCCTCGGCGCAATGCTGCATTTAGAGAAATTTCTGGGCGATGGCCATATTGCAGCAGTCCAAGGGTCGGAGTCTTAGGAGAAGCCTTCTGGCTGAGTGTGGTAACTGGGGCATCGGTAGAGGACGGGAGAATGCGAGACGATGGCGAATGCTACTGTGTCTAAGGGTACTCGGAAATATCTAGAACATTGCGGACTGGTCGGACATGAACTAAACTGGGGTGCGGCTGAATGAACATGTGATATGGACTTTATTGCAAATATTGGAATGTTCAAATATAGGCATATAATATCTAAAGTAATTCATTAGGTTTTGATACCTGTATATTATGGCTGATTTTAGTTGTAATTACATTAATTTTTTGCAGTAATTTTAAATAACAATATACATCACTTTAATATGCACTATTGAGACGAGAGTATTTTCTTTTTAAATCTTTTTAATGAATTAGGAAATTATAATTAACTCTAAGTTAATTAAGAACACCATCCCTTAACGAACCTACTGACTTTTGAGAAATTGTAAAAATACCAAATGTCCTAAGCGAATGGAAATAACCATAATACATTCATTTCATTACGCCCTTACTAACTACCTTCTACAAACACCTTAATGCGAAGAGGATTGAGTTAAGCTTAGAGATTAAATAGTGGATGTGTTCTTTTAAGTTTAATTTTTCATCTATATACAAATCTAGAAATGAAGTATTTGATACCTTTGTGATAATAATTTTATTACAGTACATGTTAAAGCCAATTTGTGGATAATTTGTCTGAAAATGGATCATGTTAGCTTCGTCTAAACTGAGTGTCAAGTTTATTCGATATGAATCACTTACTTAGCATACACATTAGCTCATCAATAAGAATGCGTAGTGCTTCTTGAGATCTGCGAGACGATAATATGTGTGAGTCATTAGCAAATAGAATCGTTGTAGCTATTTTATTGACAGGGTAAGGAAGATAATTAATATAAATTAAAAACATAAAAGAACCCAGAATGGATCCTTGGGGAACACCATGTTTAACTATTCCTGCAATTGATTATTTTTTATTTTTGCAGCACTTTTAATTGGAACACTTTGCTTCCTTGAGTCCAAGATATGATTGCAGTAAGTCCAGAAATTGTTCCCTTATGCCATGATGATTGAGTTTACCGAGTACAATTTTATGATTCACGCAGTAAAATTCCTTTGACAGATCGCAGAAAGTGCCAAAAACTGAATTTTTCTTTTTTATTTAGTGCTGCTAAGACTACAGAGGTGCCATAAGTTTATATGCTGCATCATTAATACACACATTTATTGTATAAAGGCATATTGTGAGTGAAATAATATGTTATCAGTTGTAAGATGCTACACAAGTCTTCTGTATATTACTTTCTCAACTATTTTTAAAAAAGCAGTCAGCAAAGAAATTGGTCTGTAGTTTTCTACGAACTCTTTTTTCACTTTTATGCAATAAAAGCATAACCATAGCATATTTGAGTCGACTAGGAAATACACAAGTATTTAATGCTGTAATGTAGATATAATTAATTGGTGCACTAATTTGCTTAGGACAATATTTATACAATAATATTGCTGATTCCATCATAGCCACATTAATATTTTGGTTGTAAGGTAGGTATTATTTATGTCTTCAATTTCCTGTATAGTGTTTGGGGAAAGGATTATATGTAGAAAAGCTCAGTACAATATGCTTTTACAAATTATAGAGGGTTATAATTTGAATATGTTTGCTCTACAAGTTTCTGTACAACATTTATATAATGTGTAATGGAAATTTGAAATATCTTGGTTTCATCAGATATATATTTCCCATCAAGTACATTCTCCAATTTTATAATTCTTCTATAATTATTCTCCACATTTTTTAAATCTTGTTAGTTGCATTTGTAACTGTGCATTATAATGTTTCGTTTTGGTTATATTATTGCCCATTTTATACAAATGGGGCAAAATCTGACAATGTGACCAATCTACACACACCGTAAACAGTAAATTCTGTCGTTTGTAAAGTATTGTATTAACTGATGAACTGCTGCACGGTGCATGTTGTCAAGGTGGAGATTTTGATGATGGCTTTAAAGGAAATTAATATTTAGAACAGTTGTAATTTAAAATTTCAGTTATATAATTGTGCGTGCGAGCGTGCACGCACGCGTGTGTATATTAACTTGATTTATATGTTTTTTAAGTAAGTAATAACTGGTTTTGTTTCATATTTTCAGAAAATAGTCATTTTTGTAAATTAATCTTGTTTTTACCCTAAAGTCTTTTATTTGGTAAAGCAAAATTTGTACTTGAACAAACGTTTGCTGTAACATGAATATATTTGTGTGATGATGTAAATATTTACCTTATAAAATGCTTTTACAAAGAATATTTTATAAAAAGATTTTTATGTACAAAATTAATAGCGTATGTCTTGTTATTCATTATTTTAATACCTCATATCATTAAAAAAATTTTCAATGATAACTAAACTTTGATGGTAGCAGGCTAAGTATATGTCACAAAAGAAACCTGCGCTGGAATGAATAAATTTTTGCAACAAAAAGAGCCAGCGGGTTAACACACTTCATCCACTCCCGCTGCTTAAATTGAGGGTTGGTCTAGGAGAGACAATGTCCTACTGGATAACTTTTGTGATATCCCAGGGGGTATATTGAAAGCAAACCCAATAACTTTACAGAGGCAGGTATAAAAAGACCTCTGACCGTCCTTGCCTACAAGAAAGTTTCTCCAGCTAAAACTTTTACATCTGCACCAAACAGAACCCAGCAAACATTTTAAATATAAAAAGAGTATTTCATTTTACATACACACATTGCAGTTCTTCAAGAACCAAAACGATGACGCCTGGCGAAGAAAACAAACACAAAAATTAATATATTTAAAGTGTTTTTTAAAATAAAAATTAAATCGAACTTTGTCACAAACATGAATTCTTATACTTCGAAGAGTCTGACTTATGCTTCGACGTAAGTTGATAATTTTGAAACAAATCATTTCAGGTAAGATTTTCTATTGTTAATTTCTTTCTTGTAGATCGTTATATATTTTACTTATCAGAATAGACGTACACTACTGTGTCTGCTTTAAATTGTAGGTCGTATTCAGAGTTCGGCCTTAGTTTCACCTCAGTTGCCTTTAAGACGCCGGCCACGCTACACGTATATAAGCAAGCGCACGTCATACCATTCACTCATTCGAGTGAATTCAGAATTCGTTAATTCCATACTGCGCACCCACGTAATTGTGTTATACTTCTCTCTCGTGTAAATTATATTGCTACCACAGTGCTCGGAATAGTAAAATCATGTTAAATTCCATACTGGAGAGTAACATAAATGCAGTTATTATTCGTTTAGTTGTGATTGAAATTGTGATTGAAATTGTGATTCGATGTGTGTAATTTATTCATATGTAGAACTCGTTTAAAGACTCTGAATTTCTCTCGTGTTAAATATATTCGTAAAATCGCCTATCTACCACCAACATTCCTACAAACACATCAAAATCAGAAAGAATAAGAAAATTACCCTTAGCACACACTTGCACCAAACTCAACACCCCTATAAAACATTGCAACCCACCTCTCTGGTCATCCGCCCCAAGGCACCACAGCGTCAACATCGTACAGAGCTCCTACTGCTCCCCACAAAAGGGAAGAAAGAAAGAACTACACATAACAACAAAAAACAGAAAACCCTTTCCTTACATTTAACCATTTTCATTCAATTTAGCCCGTTTCGATTAACCCTTTCAATCAATTTAACTAACCCTTTGCTATCAAATTAATTATGTCAATAAAAAATGGTGGCATACTCTTTGATCAAGGAACCCCCCCCCCCCCCCGGCCGTACTGCTGGCATTTGACTTAAACGTCCTTTTCGACAGTGAAAAAACAGCTGTGGTGGAAGGATACACTGTGACCGTGCTACTTTCTTTCCTCGTGATTTTTAGTCTATATAATTTACATGGCGATGAAAGTTCCCTTTTCCTTTTACATGATAATAGAATATCATGTGACATCGAAGGTTTAGTTTCATTTGTAGGTTATTCCTGATTGACTTTTAGTAGACACTTTAATTCAGAGTACCAACACTACACTAAGGAACGGATAAAAAAAATTGGCACAAAAAATTAATATCTAAATAATACACGCAAACCTTATAGTTTGGAGATCCTGTTGTAAGAATATCGAATACAACATTGTGTATTGCCTGCTCACGGTAAAGTAAGAACTTTTGGAAGTACTGCTCAAGATCTACTTTTATGCACATAGTGTATTTCTCCGCCTTATGTTAAATTAACATTGCCGTGGGCCTCGTCACATTATTAATGCGTCGGTAAAGTGAAACTATGAAATTACTAGGAAAGTATATATTTTACGTATCTGCTCATTTTTACACTCCGATGCGTTAAAAAAACACTGGAACCGAAATAAATGATTTAAGCTATCACAAATGGCAACCTAACACTTTTAATTCGACGTTAAGATATGGAACTACTTTCCATCCATCGTTACCAACTTTACTGGGCGAATGTCACTTAGGGCGCCCATTAAAATATATGCAAGTAGATGCAGTGACTTTTTTTAAAGGTTAATTTCAAAAGTGCTCACTTTATCGTGAACAGCCTTTAATAACAAATACATATAGAGGAAGAGCCGAGCGTTTACAGTCCCGGCGGCGCTACCAAGCAGAAGTGGTGGGTGCACGAAATGTGGGAGTCTCCTGGAGGGGTGTTGGGGGGGGGGGGGAGGGGTGATCTCGGTGTCTCGTCTCGGCTACAGTAACAAACCACAAGTGTTCGTGTACGGGCACAGGGGCTCCCAGCACAGGTTAGGAAGGAAATAAACGTATAAATGCATCGTCCTGGCTGTTATTAAATAATTACTATTGTAAAAAGAATTGTTACACAAATCAATACTTACGAATTAAAATTTTAACAGAGGTGGCACACGAAAGGAAAAGTGGTGGGGGGAACACCAAGCAATTCGTATGTAGCTACTCCACTGCTAGAACAGTTGATGAACAAACACTTACTGGTTATCAAATGTCCCGGAACTGACTCAATACAATGCAATACTCCCATAAAGCCTGCCCTCACACACGCTCATCTTGAGTTGAGAGCAGAGTCAACAAGACCGCAGGTCGATAGCGGCACATCGACATCATCGGGCGGTCGAGATACCGGTAGGAACCATGATGGAAGTAGGATCCACTTCAGCAGTAGATTGAAGATGGTAGCATTATATTTGACAATATTTTATGCCTTTCTGCGTTCAGCAGTTTTCGCACATACGTACCCTTGAGCAGTTAACATATTTTGGCTAGTTGAAACAGAATAGACATTCTGAAATACCTAGTAGTCATCAATAGTTGGTATTTCTTTATACTATAGTTACAAATGAAAAGTTCAACTAATAACTTCAGAAACGATATAATTAATGCAGAGTCTGAAATAATTATGATAAAAAATAAAGAGCCATGATGGTTTGAGTGCATATTAAAATAGGTCCAACAGGAAGTTTATCATATGGAGGTCGAGACAACGGTAGGTGAAGGGCGCACGATAGAACGAATTAGAAACGAGATTTAAAATTAACACCTCTTTCAAGGTCGACGTGGTTCCAGCTGCTTTTGTTTTTTTACACCGTTGCACTAACAGTTTATAACAGCGAAGCCAGTTTTAACACGCTACATAAACCATTCCAGCGAACAAATTAACGCTTACAGATGCGGCAAGATGAGCGTTAAATGGCTTTTTATAACTGGAAAATTTAGCGTTATGGATTTATTAATGATTTCCCACTTTACAAAACTAATTGCATACATCCTCCTCCAGTATGTAAGTCATGGCAAAACTTTTTAAAATATAAATTAAACGTTTCTGGAAAAAGTTTATTTTAGATAAAGGCTGTCCACAGTAAAGTGAATATTTAAAGCCCTTCTAATTTTTTCCTTTCATCCTATTTCAATTTTCCTGCTGATTTTTAATATAAACATTGCAATGTGACCATAAACACAGTGTATACATTTCACCACCCTTAAACGTTAATACCTGAGGCTGCATTAAGATATGTTTATTAGTGGGTAGAGCCTGTTGGAAGGGCATTAAAAAGTGCTCAGTTTACTGTGAACAGCCTATAATAGAGGAAATAAATATATAATTGTTGATGTTAGATTTTATAAAGTTTAGTGCAATCTAGATTAAGAAGTCGATAACCATCCATACTCACGTGCCGCGGTGTTGTGGTGGCCAGACTGCTCACCTCCCACCTAGGCGAACTAGGATTCTCGCATGTGAGAATTGTGCCGAACAATGCTCCTGGTCGGCGGGTTCTCTCAAGGATCTCCCGTTTCCTCTGCTCTTGCAATCCGGCGCTGCTTCATCCTCACCTCGTTTCACCAACATCGCCTCTCAAGATCTCAGAGCCGCCCAGATATCTCCACGCCACTCCCACTTCTACTCCTTGATAAGCAAAACAGTGGTCTCGACAGGTCGTCATGCTGATTACACAAAGAGACGCTAGAAATAAAATACTTGTCTGTATGGCAAGCACATTTGAAACTTATAATTCACGCAACATAATTTTCGATTGTCATGTTCGCATACGTGAATAATGCAACGTGAAGGCTGTTCACGATAAAGTGGGCACTTTTTGAAATCAACCACAGAAAAAAAGTCACTGGCTTTGCCTGCACACATTTTAACGGGCGCACTGAGTGGCATGCGCCCAGTAAAGTTGGTAGTCAAGGATGGGAAATAGTTCCATATCTTAACGTCAAATAAATAGTGTTAGGCAACCATTTGTGTACACAAATTATTTCTTTTCCTCTTTGTTTAATTAATGCGCCTAAGTATAAGAATGAGCAGACTTGTAACATATTTACTTTTCTAGTATTTCCACAGTTTCACTTGACCAACGCATGAATAAAGTAATGCGGCCCATGGCAATGTTAATTTTACATAAGGCGGTAGAACACAAAACGTGCATAAGTGCTTATTTTACCGTGAACATCCTATACGACTGCAGCGAGCGGTCTGAGGTAGGAGGTACTCAAAGTGCGGCTTTTCACAGAGTACTACAGTTTCCTCACCTGTGTATTCCGTCACTCATCAATAAGTTTTTTTTTTCCTGGAAAATCAATTACACTTTCATTGATGTAATTAAAATATTTACCGTACATAATACTACCATGCAAAGTATTATTCCCGTGCGCACTTTATTTTTCAAATGTGTAAAGTTTTTGACCTCCGTTGTAAACAATTCAAACGGTTTCCTATTGTTTAATGTATGTATGACGTAGGTGTACGTGTTTTGGTTTCGCCATGTAACGTCAGCATGCATACTGACGTATTTTCGGCCGGATGCCGTGGATTACAGAGAAACTTTGCAAAAAGGGTGCAATTATTTTTGGAAAAGTATTTTTCTTGCAAAATTTAGAGATATTTTTAACCTGATTTTGATCCAATTGTCCCCGCATTCGTTGATATTTGAAACGTAGCATGCGTTTCAAAACTCAATTTTAGTACAGCATTAGGCAATACATGTAAACTCGTAGGTAAATATTTTTTTCGGGAATTTTACTACCACGAATAACTATTTTTCTTTAAGACTCATGTCGTTATGTTTAATTTTAAAAAATTTCCTGCAAACACATACCTGTCAATTCTCAAAAACGTGAAACTTTTTTTGGGCACATTTGACGAACATTCTATTTCCGTACGCACATTACATAGTAATATCATTTTGGTATATAAGTTCTTTTTTTTTAATTAGTCCTAAATAGTAAGGATAAGATCAAGCCTCCCTTCTTTAAATTAGCTGGGTTGGTAAGGGTTTTATTATTTAAGAAATATTTTAAACGTACGCCTATGTAACGGGCATAAAAAGGTGCATATAGCGAGTACATTTCATTGTATTTTTGCACATTGTAACTGTTGGGCGACGCAGCAATGACATTAAAATCCTCCGATACAACAAAATACAATAGAAATTCCACATGAACACGTTTTCCGCTAATGCATTAGCATGTTATCAAGAAAGACCAAGACGTATACTGACGTCACAGGCACATCAACGTGACGGCATCTGTTTTTCCCGCACAAAATCGTATTCTATTTTAAAATGCGTTATTCTCGAGTTATACACACACAAATAAAAAAGGGACCACAGTGTGACACTTCAAATTTATTATACTATCATGCGGTACAAAAATAAATAATGAAGAATCCATATTAGATGAGCTACCACCCCCTCCCAACCCCTCGCAATAATTCGGCTTTACGAATTTAGGCAACGTATACTTAAGCTGTCTACGTTTCAAAAGATACATGTAGTCGCTTTTCGTCATCTTACAATTTTATTTGTTCTCTTTACTCCGTGGTTTTGTAGTTTCATTTTAGTGTGTATGTTTATCATCGTCTATTCATGGTTTCCTCACACTTTGAAACAGATCTTTGAAAAAAAGAATTATGACGTGTTTGCTTCTATCCTAAATATGTCACGTATTACAAGTGTTTTGTACACGTGTTGACATAAATGTACACTTCTCGTCACAAGAAATGAGCGATATCGTATAGCTGAAAATATTTCTAAGTCCCACTTCGGGTATGTTCGGCAGACTGCCCCATCCCAAGTCTTTTATTGCAAGTTTCGTATTTGCTTCACACATTCCTGAGTGAGCCTTGTTAACTGTAATTTAATGCAAAGGTGGATTACGTCTATAAGTGTGTAAAGTTTAGCTTGTCCTCAAAATAATTCGCGCAGTTTACCTGTTCCATGTGATGATTAATGCGGAAAAGTAAAACAATTTTGTTCCGTTCATAAAGTAGAAGCCTATTTACATGCACTGTGATGATTATCATGTCTTAACCAAATTTGGATTACAAGAAATAGTTTATTACTGAAGTGTTGTAAGACGAAATTACTACAATATTATCTGCGAGATTGATTATAGTCTCTTGAAATATCTACGGCAATTTAAAAATACTCAAAATATTCACATTAAAAAAAGTAATAACATAAATAGAACACATGCAGCGAGCTACTAGATATATTTCGAAGGGAAATATTCGCATTAAATAAATGTTTTGCATTAAAGTGAGCACTTCTTGATGCCTCTTGCATTTAATATATGGGTGTACGACCCAAATGTCAATAAAGATTACGTATTAAGTATAAACTCAGTTTTCATTTTCAATTATGCACGAACTGAAGTTAAATAAAAGTGGTTGCATGTGTGTGTTATAGCACCATTACGAAAAGTGTAACGAGCTCACTTTGGCGCGAACAGCCTATAGTATCGTTACATCTAAGCTGGACAGTTCAACTCAACGAATTGTGTCATAACGTGGTTTCTCACCCAACTGCCTTCATTGGCGATTCGTGTTAGTAATGTTAAGTAACCAAATTTAAAACACTTGGTGGCTGGAAGACACCACACTGACCAGTACCCTAACTGATTGGTGAATACATGTGTAAGTGTGCTTTCTAGTAGTTGGTCTCTCAATGTTTGACGCCATGTTATGCGAATGCTAGCCACTGTGGCGTACACAACTAGCATTTATTTAATAATATATCACATTGTGATTACAAACATGTTTGGCCAACATTCTATACATATTTTGTTATAAATCGTTGTCAATCCCACAACTACAAAATAAGCGAAGTATATCCCAATTTGATAATTGCGTTACCTTGAAATGTCTTACGCACGAAACATTCGCACATATAAACATTTACTAAATAAATATTTCTTCTAAGAATTACCTCCCTTGCGGGATAAAGTATAGCATTTTCTAAGTTTGAGTCCAAATTGGATGACCAAAAAACGAAAGTTTAACCGCCAGAAGACTGTATTCAGTGTCTGTAAGAAATACACAAATAGAGATAGAGAATTGAATTTTCTTTATAACACATCTACCAAAATCTGTCTCAAAACCGTAGATATTATACTGACGTAAAGGGTTGAGATAGTGGAGGTACGTTTTAAAGATTATTAATGACATGCAGTCAAATGAAATGATACTAAGCCAGAGTTCCAAAATTTCTTACAGGGATGCCCATTCTGATCCACTCAAGCGTCATTTCTCAGTGATTGTTTAGCGTTATTTATTGATTTATCAACAATTTGTGCTACTTTATAACCCTTTATTCTCCGTCTATTATGTGTGCAAGTCAGAAAAGGTATAAATTCACAATAACAATTTAATTTGTAATGTTGTGAGTAGTATATAAAAAGACTTTGGCAAAGAGAGAGGTGATAGGAGCGGAGTAACCGCCCGCCGACATGTTGGAATTTCCCCTTTGTCCATTTTGTCCTAGAAATTTCCCATTCTTCCCTAACAATCGACTAAATGTCCCTACATTTCCCCCCTTTTCCTTAGAAATTTCTATTTTTACCCAAAAAATGCATAATTTCTCAGGCGGATCAGTGACCATGGCTAAGATCAGGGAACTGGATCAGCGACCCAGGTGAACGAGATTCGAGACCCGGGGTTGACCAAAAAAAAAAAAAAAAAAAAGTAAAACACAATTGACAAAATTTCAAAAAATAAAAAAATAAATAAAAATATTTTTAAAATCATAAAAAATTATTTAAATGTCGTTTAAAAATGCAATAATAAAAATGTATTATAAATTATTAAAAACCATAAAAATTTATTAGAAAATGACTGATTCAAATTTATTTAAAAATCGTTAATATATATATATATAAATTATTAAATAAATATTTAAAAAATCTTTTAAAAATTTATTTAAAAATGAACTTTCCAGAGGTCATCCCTCACCCATACCACCATCTTGGTAGGCGACCGCCATATTGGTCGACATCAACTGTCCGTCATATTGGATGCAGGTAACAGTGACCTCAACCCCATGACCTTGAAAATACATGCTCGAGAAAAAAGACATAAAAGTCACCAAGTAAAATATATTACCGACTACCACCGCCATATTGGATGCAGACCACCTTTACCCCATGTCGTAGAATAACCTTGAAAATTAAACTCAAGAAAAAATACACAAAAGATAGCAAGCATAATACATTACTGACTGCAACCGCCATATTGGATGCAGACTACCTTGACCCCATGATGTTGAAGGACCTTGAAAACAAAAACCCAAGAAACAATACAGTCAGCAATCATAATACATTACACACAACTACCACCATACTGGATATAGGTACCCTGGTCCTTGACCCCATTACCTTGATTGACCTTGAAAAAAGTATCGAGAATAAATACACAAAAGTCAACCAACTTGATACATTTCTAACTACGAGCACCATTTAAAATGCAGGTAACCTTAACCAGGACCCCATGACCTTAAATGACCTTCAAAACAAAAACTCCAGGAAAAATATACAAAAGTCAACATGAATATTACATTACTAACTATTACCACCATATTAGATGCAGGTGACCTGAGGCATGACCCCATGACCTTGAATGACTGAAAACCAAAACTAGAGAAAAAGTACATATAAGTTAGCAAGCATATTACATTACAGACTACTACCATCATATTTATTAGTTCTAACATGTTCAACGCCACTTATAATTTAGCAGGTGTAGGAAAAAGCCTGTTCAAGAAGAAAATATACATTATATCCTAAGCCCTCTGATAAGCATTGTTGGCTGCGATTTTGGATGAGTTGATGTTATGACTACTTAATATATAATTATTATATGTAATACTCTTGACCTCTATCAAGGCAACATGGTCCAAAATGCTTACTGTTAATTTGATTTTTGTTTGAGATAATTTGAATCCAACAACTCTGGCAAGACTTGTACAACAAAAATAATAGCAATGAATTCGATATTTTATTTTTTAATGTAACAAATAAAATTTACGTTTTTAAAATGTCAGTTATCCTACAGACAAAAAACAGACTATTAATTCAACGGGACACTTTCATAGAAATATACTACATAAAATGCAGATTTAAAAAGTTGGTGAGAGCATATCTTTGATAGGATGCTCTAAATACTAAACATTGTAAACTCTGAATGTCACTGCAGCTGAACTGATGCTATAAATGTGGTTAGCATATGCAAAGATAGAGAGGGAAGAGTGTACAGAGAGCGAGAAACTCGCAGGGTTGCCAGGTGTACAGATCTGTTTGAGTCAATGTCTGGAACTTAGAACAACCCATTATTTCACACTACGAGGCGCGTGGCGAGTGGCAAGCAGTTTTAATTGTCCCTGACCATGCAGACAAGATATCAAGCAAATATTTGTCATAACCATGGCGAAAATACATTGAATGTGAAGTGACTCGATTTTTCATTGTAACGAAAGCGGAAAATCAGTTCAGGTATTGTTTATTTCCAGCATGCATGCCGATTTACGTACATATCTGCTAAAGTTTGTTCACAGTACAGTGATCACTTTTGAGGAATTAGTTACTTTTTTTCTTTCAGCCATTTTTAACCTATAACCACCTTTTTAAATAAATATGGTCATGTACGTAATAAACACAGTGTGAAGGCTAAAGTAATATATTTTATTGACAACTATTCCAGATAAAAGGGCTTTCAAAAGCACTCAATTTACCGCGAATGGCCTATAAAATGCAGGCAATCACAGTATAGACAGAAACACTCCTATACACAAAATAAAAGCTCTTAGCAAGGGGGCTTTTTCAGTTAAATTGAATGCATTCTATCCCTGTGCGTGTGAAGGGGGAGGTAGAAAAGACATACAGTGCCGATCAATAATTTACAAAACCACGCTGTTCTGTATACATACTTCAGACAGGTTTACAAACAAAAATAAAAGCGAATAAAACAAAGCGTATCAGTTCAGTAAATTGTAGGTTTGCGAAACACGTAGAATTTATACATACAAAAACATCTTACCAACTTCATGAAGATATATTTACAGAACGATTACTGGACTGATTATATATTTCCAGATGAGAGTAAATTCAAGGTTTTCGGTCATGACAGTCAGCCAAAATTGTGGAGAAAATCCCCAACATTCTCGTCCTACTGTCAAGCATGGTGTAGGTTCAGTTATGGTGTGAGAGTGCATGTGGCATAGGTGAACTGACGTTTATAGAATGACGATTGGATCAATTAAAATATATTGACCTGTTTAAAATAATTTGCGACATAATGCCATACAACTTAATGTAGTAATGCAAATTTTACCAGGATAACGGTACTAAGCGTAAATCCTGTGCAACACGAATATGGCTGCTGTATAATTGTCCTCATGCAATATAAACAGCACCCCAACCCTCAAACTTAAATTCAATAGAACATATTTGGGCATACTTAGACATTAAGCTACGATAACACCATATTTCAAGCACGCGGCGGGACTTGAAGGATAAAAACCTTCATGAATGGAACAATATCCCTCCCAGTATCATACAAAAGGTAGTAAAGTCAATGCTAGCACGTCGGAGAAGCGTTCGGAAGCAAAAGTGAGGGCATGCTAAATATTAAATTGAGAATTTATTTTGTTTATGTTGATGTACGAAAACATTTGTTCTTCGTACGAAGGTGTATCAACATTTCTGATTCGGAAAACGTGCATTTATTTACATTTGTGTAATATATTGCTTGGTCTCTTTTATAAGGATTGTTTTTTATTTGTTGAATTTGATGAAATGGAATACAAAATACAGCTGGACGGATACCTGTGTGCCAACATAATTGCTTATTATACAGGCGTCGTAAAACGAACAGAATGTTTGAATATTTGTGATCGTCACTGTATTTACACATTAGGGCTTTAACAATCCTTAATTTTACCAAAGATACTAAACCGAAAGGAAATGGTATACAATTCAAAATTACATATTTTCTAAAAATAATTTTAATACGTAGTATATTCTCCTTCTGACGTCAACGTTCACTTGGTAGCACTGTTTGTAAGATAATGGTCTATAAGCTGGATGCTTTATGTTCAAATCCCGGACACCACAAAATGTTTGTTACTTCGGTATCGAAATTACGTAAAATTCCAAAATATAAACAGCGAATGTTGGAAATATGTTTATTTTTCTGAATGACGTCCTGAAATTCAGTATAAACAATATTTAATTCGCTGCACACAGTTCGTTTTAATGTATCCAATCAGTGAAATTGTTTAACTGAAACAATGCGTGGTTTTCCACCGATTCTAAGTAGATATAGTTTCTCTGATTCGAGCAGTTTAATTTCACTGCCAATCAGTGATTTTCCACTAATACGACTTAAAAGTGTACCTATATGTATGTTGCCACATTCTTTAAAAAAATGGTAGCCTAAGCATTATTCAATGCTGGATTTAAAAACATGTAGTCAGTTTCCACATTCTTTCAAGAACATTATTATTACACGTAAATAATTTCACCAAACACGGACAGTACAGACTACTGTATTCACATTAAAAAAAAAAAAATTATGTATGTTAAGATTGCCATTTTAAGTTTCGGAAACAATATTTACTTTTCTGGCAATTTATATTCATTGTACGCAGTATTACTTTATTCCAATACATACGATGTTTGGAGAAGCATCTTGCAGATGTAGGCAGCATCAGAATATGAATAAAGTGTCATCAGGAAGCAGAATTTTATGTAAGGAAATCAGTGTATTACTTTAATAAGCGGTGCAAGCTTGTCTAAGCGTTCATATGGGAATTCACACAGTAATCCTAGAGATTTAAGCTTGACAGAGTAAATGCAGGTAATAAACAGTTCTATGGCATTCTAATGTTAATTCTGGTTTAGTTTTGAATTCTTTCTAAATAATGTCGTATTTGTCTTTAGTTTAAATGTTTGAAAAATCATTACTTGGTTTAAAAGTTTTTCTCTACATTATATATGTATAATGTATATACATACATACATACATGCATACACATATTTTTATCATGATGCGTAAGTGCACCAAGTTCCTATATACGAAAATGAAAAGCAGTACCCAGTTTTAGATCAGAGTAGGTTAATTTGGAGTAAAATAAACCGTACTTCAATTAACATCAATATAAATTGTATATTGTTTTTCTTCAAATGGATAAAACAAATGTTCTATATATTATTTTGATTCATCTCCTGTACTGATATCTGCATTACGATTTGGCATTTTGTATAAACTTGTAATGAAACCCGTGATTCTCATTTCAGCTGATTTAGTGATACGACATATTAATCGAAATTATATATTTACAACTAAAATACATATATATAGAACGAGATACAAACTATGCACAACAGTTTACCCCATTTGATCGTGACAACTATGAAATGTATGAAAACTATATGTAAGGAAAATATTGTAAATATTCAAGGTCAAGTAATTCCTCAACGCAATCGTGCTTAGTTATAGACAAATTCTGTAGACAATGAATTCTGTATAACATCGCGGTTGTACAGGCTAACAGCTTCAATTTTTAGGAATGTAATCAAACGAAAAAAACCTACCCTCTACGACGGTTGCTTTTATTCCAGACAAATTTAGCAGCAGCAAGTACTTGTGGGATTGTAGGAGAACAACATACTTTGGGAAATCTATTGTTTTAAAAAATCGGTGAATAAATTTTCTAATTTGTCACTAGTGACTGGGATGATAACATTTGCCTTGCAGTAGCAAAAAAAAAAAAACGGAGACTGAAAATGAGAGAAAAGACTGTTAGGATAACTTCCAGATATAGGGTTACTTTCGAACTGCAGGCAGGAAATGCTACGATTTCATCGTATTCTTGAATGCAGACCTATTTGTGGGCGGTATAGAACATGACCATAAATTATAGGATAAAATATTACATCCCATAAGGCGTAAATTTTACTACGAATATACAGTATATTGCAGGAAATTGTATATGTTGAGATCCCTGCATGATTAGGGTTAAAGAAATTAATTTCATTTCAGACGGTATAGACAAATGACGAATATAAAGGATCAGTAGAGCTGCACATAACTAAGTTTAGCCATACGTAAATAGTCAGCTTTTAACATACAATTGGTAAGCAGCTATCACTTTGGAACGAAATACATATAAAAGCTTATTTAGGAAGTTTATACGCAGTAAAATTTTGTGAGAGAGTTTCTCGGTATGTCGCGGATTTAATTTTTAATTGTCGATTACACGATACGCACATTTACTTCATGTACGTTTATCCCAAACACTTTGTTTACAATGTCTAAAACCGTGAGCACTTTAATGGTGACAAATATATTATAGTGACAGTTTGTGGTACTGCTTGACAGTACAAAATACTGTGTAGTTTTACATCACCAGGGTTGCCACCCTTTTTCCATTGGAAAATTCTCTGACATCTCCCTCATTTACAGACAAAAATCATATTTTTTCCCTGGCCTTTTTCTAACATTTTTGTTTCTGTACTTTGCTTTATAACACACTTTTAGACGAAAATACTTCTCTGATCTTACAAAATTAATCACTACACAGACTGCAAAGAAAAATGCCTAAGCATTTAGTCCACAATTATTAAAACAATTTTATATGATAATGCAACGGTGCACGATTGATGAAATTACTGACAAATATATCATGCATACTACAATTCCCTGAAATATAGATAACTTGTTCGAAATTCCCTGACATTTCCTTGATTTCCCGTACAGTTTCTAAATTCCCTGACTTTCCCTGTTTTACAGGTTTTTAATACCCGTGGCAACCCTGATCACGGTTTTGTCAGATGTTAAATGTAGCCCTCAGTTTTACATGTGATATGTCGTGGTCCATAAAATAATTGTTATCATTCCTTTTGGCTACTAGTGTTAACATAAAACTGCAGAACATAATGTGTTCTTATTGCTGGTGCTTAAATTTGTCGTAGGTCTATTAAAAATATATGTTAAAAGTAACAATTGCAATTAAAATTAAGTTTCTCTAATTAATTTCCTTTTCTAACAAAGCATTAATACTTTAAGTTTAAGATTTTAAAGTTTAATTTTACAATGTTTTTGGTCTGGAACGAAAAGAGTTTACAATACTAATTTGCATTATTATTTCTGTGGTTAATATGTAAAATATTCTCCAACTATATAAGGATTCAGAAATTTAAATAAATCATTTTATTCAAGATAATTTTCCAGATTAAAATATATTTTATTATTGTCTGCTCTTTCTATGATTGTTCAAGAAGGGGATGTGGTGGTTTAGTGGTAAGTGCACCAGCCAGTTCCACGACATTGCATCTGAATCTCGAACACACATGAACACGGTTCGAATATTGGCATACGAGAACTGTGGTGGATATTGTCGATGGCGGGCGTAGTATTACAGGTCGCTCTGTTTCTCTAAAATAATACCATATCAGTTTTTCTTTACGTGCTTCACTTGTTCACAAGTTAAACTGACATTGTATCCGATTGATTCTAAACAACGTTTAGTTTCGCAGTGTCAAAGTTTCACTAACCAATAATTGTATTGTTCCAATGCCATACTTTACAAGTTGGCTTTTGCATGAAATTAAAATATACTATTTTTGAAGGCACCGAATTTACTCACACCACAAAAGATAGTCACCATGTTTATATATATATATATATATATATATATATATATATATATATATATATATATATATATATATATATATATAATTTAATGACTTTCTGTTGTTCCGGTACTGTGTGATTATGGTTTTTAGATTTCAAGCGCAATATTAAATGGAGACCATAATTACTCACAGCAAAAGGTATTAGTTGTATTATCGAACTTCGTAATTTCTTTTACAGGTTCTCACATTCTTTAATTCTATTTTCTTGCACTCCTATTTGAGACGAAATTCTATGACAGAAAAATTCGTAGGAGACGCGCAACTGAGTACTATAGCAACAAAAGCAGAGTACGATGTTCAACGTTCTACCCCCCCCCCCTTTTTTTTTCCCCCTTCTTCCGCATGACTATCTGTTAACGTGGCAACGTTGCACTACTAGCACTTCATAGCCGTGTCTGCTGTGGCGGTCGGCAGGGGCGAGAGGCAAATTCACTATACTGGCGCGCTGCTTGGGGATACTTAATTGGTATTGAAGCCATACTGATGTTCTTTGGGGCTCCATTAATTTTAAAGTTTGTTCACGATAAAGTGAGGACTTTTGAAATCAACCGTAGAAAACATCACTGCTCCTACCTGCACATATTTTAACGAGCGCCCTGAGTGACATGTGTTCAATAAAATTGGTAACGATGAATGGAAACCCAGCAAACATAACCTGTCCGCAAAGTGTCGGCAAATTGTCAGCCCGATAACTGTGCTGTCGGCAACTGTCGTTTCAATGCAAGAAGGTAGCCATCTGACAACGGCGTGATGTCTTTTTTGAGACAGATTGCAAGCTGTCAGAAAAAAAGACAATGGCCCACTGTATTTTTTAGGATTACAGATGGATATCATCGAAAATATGTCGGCATATTTTTCAAGCTGAGCAAACATGTTGCAAACATCTTAATGTCTCAGGGCCGATTCCCATAAAGCATGTTTTTTTTTTCGGTATGCTGGCTATTATATTACTTATTCCGGCCCTGGAACGTTTTCGAGAGAAGATTTTTTATCACAAGAAAGATACAAATATGATGTCTTTTTGCCGACAAACTTTTGGAAAGTGTTTTGAATAGGCAAGATGTTAGCTAGCTGTTAATGGCATGTCCTTTTTTGAGACCGTGTGTTAACCGTTAGCATGTTTTTTTTACATGATTATATGTGTGTCACTTGGTAGCCCATGGCATTTGTTGACTTTGTGTATAGATTGGCATGCTGGACTACTAACACAAGGGTCTTATGGTCGAGTCCCACGCTTGGCAAGTGAAGCATTTTCATATCATATAATGTGGTGACAAGTCAATGAAATGGATAATTGTAAATAAGAAATTACCAATGCTAAAATTTTTAATCGAAAGGATAAGGTTTTTTTCATTGCTATACTGCTTATTTCTGGATATCATACCGCTGCAGGCCAGGCATCGTAACGACATCCAGCAGTCGCAGGCCAGGTATTGTAACGACATCCAGCCGTTGCAGACCCGGCATCGTAACGACATACAGCCATCCAGCCGTCGCAGGTCTGGCATCGTAACGACATCCAACCGTCACAGGCCCGGCATTGTAGCAACATCCCGCTGTTGCAGGCCCGGCATCGTAGCAACATCCCGATGTTGCAGGGCCGGCATAGTAAAAACATCCACCCGTCGCAGGCCCGGCATCGTAGCGACATCCAACTGTCGCAGGCCAGACATCGTAACGACATCCAGCTGTCGCAGGCCAGACATCGTAACGACATACAGCTGTCGCAGGCCCGGCATCGTAGCGACATCCAGCTGTCGTAGGCCAGACATCGTAGCGACATCCAGCTGTCGCAGGCCCGGCATCGTAGCGACATCCAGCTGTCGCAGGCCCGGCATCGTAGCGACATCCAGCTGTCGCAGGCCAGACATCGTAACGACATCCAGCTGTCTCAGACCAGACATCGTAACGACATCCAGTTGTCGCAGGCTCGGCATCGTAACAACACCCAGCTGTCGCAGGCCCGGCATCGTAACAACACCCAGCTGTCGCAGGCCCGGCATCGTAACAACATCCAGTCTTTGCAGGCCCGACACTGTTAGCCAACAGTTAGTCGCCAGTCCATATTTCCATCGGGCCGCTTCCGGCATAAGACAGCGGGCCGGTATCGACTGGCCAGAGTTTGTCGGCTAACATTTACCGGCCCGATTCTGGCCTGTATTTACCGTATTTGCTGGGAAGTAATGCCGTATCTTAACATCTAGTTAAAAGTTTTAGGTAACCATTTCTGATCATTTAAATTATTTCTTTCGCTTTCTGTTTTTTAATGCATCAGAGTATAAAAATGAGCATATTGGTAAAATATTTGCTTTTCTAATAATTGCAGTGTTTCACTTGACCAACGGATGGATATAGTGATGAGACCCATGGCAATGTTAATATTACATAAGGCGGAATAACACACAACATGCACACAAGTAGATCTTAAGTAGAGCATTCAGAAGGCTCATTTTAATGTGAATAGCCCATTCCACCAAAACGCTGCAATACACACTAAATCTGAATCAAGGATAATGTCACTGTTGCAATCAGTCAGCAGTACCTGGCTGATTCAACAGTCGCTTCAGTAAATCTAACTGATGAATCAGTGAAAACATGCCACACTTACCTCACGTATTGATTCAGTGACGTTTTCCACTGATTCATCGGTGACTTTTTCATTGTTTTTAGTGGTCTGTTTTCTGGCTGATGGATCAGTTGAACAGCGTGTAGAAATGGCTGTGAAACAATGTTTAAAAATGCCCATTTAAGAATGTGTATCAAGTGAAATAACAACGAATGAACTAATAAACCCAATGAACTAATAAACCCAATACAAAATACTGTCTAAAAGTGTCATCTTTGAAATCACCTTTTTACGAGCTAATATGGACATTCAGCCTGTCATTACGTTTTTATCTCTTTCATTTCGTTTTCATGTAATCACCACAGTGGTCTGTTTGAAGGTTTAAACTGCATATAATGTGAAGAGAATGCATTCATACATTGTATTCGTTTTAACAATACTAACAGTACCAATAAAACCACATATGAAAAGGGCATACGATTTAAATATTAACGATTTCGATAAGCAGTATAAGACATATATTTTGATCTAATTTTTAACTTAACCTGGTAACGCAGATGGTAAGGTAACGGCCTAAAAGCGAAATGGAAATGGTGTATGTGTTCAATCTCGGCCACCTCCGATATTATTTTTACTTCTTTAAATTGCGGTAAATAGCGCAATATCAATACTAAACTATCGTATGTATATTTACTTCACTCATATATATTTTTTTGGTTAAATTCAGTAAAATCAATATATAATTCGCCACTGCATTTGGTCGTCAACTATTCGCTCAGTGAAATTGTTTCACGTCACTACTTCAATAAGTGAAAGTTTTTCACTGAATCAATCAGTGGTTTTCTACTGATATTAACTGAAGCCATTCGCACTGATTCGAGTGGTTGAATTTCACTGAGAATCAATGGTTTACCACTGATCCGAATTTAGAGTAGCACTGGGATCAAAGTGAAGGCTTGACAAAAAGGTGTAATCAAGGCGACATCTTCCTGTTCAATTTCAGTTTCAGTTTTATGCTACTGCAAGGCAAATTTGTGTGGAGGAATATTTTATACACTCTAGGAACAAACAATTATAATTGCACTTCACAGATATAAACGTAGTATAACATACAAAAATGTAAATACATAACAGTCATAAGTAAAACGTTCGATATTCGCCTATAATACTAGGTTCCTAAACCTAGTTTCTCAGTGCTATTCGTTAATAGTATTATTGTTCTTCGTAATACTTGTTTTCCAAATTGTTCTTGCATATTTGTGGCATGAATGCGGCAGAATAGATCAGTGAGTTAGTCTGCCCATTGTTTCTCTATTCAAAACAAAACCAAATTAATTTAAAATTATAATTCAATCTATTATATATAATCAATAAACATATATAGCACCTCTGCATCATGTATGTTATACATGTAAGTACGCTGTCGAATAAATAAGAACATTTAAATCAGCTGTGCCTATAAAACACATATGGTCGCCGGCTTGCGGAAATGATCGTGACTACCTTTCAAGGTTAAGAATATTAAAAATGGCCGTTGTAGTTGAGTTGAGAGATCTGGGCGGCTCTTAACATCGAGAATTAAGCAGCGTCGGAACGCAAGGGCGGGGGACACGGGGAATCCCCGAGAAAACCAACCGGCACAATTCCCACAAGCGAAAATCAAGTTACACAGCCGGCGATTGAACCTGGTTCTCCTAGGAGGGAGGCGAGAATTCTAGCCGCTTAGCCCCCACAGCCATTGTATAGAGGAATTGATTGAACATGAGCCGTGGTCAATTAACTCAAAATCAAAATTCCTGAATCTTGCACCAGAACTTATCATATATTTGTATGAATCTGTGAATATCAGCTAGCCTTTGATACTCAGATTAAAAATATAGTAATTGAACAAAATAAAGAAGTACGAAATACAGTTCGAGGTGCAGTTCTCTAGCGTATCCTCTTTACTGAATTGGAAATGAAAAATGAAACATTATGTTAGTTCAAGGCAGGTAGTAAACATAGATAGGAAATTTCCACTTTGAATTATAAATGTCGGTCTAGAATGACACAAGGAAGTACGAGATATAGTGCGAGATACAGTTAATTCATATTTACGCTTGAATGAACTAGAAATGCAACTGTGAACATAATTTTAGTTCATGGTAGGCCGTGAACATGTCTTGGAATTGTCTACCTTGAATCGAAAATTTCGGACTATAAATAGCTTAAGGAAGTACGAGATATAGTTCGAGAAACAGTTCTTTCATTTTTTCCTCTGCAGTGAACCGGAAATGAAATCGCACATTTTTTTAAAGTTCAGGGCAATTCGTCGACTTGAATTATAACTTTATTCGTCAAACTGAAAATGCCAGACTGAGTGAAATCGCGCAGTAAAAAATGATATTTCAGTTGACCTGGAATGAAATACAGAATTGGAAAAATAAGTATCAGTAAAGGCCGGACTAGAATTTGAACCGGAATGATATTAGGTTGTGAGTCTATGCTGCCAGCTGTCTGCTAATCGCAATGTGTGCATCACTGTCGAACTTGCCGAAGAAATGGCATTTCCACATCACACAATAACATTAGGTTTCTGTAGTTTGACCTTAAATTTCATCCCTACTGGTTATATTATTTTGTTTCGTTGTAATACAAAATATTACAGTATCATGCAATGAATTTTATGTGTAAGCATATGTTTGCATCCATATGAAAAATACATCTAACAAGCAAAGATGGCCTCGCGTGTATGGTTCTGATGCCTTCATTTTCTGGGTCGAAACCACCTCGCCGATGTTACCTCAATACGAGGACCAGTATCCCTTATTCTCAAACACCTGCCGCAATCGTCGTGGTAGAGAGGCGACCAGAGAAGTAGCATAGCGTTCGCTACTAGCTACACATCCCAGGCATCTGCTACTAGCTCCCAGAGAGAATCTTTATTAGCTGACTGTGGATCAGGTCACTTTGCGCCATCATGCGCTTCGTCCCCGACCAAAACATTCTCAGCTGGATTTAAGTCGGCACTCTAAGGAGGCCAATCTACGAGCTCTAGTTGCTCTTGCCTTGCGAACCATTCTTGAACCGTCTGAGAAGTGTGTATCGGGGAATGGTCCTGCTGGAAGCGCAGCACACCGTTGGTATACAAAACTCGCACTGAGGGAATTATAATATTCTCTAGAATATGCTAATACTGCTCGGCATTGAGGCCGAATGTACTCGGACCTCGATCATCGGTTATGTGCAACATGCCTATCCCGCATGCACTCATCCATCCCCAACACACAATGGATCCATATCCATTGCGCGAGCACTCGGTCACATATTCCGGATGGTCACATCTTACATGGTTCAGAAATTACAGTCAACTATACTTATAATTAGGCATGGGCGTACTTGACCCTGCGACCCTTCTCGTAGTTGTGAATAACGCCTATGTTATGAATTTGGCAACTTTATCTTATAGAGTTCGGAAATGACAGCCATCTATGCTTATAAGTAGATGTAGGGAATATGTGACCATGCGACCACCCTCCTTGTCGTCGTGGGTGATTCCTATGAATTTGGCAACTGTATCTTGCATGTTTCCGAAATTACAGCCAACCATGTTTATAAGTAGACATGCGGTGTACATAGCCCTGCGACACTTCTCATCGTCGGGGGTGATGCCTGTGTTACGAATTTGACAACTATAACTTATATAGTTCCGATATTAGAGCCAACTATACTTATAAGTACACGAAGGGTATAATTGAACCTGCGAACCTTCTTGTCGTCGTAAATGTTGCCTATGTTATGAATTTGGCAACTATATGCTTTGTTGTTGGGAACTTACAGCTAACTATGCTTGTAAGTAGACATAGTTTATACTTGGACCCACGGCCCTTCTCACTATCGTGGATGATGCCTATGTTATGAATTTGGCAACTATATATTACATGGTTGGGAAATTACAGCCAACTAAGCTTATAAGTAGACATGGGGTATACTTGACCCTGCGACCCTTGTCATCGTCGGGGGTGCGGCCTGGTTTATGAATTTTACAATTATTCGGTTCGGAAATTACAGTCAACTACGCTTACATGTGCACTTAGGTCTTGCGAGCATGTAAGCCAATGCTGGTATTCGGCACCACATTACGACGCTAGGTCGACAGATCCCGAAAGGAATGACAGAGCATGAGACTCGGCACCCACCAGTATGCTAGGTGACAGGGTCCCAACACCCTGGCATCGGATTTACAGAGCAGGAGGTTGGGATCCAAATGGCCACTGCAGGGGTGAAAGAAAATGAGAAATTTTTGGGGGGAAAATGGGAAAAACTTGCAATTTTTTCCCATATGGCGTCAACAAAGATGGGGCCGTCTAGTATCCTTGTGTGCAGATTCAAACACCTCTTAGATTGCCAATTTGTATACTACTATTAAGTTGTTATATCGTTCGTAGCTTTACTTGAAGAAATGCAACAAAATTCAGTACTTAGTGGTTGCTACATTAGACATATAATTATATACAGCTTTTTGACGTTCCCATTACGTTCACTGATGGCAAATCGGTTCAACAATTTCTGAGAAATACTATTTAAGCGTTGTATTTGAGGTAGCGCTTGTCTTCCAAATGGCTACCAATATAGATTTATCTACTAGTACCGGCAAACTTCTGTGCACGCGAGTCCCCTCTAACTCCCTACACTACGGCTCGGCACGGTCCGGTCTCTAGCTAAGCGGCAAGACTGCGTCCCAGCAGTATTCGCGCAGACATTCAAACATTCGATATTTTGTCTTGAGCAACAGCAAATGCAAAACCGGACACGGAGACTTTTTACTGGCGACAACAGGCAGCAGTGCCCTTGTGACAGTGTGTGCTGGATGATTTCTTTACCTTCTGCGTGTATTGTTCGATAGCATTCAACTGCTTTTCTTTTTAACTGAGTCCAAATTTTATGTTCAAATATTAAATAGTATCGAATTAAAATCACGTTAAATAAAAGTAACACCGATGGAGATGGAATACTTTCTGTGGTTTGATGCATAAACAGATTACTTGTTCCTTTCCAAATTGTCATTATCATATCCTTCACCATTAAAATGGGCGTGAGTGGAGGATATAAATATTTGATCTGAAGGTTTTACGGCGCGGCGTAATAAATATCTCAACGGGAATGCATTACTCAAGACAAAATTTGCAAATATTGAGTGGCTTGAGACAGCATAATGCTAAGCCAACTTAAACACATTTTACAGCATAGCAGTTTTACTTCTAAAAAAAACCCAAAAAAAAATCATGCAAATAACAACACACAAATTCGTACAGAGCTGTCATCTATCTAGCCAATGCCGAATGTAATTTCGTAACATATCCATAGTTGTTGGCACGATATTTTTGATGGCATACAATTCTTGAATTGCGTGTCTAGTAGAAATCATCAATCACAATACGGGACAGCGAATAAATTAATTCTAATAATGAATAATGAATTTAAAACATTTTGAATTACAATAATGCTATATTAAATGATATAGGAATATTTAGTACAATCACTGCTAGACGATAACACAAAATTGAGAACTGAGAAAAGGATAAAGATATATTTTTATTTTCAATTTTTTTTATTCCAACGAAAAGAGTGATGTATGAAGGTTAAAATAAACTTTAGATGTTTTAAAATAATGTTCAAAACTATGCCCGCAGTTCCTCCATTTAACTTAGCGCAAATATAGCCAAGCGAATACCGACGAACGTGGCAGTGAATTATAGGTACAATGTGGAACAAATAATTTACTTAAATTGTAACTTATAAATTATCTCCAATGAAATAAGCTGATTTTTGTTCACTTAAAATAAATTCTTATAACCACTGACACTGTTCTGGTTGACCTATTGACTGCCCCCTGTGGCGCAGTCGGTTGAGTGTTCAGCTGTGAGTGGTTCCGGTTTCGAATTTCGGGTAGAGCCAGGGTAGGATTCAACCTTTCTTGGGAAATGTCACTTCCAATAGGAGAACTACGAGAAAAAAGTTGTAATGGAATAAAAATATTAGTGCTGTAAATCTGGGAATGTGTGTACATTTTATGGTAATTTTACAAGTAAAACCTTGAAAACTAGTAATCAAAAGAATACTTGCCTTTTCTTGTAATAAATATACTATCCTACTAAGAGGGCTTGCAATATATAGATATTTAACATTACAGTCAAGTTTGTATTTCAGTCACATTGGTAAATAGAAAATCTAAATTAACATATAACGTACTTTCAAACATATATTTATTTATACCACAAATATAATACCAAGATTATTGTCTTTTATATTATATCTAAATAAATACGTTCCAACTAGAAATCGAACCTACAACTTCTTGAGTAAATACGTGTAGCCTTATCTTCAACAACAACAAAATTAATTTACTTATTACTATAATGATAGCATCAGTTTCTAATCTATTTGTCTAATAATTTGACAGACATATCATTTTAAACTGCTAAGGTTTTAATTTTTAATGCCTTTCAAATAGGATTACACATTTGCATATTCTCCGTTTCATAATCACGAAAATATTTTCTCTCAAAGAACACTGCATTTAGAGTAACATTTACTGGCATGAATTATAGACAAGCGTTCCTTATGATCTGTTAAGTTAGTGCAAATAACTATCATAAATGCTACAGGAATATTTTTATATTCGATACACCGTCTGCTGAAGCCAGCAATATTTGGAAGAACATCTGTACAAGTGGAATTAATTTTGCACATAAATCGGAATTCTAGAAACAATACATAAACCGACAAGATAATTAACACCTTTCTACATAAACTCTAAATGTTTACTGTGATTTTAGTGAGCTTTTAAATTTGACCGCCCAGGCATATGTAGACCACAATTTCACATAAACCTCCGTTTAACACGGCAAGAGTGCATACACGCAGATTAATTGGGTGGAATTTGTGAAGTAGATGAACATTATGCTGTAGATTATAATTTTATTTATTGCTTTATAAACACTGTGTGTAGGCTATGCATGATTTATATTGCGGGTCAGCCTACTATGAGTAAAAACACTCATTTTCGCGACTTTGTGCAAATAACTGTATAAAACCTTTTCTATAGTTTCAAAAGAAAAGCACTGGCCTGAAATTACTGTTTTGTTATCATCTGATAAACTATATGTATAAATTATTCACGCGAAATTGTACCGAGTGTTAAAAACTAAGTAGTATTCCAGTTGTATAATATTTCTATGATATGTGGTTTTATATAAATATCATGGCCAAGTGCAATTTTGTAACACTGAGGATAAATCTCCTGTACCAATGCGAACGCCCTTCGTCCTCCATTGACTTACATATACCTGAACCCGTCGTAAATGATGTTTTTGGAATAACCGATAGTACTGCCAAACCTGCGTGCGCCCCAAATGTTCCTTGGGTCTGTTTTGCCCAGCCTGAACCAATGGCCAATCACAGCACAGGGTGGGTGGGGTACACAGTGGGAATTAACCTTGGAAGGATAGCTTCAATTAGTGTACCTCCCTCCAAAACACTTATAGGTTATTCAGTGTCACTTGCGCCACGCTTGCTCCTTAATTGCATAACCACTGGAACTGGCAAGTATTGAATGTAATATATAATTACTTATTTTATCGAATTAATTTATGAGAGGCGATAGTAGCTGTAAATCGCAAGTGAGCAATTTATTGTGAGATATTAAGTAGAGAGCATTTTCTTTGTAGTGTTTGTAAATAAATTACGAAAATGTATGATTAAATCCTATATTTAATTAAGACCTCCGTCCCTTAAAGAACCAACCTTCTTATATTCGATATAATCCGACCAATGTTGTTTTAATACTCAGTGCATAAAAACAGCCCACTGTCAAAACTTGGCTACTCCGCAACAGATATGTGCGCTCTATTACACGTTACCTCTTTCAGTGCCACAAAGTAGAAAGGGCTGGGAAGCCCTGCTCTGGTAATTCCTCAGACTGCATCAGGGGGCCGCAGTGGTGTAGTGGTTAGACTACTTGTCTCCCACCTAGGCGAACCGGGATCGATTCCCGGTAGAGTCACTCCCGGATTTTCGCATGTGAGAATCGTGTCGGGTGATGCCCCTGGTCGGCGAATTTTCTCGGGAATCTCCCGTTTCCCCCACCCTTTCATTCCGACATTGCTCCTTACCTCGCTTCAACCTCATCGGCCCTCAAGAGCTCGACGTTAAGAGCCGCCCACTGCATCGTGCTACACGGAGGAGTACCCTCAGCTGGCTTGGAACGCGGCTCTTGAGCGTGGCACGCGGGTGGACAAAGCGCATTCCGGCGCGATGTTTGAAAGTCGGTGACGCGAGTTATGATTTACACGCGGACGTGACGGGCAGGCCAAGTGTGAGTTGGTTGAGCCAGCGCCAATATTAGCCTGCGCAGCGCGGCGAGAGGCGGGCACGACATATCTGGTTTACAAGTCGCGATATCGTCACAAAGTCGGGCTGCCGTCGTTACTGCCGCTCCGGTCTCGGGGCAAATAGGCCTCACGAATAATGGAAAACCATTACACCTCTTCCTCGTTAAGTACACCACTCCACAGCCTCGTAATCCTGCACCAAAGCTTGCGTATTTCATATCCACCCCCACATGCTCTCTCTTATCAACATGTATATCATTCACTCCTCCGCAAGTGCACTGACGAAAAGGCTATTCAAAGCAAAAGCAAAATAAACGTGTCTGTTTACTGCAAAACAAATACGTAATGCTGTTATAATATATTTTATACATGCATGTTTCTCTGACTAAATATATTTACATCTGAGTTGACGAAACAAGTTTCTTGACTAGAGAAAATTCGCCTTAAAATAAAACATTTATTTAAATCATTTTAACTAATGTCTTTGTTACTACATTATATGGAACAAGAAACATTTTTTAAAGGATTTACGACTTTTTTTTTTCTTTAATTTTAACTGGGCCCAGTATCATCCTCGCTAAGGCCATTGCTGAATGCTATATTTTTATGTTTCCGATTATATTAATGACCATTGCACATTATATCAAATAACACATTTCAGATTGTTAAATGCGTATCTTACAAATTATAATATATATTATTTTAAGTCGTTTTACAGAGAGATCAACAATACATTTCAAATTTAAAATCTGTATTTTATAAATTTTAATATTATTTTGTGTTATCCTAAAGCGAATATCCTATATTTTGTCCATTCGAGGTTTAAATGTATACCAATTAAAATTATAATTGTTGTTGATTATTACAGGGCTAAATGATACTATATGCTATTCACAGTAAAATGAGTACTTTTGAAAGCCCTGATTAAGATCTACTTGTATGTATACTATGTATTCTTCCGCCTTATTCAATATGAACACTGTCATGAGCCTCATCACTTTATTCATGCGTCGGTCAAGTGCTACTGTTAAGTTGTTAGAAAAGTAAATATTTTACAAATCTGCTCATTTTTACACTTCGATGCATTAAAAAAAAAACATAACACGAAAGAAAGGATTTAAATTATCAAAAATGGTTATCCGGCACTTTATATTCGAAGTTAAGATACGGAACTACTTCCGATCCATCGTTACCAACTTTGCTGGGCGTATACCACTCAGCGCAACCGTTAAAATATATGCACATGCAGGTAGGGGCGGTGACATTTTTCTAAGGTTGATTTCAGAAGTGCTCACTTTATCGTGAACAGCCTTTAATAACTTGTACTATATGTAAACCTAACTAAAAATATTGTTGGATTGGCTACAAAATATGTTTTGTACAATTTCATCCCCCCAAAAAAGTTACTTTTTGGTTTGTTGTTATAATTACTATAAGAAATGAACGTTCAAAAATAGATCAAACTATTGCGTGATGTTTCACTTTCACTGGCTTTTGTTTGGTAATGTGACGTGTTTTGTACTGGACGTTACGACAGTGTGCATGAACTTATGAAATATCCATAACTGACTTACGAATGTACCAAAAACTAAGCTTCTGAACTCCCAATACAGTGAGCGGGCTTGAAGAGACATTTGTACACTTAGGTACTAATCATGCCAATTGAATGTAACACGATTCCGTGCTTGACAATTTTAAACACGCACCCCTAACTAGAGAATTAAATGTATGATCCATACACATGACACTGATTTGTGAGCAAGAAAGTATGTCGACAATGTCCGAGGTTTCTGATATGGAATTTATACTTGGAGAAATTGAGATATTTCAGCGGCTCTTAACATCGCGGACTTGAGGGCTGACATTTCGAGTTATAGGAGAAATTTATGACATAACGTAGCACTAACTAAACATATACTTATAATACATAAATGTTTGTCAAGCAATAAAATATATTATAACAATAAAATAAAAAGTTTTCAATATGCATTTATTATGTAGGTCCTACACACAAAATATTATTTATTCACATTTGACTTGCGCAAGAAAGGTAACCAAATTTAAGCACTTTTTAAAGCAACTGTTAAAAATACTTCTTGCTCGTATTTACGTCCTAAATATATTCAAACAGACATACCCACTAACATGCTCCCAGTGAAGTTGACAGCGATATAGGAAAAGTAGTATAGTAATGTGACGTTTAAATGTGAGGCCTCTGAATTTATTTAATTCAGTTTCTGTTCTCTTAGTGCAAGTACGAGTAGGAATTAGTATATCAGGAACAAACACTGAATCACCTACTGTATGTAGATGGCATGGTCAAAACTGCACGTACGTTGGGGCACGTGCATTCCGTTGTTGGTTGTGTGAATGATTGCACAGTTGCAATAACTCGTTAACGTCTAGAAAGGCGACCGGAGTACGTACAGTAGGTAGTTCTGCAACGATTATAGCGTTAGGCTGGGAACACACGGCAAGCTCCATGGGCCGGGTCCGGCCTGTCCAATTTTGATGATACATGGTGAGGCATAGGGCAGCACACACGGGCACGGGCCGGGCCCGGCACGGTGCTAGGTTAAAACGAGCCCGGACGTGCGCCGGGCGTTTTCCGGTGCCGTGTGTTCCCGGTCCTGCGAGGCGTGCACGCAGTATTGAGTCAACACAGTATGGGAAAGTCACCGAACAAAGAGACTACGCCCCGTAGGCGCATTAGACAGCAGTAACAGCACGGGATGGGAGTTTGATAGGGGCTGCATTGCGAGATCCATGAGGCTTGATGGAAGTATCGTGCACTTACCATGCAGGGGACCGATTAAATACGTTTCTACGGGTGAAACGCAAAACTTGCATTTGCGTTGTACCAAAATGGAACTAAATATGAAAAATCAGAGGTGCAAAAAGTTGCGTACCAACGCAAACAGCAGAGAAATCTGCGCCCATGCAAATACCTCGGCGAAAGTGCAGTTGCTCTCGCTGCACATACGCAGTCGACACATGTAGCTAACGGGCAACATGACCACCATTTAGTAATTGTAGAAAAATACGTTTAATTTAGATGTTGTCGGTGGCAAATTGTTTTCAACAACAAATTGACGTGGGTAGAATGGATAAAGGATGTTTCCTTAGGGTGCTTCTGGCTTAACTTTTCACATAAGATAAAACACTTTTATTTCCATCAAAACAGTGCAAAAGATAAATTTTTACTGACGTGCTTAAAATTTTTTGCTTCATATTTTAGAAGGGAATTTGTTATGGAACACAAAAGAGACTTGTTTCATTACATGTCGAAGGGTGCGGCGACGATTGGTGATAAAAATGCTTATGGCAAGACATGCAACACGAATATCGTTAGAAGTCTGCGAATGTAACAAATTACAAACACAACTTAGACCTACATAAGTCTAAATATTCAACTTGAGCACTGCACCGATTGCATTTGCGGAGAAGATATCAGCCATATCAAAATGCATAATGAACTGAAAAAAAATACGCCAAGAAAAACAGCATGTTTTCTAAACAAAAAAAGAAGTAAACACAATGTTAGGTCGGTTACACTTCGAACACAGTCACAAATCGTATTAACGCTTATAATATACGATACCACGTCTCTTATTTAACGTAAATAACATCAAACACACAATGTCAAGCGTATCTGACGCTATGTCGTATCATTAAGATTTTAATTTATTGTCTGCAAAAATTTTTAGTTCACGTATTAATCACAAATCGCCACACTTTCTAAATTAGTGAAATAAGTCGCTCTCCGCGTCAAATGTAGCAGTACAAACATAATACCCACCAGCTGTCGTTTGGGTTATAACTACTACACAATATCAACAACTTTTAGACGCGAATCAAACATTATTCACGGCCACTTAAAAACACAGTAGTGCATTTAAAATCCTTTGCAACTCACGTATCCGTGCGGCCGTGAAAACCTTGTAACAAATTATTTCATTGGTCACTGTTGTTCGGGTAGTGGGAGTTAAAATGTGTGGCCAAAGGAGCCCCGCACACTTGCGTTCGGTGTATTTAATTGCACCCTGCTTATGGGTGCAAGTGCAGCGGAGTTTTACTTGTGTTCCGTAGCGCCGGTGCAAATGTTAGGTCATTACATTTAATCAACCCCAGGTGCGACATTCCAATGTTACGTGGCATAACGTTTGGACCGTCGGGTAACTGACGTCGTGAAGGTTTCGTAGGTGATGACAGACCACAACGAGGAGGGTCACCGTTACAGGCACTCCTCACCATGCCTCGACGACTGGCATCAATCGGACTGTGTTGTCATCGCCACGTGTGTACGCTGATACCTACGCCGTAGCCGAGAAAGGCATTCAATAATGATAAATTGCGTCGCATGTTGTTCAGTGACGAATCTAGGTTCTGCTTAACTACGGCTGATCGTAGTGTGCGAATATGGCGACTCCAAGGTGTAATGTTTCCCCTTTCCAGCTCTATCTCTGACCACTGAACCAAGTTATTTAATTAAAGTATTTCCAATACAAGAGAAGGGGAGAACGTACATATGAGAATTGGGGGGGGGGGGCAGTTTATGAAATCATTAACCAACCGAGAGTCATAAAAACGCCACTTCATTCACACACACACACACACACACACATATATATATATATATAACTGCAATTAGGATTCATACAATACGTTACACTGATCACTAAGTACACAATATTCAACTAACAACTACGCACAAGCGGCTCAGTGCCGTTAAGTAGCAATACAGGAAAAATCTCGAGTTCCTAGCCTTGCCAATTATTAATTATTATTCTTAAGGTGGATTGACGGGGCCTCGAAGGATGATTTGTGCCCTAACCGCTAGCACGAGGTATGCTCACCAATATTACAGAAGAGGACCTGGAAGCTCCTCCAAGCCTCGATGTCTTGATGATCATGTTGCCAGCTCCGGCAACTAACGTAGTATTACTTCTGATGTCGGCGTGACTCTGGAGGGAGGGGGCAGCGTTCCTGGTCTTATATACGCTGCGCCCTCAGTAGGACAGCAATCAAAAACCATAGTGCGTCGTACCTTAATGAAGTACTTTCGTGTGCGGCTCTCTTCTGGCCGCTACAAAGGGAAGACGACACCCCCTACCAATGTTATGGAGAAATAGTCTGTTTCCTGGCATCGTAGTGTGTCACAAGACAGAGAGTGTGACTTCAGGTCGCCTCTGGTCGTGCGTGACTCGGCAGAGTCCGACGACACAGTGGTACGTCTGTGACATCTTGCGACCTCGCGTGTTGCCCCTCATGAGGCGGCTTTAGGTATATTCTTTATATAAGACAACGATGGTCCACACACGGCACATGTGTTTACAGAGTGACTGCGTCATGTTGAAGTACTCCCTTGGTCTCCTATGAAACATGTGTGGATCAGCTCGGACGTCAACGCCGACCCGTTGCCTACATATATGAAGGATAAAGGGCCCGTTACAACAGTTGTGGGCCAACTTGTTTCAGGAGTGGACATAATAGCGGCAAGACTCCATTCCGAACAGAATGGGCGTATGTTTCCAGGCCCTAGGGGTTACTACAGTCCACTGACATTGGGGCCAGCAGTATACCAGTACTGCAAACTCTGTTATCTATGTGATCTAACATTGTAATTATTGGAAGAAAATTACACGAACTTTCAACATTTGCAGTTTCATTTCATTTACACCACTCCTAGGTGGTTAAATTTAACTCCGTAATTTCAATTACACTTGAATAGTCGTAGGAGGCTAGAAAACGAGTAACACCGCGCATAAAAGTCATCGCAGTTATTTACAATCGCGACAAGTCCGTGATCTCCCGTTTTCCCCACCCTTGCATTCCGGCACTGCTCCATTCTCACCTCATTTCACTCTCATCGGCTCTCAAGACCTCGATGTTCAGAGCCGCCCACATCTCTCAACTCAAATACTACTGTTTACATATTGTGTAGGTTGGTCACATTATCTGTCAAAACTTACCCTCTCGTTACTAATATTAGTGTGTCATTGAAGTGACACTGTCAAAGTGTTTGTCTTACGCACATGGTAGCAAGAACTACGTTTTTACAAATGTCACCTCTTCACTTAAACAGCACACGAATAACGTGACAGGTCCACGTCAATGATTACTTCATATACACTGAAGGCCGGATACGGAATGGCCAGATAAGTAAATCTTAAACGAGGTTTCAAAAGTACTGAACAATCAGTGGGTAGCTGATAACACGAACAATTTAATATTGCGCCAAATCTTACACTTAAGTGCAAAGAATTTAGACGATTTATTTTGGACGCCAAATTCAACGTTAAAGGTAGGTAGGTACGTAGGTGGGCTTAACGTCTCGTCGACAGCAACGTCATTAGAGATGGTTTCAACGTTAAACATTTACAAATAGCATACATCGAAGAAAGTAACTGGACCGATTTCACTCATCTCGAAGATTCTGCTTTTATGTACATGCAGATAGAAGTGTACAGCCTGTACCACTAAGCACGGGCACCAGTGAGCCGCACTCGTACTCGTATAAATTATTTACAATAGCTATTTGCGAGCCTCATTGTAGCCCATGCATATGTGTCACCATAATATAGCAATAAATCTTGTCTGTAATGAATGAGGGTATATGTCAAAGTCTCGTATTTTTTGTCACTTTGCTGCAACTTAACGTAATATATCAACAAAACCAATATTATTTTATGCGCTAGTAATTATTCCGGCAGTGCTATAATTATTTGTGAATGCTATGAGTCTAGTCCTTTCTTTCTAACACCATAATGACGTGGTCGCGAGAGCGAGAGCGCTCTGGGCCAATAGGGACACGACCTTAAGTCCAGTACTTAATGTAGGATATTACAGCTGTGTTGTATTCTAACCTATTTAATTTTTGCATTGGCCAAGTGAGACTGTTAGGGTATGTTTATTTTATTTCAAGGAGATGGGGTAGGGGATGGGGTACGGGTGGCGGCTTTAGTTTAACAAGGTCTTTCATGAAAATACACTGTTTTGCAGTTCTTCTTAAGGGAATTTGTCATTTTGAATTACATATTATTTTGATGGAGCACTGGGAAATTTTGCTGGTACGGAAATACTATTTGAATTCCTGTAACCTCCGAAGTTTTAACTTAAACAAAATAAAATGCGACAAATACAGTGAGTAAAAAAAGTATTTGGATACATCCAACGAACAGAGAAACATGTGTCACGCGTTGTAGCTCGCACCGGTCGTGAGCTTCCGTTATGCGCAGCCCAGCACTGAAAAAAAAAAGGGGGGGGGGGGGGGACCAACGTCAACCCTCCCCTTCCCAAAGGCTCGCTGCCTCGTCGCTTCCCCACCCACACTACCAGAGGAATGATTGACAGCTGTGATCTAGCTGGCGAGAAAACTCCCCGACCCGCGGCATCGTCCGGCACGATTCCCACTCGGCGAAAATCTGGGAGTGGCCCGGCCCCTGTACGTAAACAGTAAATGCCGCTCTCTGCAAAGTTTTACCAACTGACGAGTTGTACTAGAGGCTGTTCACGGTAATATGAGCACTTTTGAAAGACCTGCTTAAGATCCACTCGTTTGCAGGTTGTGTATTCTTCCACCTTATGTAAAATTAACATTGGCATGTACCTCATCGCTTTATTCATGCGTCGCTTAAGAGAAACTTTGAAATTATTATAAAAGTTAATATTGAAAAAATCTGCTCTAATTATTACACTTCGATGGATTAAGAAACAGAAAGCGAAAGAACTAATTTAAGTTATCACAAATGGATATTTAACAATTTTTCATACTACTTAAAGATATTGCACTACATTCCATCCATTGTTACCAACTTTACTGGGGACATGTCACTCAGTGCGCCCGTATAACTATATGCAGACAGGGGCAGTAACTTTTTTATAAGGTTGATTTCAAAAGTGCTCACTATATCGTGAACAGGCTTTACCTGACCGATAAGTAATTACCGGTGGCAATCGGGGGAACTACAGTACTCTCGCTCTTTCGCCCTCTCTCCTACAAATTGAGACGACCAGAGATCGTCTTTCATTTCATGAAAGGTATTGAAAACTGACGTTATAACTAACTTAAGTGTTGTCTTAATTGAAAGAACACTCTTTCGAGAGAGCACTGTTTCGCGCTCTCTCACGCTCTCGCTCTGTGAAATTGAGACCACCACTTTCACGTTTCTCTCAGACGTCACGCAGACAGCTGATGCCAAAAGGCGCGAAATCATAAGTTATTTTGTTTTTGCCAAAAAAGCTACTATAACTTAAATCATACACGGAAATAATGTAAACAAACAAATATGGCGAGTGATAAAGAGCGAGAGAGCACCATCAAGTATACAGCTTTGCACTCTCATGCAGGGCTTTCAAAAATGGCCAGTAACTGTTTCCTAATACTTTGTCAAACATACTGTACGGCCTTTTTTTCGTTTAGTGCTGGATATTTATAAACTGCCCACACTGAAACCACATCATTCTCTTATGTCCGAAAATGTTATCGCATAGTCCAGTAATTAACCGCGTGCGTCCACAACGGAACATAACCGTATACAAGGCTTGCCAACTGCAGATTCAATTGTCCTAATTTGCTGTGCATCGCGGAAATACATTTTCAAGAAACTTTCTTCTCTATGTACTAGGAACACACCAAGGAAAGAGAAGTCTCGTTACTCATGGTCTTATTGCTATTTCCAACTCTGGGATGAAAGAAAAGGAAAAGCAGTTCATGTAAACCGACGCAAGGGCACACGCGCGCGCACACACACACACACATTATATATATATATATATATATATATATATATATATATATATATATATATATATATATATATATATATATATATATATATATATATATATATATATATAGACACACACACATCTCTAGATTGTTTGGGGGGTAGAGGGGTTGCGGACTGTCAGTGACGCTGGAGCCGGGTATTTATAGCAGTTAGTTAATGCAAAATTGCAAGGGTATCACGGTCAAGAAACCGTAACACTTCTCCCCATGCCTTGATATCTATTAGCTTCGCAGCAACTAACCGGATCCACTCGGTTCAGGGCGTTATGGTTTTGATGTTATCAAATTGCGAGCGCGATTTTTATACTATCAAGAGCTAACAGCAGCGTCAGAAATGCGTACCACTTAGTACATAACGCGTTCGGCAAACTGCATGTGACAAGACTCTGCATGTGCGGCGAATGGTTCTATAAAGGCTGTTCACGATTAAGTGAGCCCTTTTGAAATCAACCTTAGAAAAATGTCACTGCACCTACCCGCCTATATTTTAACGGACACCCTGAGTGACGTACGCCCAGTAAAGTTAGTCACGATGGATGGAAAGTAGTTCCGTATCTTAACGTCAAATAAAAAGTGTTAGGAAACCATTTCTGATAACTGAAAATATTACTGGCGCTTTCTGTTTTTTTTTTTTTTTTTTTTTTAATGCATAGAAGTGTAAAAATCAGCAGATTTGTTAACATTTACTTTTCTAATAATTTCACAGTTTCACTTGACCGAAGGCCATGACAATGTTGTTGTTATATAAGGCGGAAGAATACACAACGTGCATACAAGTAGATCTTAAGCAGGGCTTTCAAAAGTGCTCATTTTATCGTGAATAAGCTATACACCTGGTCGGCGGGTTTTCTCGGGAATCTCCCGTTCACCCCGCCCCTTCATTCCGGCGCTGCTCCATGCTCACCCCAATCACCCTCACACGTGAGGAATTTGCGGGACCGCAAACTGAATGTCGGCCACACCAATTACAAAACTAACTCGGCGAGGTGGCACAGCAGTGCCATACACTGGGCTCGCTTTCGTGGGACCCGGGTTCTGTTCTCAGCTCGCTATCTTCATTTCCGTTTTCCATGGTTCTTCCCAAATTACTCCAGGCAAATTTTACAATGTTTCTTACCAAAGGAATTGACCAAATCCTTCCCAGTTTCTGACCGTTTCGGCCATTGGTGGTCCGTTTCTAATGACCCCGCTGTCGACGAGCAGTTGCGACAGACATGAAAAATAATGAAACGCCACACGTGATTCAAGAACACCAATATCGTGAATGTATATGGACGACCTGTCACGGAAGTGCGTGTGTGGCGAATGCAAAGGTAATGTGGATACAAAGGACAAGCCGGCAGCTCAGTAACCAAACTCTTGAGTTCAAACATTCAACTGCGTCGTCTAGATTGCTCTGTAACGTCAGGACACTTCACCTGACTGTATTTGAATGTAATTCGAGTAAAGCTGCATGTGATGCAAAACAAACTAAATGTAAAAAAAGAAAAAAACAGCGAGCACACTATTTTAACGATAGTGATTGCGATGGGTTAGTCAAAGATGGGGGTATCTTCAGTCTGCGAAGGGGACGGGGAAGGGAGATGACCGGGCCTGCACAATGTCCCGAGAGCAGCGACGGTTTGTTTTTGTTCCAGCAGCCATTGATGCGCGCCGCTTTATCCGGCACGGAAATAGCGGAGGCACCACGGACCATGTCCGTCGACAACAGCCCGCGTAGCGCGGCGAGCTGCCAGCCTCTCAACATCGCAACACTTCACTCGCATAAATCACACACCCCTCCCATCCTCTTCGTCCACGGTCAATCACCCGTCCTACGCGCACGCTTTGCGCGTATTCCCTCGTAACTGTCAATACGGGATTACTCTTGGAAGTCGTCCAGCCACTTGTTCCAGTGAGCTGGACGCCTCACTGGCAGGTTTAAAGGTCCCAGCCGTGTCCAGACTTTTTTAGATCTGTAAAGTCCCTTCTTTAAGTTCAGGAGTAAGCGTTGTGGTTTGGAGGACGACGAAAATCCACCGTAGAATCATGCTACCTCGGTGGCCCTAACAAGCTCACAGCTGAACATAATGCAAATTATGATTTGGGATGACTGGTAAATTTATTCAAGTATGCGTAAACAATTGAAAAAAAAAAAAAAATCAAAACCAATGAAACACAACTTGGTAACGATCATGAAACAAACTCAAGCGAAAGTATTGTTACAATTTCTCTCTCTAGAAATTAAGTGGGCTATACCCAGTTCGTTAAGGGATGAAGGTCTTATTTGAATAAAATGATTAATTATAATTTCCATATTTTATTTACAATAACTAAAGCAAAATTCCCTGAACTCAAATTCTCACAATAAATTGATATCACTTACTATTCACAATTGACATCCATTACTAAAATTTAAATTACGACAAATAAATCGATGAAACTAATTATTTAAAGATCAGTCCCAATAGAGAGTGTATCAATATATTCAAATATTTTATAATTTATGCGTCCATATTTGACAGTTCGAATATTTACAATAAAATCAGTATTACACTTCCATTCAGTCCCACCTCAGTTCAGTCCATGTCCCGCCAGTCAAAATGTTCTAGAGTCCTCCAAGCTCCGTCACATACAGTAGTCTTCACTCGTCGGTTTCACACCCTCTCGTCCATTCAAGCCACGAACACCTCACTCGCCGTTGTCCCGCAATCTCCAGTCGTCGTCCACAATTTCCTTCGCTCACGCACACTCGGCCAGACAGCCTCCATCAAAGACAGTCGGCCGCTGGGTTGCGGCAGTATATTATATATATATATATATATATATATATATATATATATATATATATATATATATATATATATATATATATATATATATATATATAGTGTCTTATGCCGCCACCTAGAATCTTCCCCAACTCGCGTGATGTGTCGCGGAGGGCTGAGATGCCAGCCAGTCTCACCAGTACATTCTTGCGTCGTCGCTAAACGTATCGGAAACTCCAGCAGGCGAGAGGAGGCCTGTGACGCCAGCAAGTCTCGCCGCTGCCAGCATTCCCGGGATTCCCAGAAAGGGGAATCAGGAGGCCACAAGCGCATTCGTTCCAGGAAGAGGAGAGGGCGAGGTGGGTCTCCGATTACGGCGCGGGACAGCTGAGTCAGCGCCAGTTGCAGCAAGTAACACTATCTCATCAACAAAGTCTCAGTTACAATTTGCCATCCCTGATACATGGCAGAAATCATCACTCGCAGAGAAGATTGACAGTTACAAAGGCGGCTGTTGGCTACTTCCCCACCCCCTATTTATCCACCATCCAACAAAGAATATGTGTACTAGTTTAGTTTTAGAACCTTTCTTATGGACATAAGAGAGGTTTTGGTCAGTGCTTGACAGCAAGGTCTTGAGCGCCGGCGAAGGTGAAATGATGCGAGGATGCAGCAGCATGGAGTGCAAAGACGGGAGAAACGAAAGTGCGACCCGCACGCCGGCCAACGGCATCGTCCGCAACATTTCCCATATACGAAAATCTCTGTGACCCCATCGGTGAGTGAACCCAATTAGCCGTGGTGGAAGGCAAATAGTTTGACTACTACACCATCACTGTCCTTCATGGGCGTACAAGAAAACAGACGAAATAAACATAAGCTAGTTCTATGCAGTTCTAACTACATTTCATCCAGTCGTAGATAAATTGCATTTGCCTGGTTACTTGTATGTAGTTATCGGCAAATACTTATTTATAATATAAGGAAAAAAAACTTCCTGAAATAAGGAAAACTTTAAGATGGAGTGTAACTGCCAACATTTTTAACGATTTTTTCTCAATCCATGTAGTAATTAAAATGTTGTTGTTAATAACTTCAATTGCAGTTCCAATCACAAATCACAGCGCAATACAATTCAAAGAAAAGAGACATCAAAACATACAAACCGAAAACACTTTGCTGTGATTTCATTATGAACACGCTTAAAATTTCTCACTGCACAGTATTCTAATTAACTGTATCGTAAAAACTACAAACCATAATATAAGGAAGAAAAATGAGTTTTATTTTGACTTACTTTGCTAACATTTTATATCATCAATAATGTTGACTTATCTGATTACAAATACCTTATATTATTAATACTTAAATGTTATGTGCATTATAATTTGCAATATAAATATTGAGCACAAATACTATCACTTAAAATTTATACAGGTAAACGACAAAAAAAACTTATAAAAAGGGATGACCTTAAGACATATACAAGCATTTCACAAATCTTACTTTGTACAGTTATATTCTAATACAGCACATTCCAAGGACTTTAAAAATATTATCTTCGATCATCTTACGCTGTCACACGAGTTCTGTCTGGTATTAATGTTATACTGACAGCACATGAAAGTTATCTTGAAGTAATTCTGTGGCTGGATATACATAATTTGCCGTATTAGTAGCAACTATCACATCTGCAAAAATTGGGTTTCATTATGGTATAGAAAATAACATATTATTTTTAAACTGAAAATATGTCTTTAGCAATAGAGAGGGGGAGGGCATACAAAAAACGACAATTATTGAAATGCAGGATGTATATGTTTTTATTATGAACAGAAATAATGATAATGAAGCTTAAAATACCCGCGTCTTTCTCTTACTAAATAGTAAATTTAAAATGAAGAAATGAACATAGTTGTCATATAAATGGTCACTATTAAGACATCTCTAAAAATAAGTGTATTTCAGCAGAAAATTTATTTTCCTGCACAGTCACCTCTAATAATTCATTTTACTTATACATATCCTAAGACCAAAATTAATTATTTTTATTTTTTTCTGTAACATCATTTCTTGGCATTCAAAAGGCAGCCACTTACACTATCACACCACAAACGAGGATTTTCAACGAGTAGCACCTTGTGCAAAACGACTACTACATTATCTTTGTCTATCGAAATATCCGTATGTTTGTGCATTAATGCAACGCCATTGAGACGTTTCTGCCTACAGCGTGACCGGAGCCAAGTTTTAATTCTTCGCGGGACTAGCAACACTCGCAGGCAAGCAAGACAATATGCACAGACAATTTCTAATGTTAGGATACAGCACACTGTCACACTCCTCAACTGCTTCACTATAAAACTGTTTAAGACGTTCATTTTCCCCTTGCCGCCTTTTCCATTTAGCTGTCCACAACAAAAACTCTGCTCTTAGGTGGTTTTGCAGATCATTTTCAATTACCGCGAACAAGATACAGTACCTATTTGCCAAGAATTTCATGTTTTCTTCTGCTTTGTCATCTCCACGGCCAGGTAAAAACACATTCAATCTATAAACGTGAAGGACTTCACTGGGGAAACGTGACTTGAGATCTTAGACTACAGCTTCTAGTATAAATATGAACACAGATTTTCTGAAGTATTCTTCAGCAGTATTTGCAGGAACGTTGCAGCGCAATGTTTGCCTCTTGGTGGTACGAGGTACAGTGATCGCCACACCTAATGCGTTTACAGTTTCCTCGGCTTAAAAAAAAAAAAGGGCCCTAAAGACCTCACCAACTAGAAGTTAGTTTCTTTTCTCGCTCAAAACAATAATTGTGTCTTCGATGGTGTTAAAGGAAGCTTGCCTGTCTAGCTCTTTCTTATGGAGAAACCGGCTCAGTGGAAGTGTTACCGATAAAACGTCACTGAGGCATATCATTGTCGAAATAAAAGTTGGATCACTGACTGATAGCAACAGTGTCCTGGCATTAGCAGCTGACTGTCGTTCTTTCCATTCAGAAACAATTTGCAATGCTTCTGCTATTTTGGGCAGCTGAGATTTAAATTGTAACACTGCAACATAACGTTCGACCCACGGAGTCTCACACAGCTTAGTTAGCTAACCTCCAAGTGTTGGTACTAGAACAGCATTTCGTTTTGAAGATGCAGTAATTGATCATGCGTTAATGTTCAGATTCAAGATTGAAGTGAGAGAGAGGGGAGGACAAGTGAGATAGAAGAAAACCTAGGTCGGTGTTCACTGTGTGTTCCTAACAAGACTTTCATGTAGTTTCTCTTAAATATTCGAAATGGGCTTGAGCATCCTACGCGCGGGGTTGGTGTTATACTTTAATTTCCTTCATAGCATTAGATTCGCTAATAATAATGTTGGAATAAATTATATAACTTTCTGAAAATTTAATCTAAAATTTTTTTTTCTTATAAAAGCTTCCAGTTTTTCGTATGCTACGCGAAGAGAGGGTTAGTAGGTTTCGATAGAAGAGTTCTTAAAAATCATTTATCGCATTAGGGAAAGTTATTTGGAAAAGAAATAAATTGCAAATCTGTAAAGATATTTACATATCTACAGCAATTACTTTTTTTAATGTAGCTCTTAATGTTAAGGGAATAAATTTTCAGCAAAAGTTGTTAAATATGTATTCGACGGAAATAAACGTTTAGACACTTGAGAAACAAAATTATATAATTTTTCAAATATCCATTACCACAAAGGCTTGGATCGTAGTGACCTGCTACAGGCTTGGTGACTCAGTGGAAAAGGGCGGGGCGAATAACTATTCCTCTCACACAACCGGACAGGTCAACGCTTAGGGCAAAATTAAAATTTGCTGCCTGAGGGGAGGGAAGCAGTTAGGCTTGCAGCCCTCGAGCTAGCCAAACACACGCTCTAGTCTAAGGGTGTGGTTCGGGGGAGGGGGGCGCATCGCGCTCGCCAGCAGCTCAGAAGCGCCATTTTAGTTTGACGACAACCCTCGCTATGGATATACGCACCACTGGCCATCGCTCTCTGCTTAAGGCTCTTTCCCACTTTACCGAGAGGGCCGACGTCTGCCAGAGCTGCGTGCCATGACCGAGGGGTACAGGGCTTCAGCTCTCGTTGAATGTTTTCACTGAATAATATCTGCTCCGGGCTTCACCTATCATTACATGCGATATTATACACGTGTTTTAAAATAATAATTTTCATTGTTATTATCGGGAAAAAATTTTTGTGTCTTAAGAACGCATTGATATAGTGCGTCCATTATTTTAAATAATTTCATCGTTTTTCTTCGACCAAGTGTTTGGACTGAAATTGTTCGTAGATTTATTAATTTTTTAAAAATATCCTATGTTTCTATAAAGTGTTGTTGGATTAAATCCTTCACGCGATACGAGTTTCCCTACGCTTTGATAGAAATTGTGTTAAAAAATAATAATTTATTCTCATTCTAGGAAAATATCGTGAGTGAATTTTTTATTTTTCCCAGGGAAGTTATATTATTGTTAAAAATGGGGTAAGTTCTTCTGTACATTCTTTTCCTTTGTATGTTGTTTCGTTGATAATAACACAGTAAAAGTAGTTTGATAGGGAAATATAAATCAGTGATTTGGTAAACAAAGATAAATAATTTTTATTGATTTTTGACGTAATTTTTAATGTCGAGGAGTTTCCCCATAACCTCAGTCAACCGAAGAAGATGCAGGTTCTGTTTGCTAGCAACAACTCACTCAGCTTAGAGTTGGATGTAAGTGATACAGTGGAGTCATTCATTCACCAACCTCACACCCAGACGGACATGTTTTAAAATCACTTAACATTGTAACGTATGTGGAAAACCCAGAGGCGATGAGGGAGACGTGCGCTATTGTGTTTGGTTAAATTTCAATTATTTTATAACTCATAGATTCCTAGGGAAAATAGGATACCTTTTTGGTTACAATTTCATTATTTTATATCACTGTTTGCGTAAACGTGCTTCTATCTTTAGGTTAACAGGATTACTGCGGGCGGTAAGAAAATTTTCATTTTGATGTGGAAATAGGTTCTGTAATTCCTTTAGTGAGTTAACACCAGAAAGTTGTTATTGTTCATTCTGCTGTTTGAAATATGTTCATTTTCCAGTCCATTCATTATACTTTCGTCGCATGCAATGTTTCATAATCTCTCTCGCATGTAACGTCAGCTGTTTAATTTATTTGGAAACAGTCGTTTTGTATTTGGACGCAAATCATATTCACCTCTCTTTTTGTTCATTTCCGAGTTTTTCGTGTAATTTAAGCTCAGTCGCCTGCCAACCAGCGCTCGAAACAGACGTGTTTTGGAAAAGCTGCTTGTACAATATAATTTATTCCTACTTGTTTTAAATTCGTTGTTGATTCAAGTCACGTAGTTGTAGCTAAAATTTGTTAATTTCTTTATCTATTTTTAAAAACCAGGACAGTCACGTATTTGTGTTTATTTGAAATTTGACATTCTATTCATTACAGTTTTTTTCCTGTGCGATGTTTCATAATTTCTCTCGTGTGCAACATTAGCGGTTTAATTCATTTTAATTGATTTGGAAACAGTCATCGTGTATTTAAAGTTTACACTAAGTTCTTTTGCTTGTCATTACTAACATACATGGCGTAAATTGTATTCAGATCTATTTCAGAGTTTTTCAATAGATATTTCTAATCAAATCTTCACATATCTAGAGCTCCATTGATAGTCAGGTATTGCTACACATCTCTCAGTCACCTGTCAGATGAAATACACTATAAAAAATTAATATATATATCACAAAACCTTTACATATACATTTCCCCAACACAAGCCCACCTCAGTACAATTTCAGAGCTCCGAGGGTCAACACCTACCATGCCGCTTTCCAAAAATTAGCATTACACAATACATATATACCGCTTCCTCAACACAGCCCCACCTCAGTACGCCAGACGTCCGAGAGTGAGGATGTAACATGCCGGTCTCCAAAATAAATAAATAAATAATAAAGTGCTTTAGCACACCTTTGCAACAAACTATACACAAAAAAATTCCATCAAAGAAATTTGATCAAACAAGTTTGATGCAAAAAACTTTGATCAATAGCATTTTTCATCCGATTTAATCGGATTCGAATTAACGGATTAAACTATTTTGATGAGATTAAGAATTAATCTGATTATTTTGATATCAAATTGATAATACGATTAATCAAGGTGGCATCCCATTTTATCTAGAATATATATATATATATATATATATATATTACTACTTTATATATATATATATATATATATATATATATATATATATATATATATATATATATAATATATATATATATATATATATATAAAGTAGTAGTATATATTTTTACATCCATAATCCAATATTTGTCAGTTAAAAAATACACTTGTGCCATTTGGTACAAAATATAAATTCCACTAAAACAAAATAACGGACTTCTGTTAAAAATCTTATAAGTGCTCCATTAGTGATTGAAATGTGTTGTCTTGTGTACAGTCTTTCATACTGTCATACAGTCATACAGTGCATACTCGTCACATACAACTAGGAATACTGTACTAAAACATAATAAACGTGAAGGAAAACCATATTAAATATAATTGAACATTACCATGGTGACATCATTATGACCATTGTCAATACACTCTTGGCTTCTGAGCTTGATCAACATTGGGTATTTCTTCTTTGACGATGTTTCGGCAGTTGTAGTAGCTGCCGTCATCCTCGAGTCACATTACAAGCCGAACTGTTTCTTTCATGTTTATTCAGTTGGTTTAAAACCACTGCTCATTCCAACAGTTTGACATACATGATTTCAAAATTAATATATAAACAAAATACAGAACCTTTTGACAGGATGTGTTTCAGAGCAAACAAACCAAGTTTCCGTTAGGTCTACATCAAATGGATTTTAATCATTATAATATTATACATATAAATTTAAAGTGGTATAGTAACTTCCAAATTAACTAATACTTAATAGACATGTGAAATACTAGGCGCAATTTTCTGTCATATTAGACAGAAGCTGTTTATTTTGCAGGCTACCAACTTTTGAAAGAAACTTAAGATGATTTTCTTCAAGACTACTACATTAAAAAACTTCTAGAGAGCTTAGATATACAACCACTGGATATTACACAAACCAAAACAGAAAATGAATCAGAATTGAGACATGATCATTGGACTTAAAGCAATAAAAAACAACATAGCTGCGAGAAATAAGCAAAACTATAGAAAGGTGCGTTATGAGTGAGTAAATTTAATTTATGCATTCACTATCAATGTTTACCAAATAAGTCATAATTTTGTATTTAATGGCGACTGTTAAACTTTAACTAAGTTAGTGTATTTACAAGTGAATTTATCAGCATCATAAAGCAGATTAAATTAAATCACATAATATTATTCAAACATTTATAAAAATACTGTGTAAATTATATACACATAACTATGTGGCTTGATTTCTAGAGGGTATGGTAATAATAAAATGCCTCAAATGAATTATATAATAACATCCACATATATAATTAGTGTTAACTTGGTGTTATATTGTAATATATTGAGTATTATAGTGTAATTAATATTATAGCAGCTGTTCTGAAAATTTGTAATCGAAAATATTAATGGTATTCTATGTGATAAAACATCCTATAAGTTCATAAAAAATATTCTGATTTGCCGTATGATTTTTTTTCTCCAGGGATATTGTTGAGATACAATAGGATGCTAAAGACACAGCTGGATGTCAACTTCGAACTTGCCCATCAAGATCCACCAAAAATTTTAATCTATATTCATGGGAGATTCATTGATTTTATCTCAATAAATGAACAGAAGAACAAGATTTGCCCATATGAGTAGATGAACAGGCCGAGGAATATCGAAAGCTGGATCAGCAAGCTTCAAATGGACAACCAAGCGGTGCACCTCGCTGGATAGCTTAACACTTGGGAGCTTACTCATTATTTGAGGGAGAACAAACACGGGAGCAAACTGCAAGTCAGGAATTCCACCAAGGGTTACTACAATGGACACAAATGACTTGGGCACATTGACAGCTGCATCAGACAATCCTTGAATGGGAAGATATGTCTTCTGACGAGCCAAACCAAGCCTTTGGCAGCTAGCCTGGCTGGCTGTGTCCAGGAGGGCTCTGGTAACATAAGGTATTCCAACAGCATCAAGGATGTGTATCTGGACCATGGAAAAGAGCATCACCGAAGATGGTGCTGAAAGCACTGGTGTAACAGCAGACAGAATTACGTGCTGCAAGTCAGTGACTGAGAGGAACCTGCTTCAACCTGCGATGTTGAGTTGCCATCCTCAGCCTCCTTGGAGTCAAAATGTAGCAATGTGTGGTGGCAAGCACTACATCGATGACACAATGATGATGCACAACCTTTGGAGTGGTGTGATGGCAAGAGACAATTAAGACATAACTTGTGTTCCTTAGCAACTGAGAACCGCTGCTTAGGGTTATGATTACCAAACTCTGAGCACTTGTAAAGATGTTGAGTACCTTTACACAAACAACACTACTTGGGTAGAACTCGCCAAGCATTTCGATGACTGGTTGCTGGCCTGGTTACGAAGCTGTCTCCACAAGGACACAGTAGGTGTAGGTTTGGGCATCACAGAGTGTGCCCCAAAGGTTCTGGTTGCTGCTGCACTCACTGTCACCTGGGCATAAAAATGCTTCAAGGAATGAGATGAATTCAGCCAGGGTCAGTAATTCACGTCCAAGCATGAGCTCCCACTGTGTTTGACGCTCAGCATAAAAAAAACTTGCACTTTATTGGTACCAACACTATGTCCCACTTTTCTACTGAGACATCAAGAGCGTAAGTGCAGAAACATTTTCAGTGATGACACTCAAGAGTTGACTTAATGAGGTAGGTGTCTTAAAGGAAGCTGAAGGGGACTGAAGTAACACCTCCACACGTACATTAACAAAAAGTCCCTTTTTCTCGTAACTGTCTAAAAGCAAATTTCCAAGCAACCTCAAAATAAGCCTCAGACATGCATAAAGACTGGATCATACCAAGAGGCTTCCCACTAAGTACACCCTTCAAATAAGCTAGTTTCTCAACAGGAGACACATCACATCACTGATATGCGACACCAGAGTGGCAAACAAGTTATAAAAATTAGGCAATTGCCTGAGATCACCATCAAAATTACGTAAAGTGATTTTGGATCGAGCTACCCTTGAACTGTGTGCCTTGGTGCTGGCAGTGATTTGAACCTGGCATTTAGACTCATCTGCGAGGGCATCTACAATTTCCATTATGAATAAGTATTTCTCTTTAATCTCCATAATGTGTCTGCATGCTCAGCAACATTTAAATCATGCAACTTATTGGCTAACAATTGTACAGCGACAAAATCAACATCAAAATTCTCGTGGACTTTAGGCAAGTCACGTGTGGTAGCAAGAAACCAATTCTGTTTGGCTGGCGCACTCATAACAACCTGAGCGAGATTGTGGGTGCACTTCAAGTGACTTCCAGCCAAATGAAGATGTAAACGCACCGTCTGTGCCTCAGACATCTTGTGGCTACAAGAAATCAACACCTCAAAAACAAGGATCAGACGAGAAAACAAAATTACGATGGCAGTCAAATAACTCCACTAACTTCAAATCAAATAATGAAAACTGTACTTGGTATGAAACAAAACATGATTGCAAGTGTTACTAACAGTATTCCACGAAACAGCACAGAACAAAGTCATACAGCACTTACTGGAAATGACTAAAACCTTTATACATTAATATGCGCATGAAACAGCACGAAATTCCAAGCACGCGTAATATTATTCAAGCAAAGAACGGGTCACAGTAATGACCGGGTCAAGTGAACAACTTCCAAAAATGTGTGGCATAAAATTATTATTCTTTGGATAGTTGCACTTGCCAGTCAAAACGAGTATGTACTTTGCAACATTTTGTGAAAGACAGTCAATGATGACCGAGAAGCAGAAACTAAAGATTAGTACAAATAAACCAAGCGCGGACACATGGACACAACGGAAACAAAGAGAGGGAGCACAGGCACATGTACACAAAGGAACATGACAGACAAAAATTTAAAAAAATGAATTCCAGGAACTCTTACTGTTCACTTTGTTCGCTGCATCCACAGGGTCTCTTCTTGACAATGAAAACTGGAAGCACATGCACACCAAGAACACACAATCTTTGATGTAACCCCATAAGAAAAAACACATGGGGTTAAGTCGGGTGAGTATGAAAGCTACAGAAGACAAGGAGTCATCTGGTGAAGAGCATGGAGGCCACAGAAGACAAGGAAAGTAAACTGGTGAAGAGTATGCCCAATCCAACAACCAGGAAGTTAAGCATTATAGTAAACATGAATTTCCGTATGGAAATGTGGAGGTGCCCAATCTTGTTGCAAATTGAAATCCTTCCTCTGTCTTCCTGTAACTGTGGCATTAGCCACAGTTTCAACATGTCTAGGTATATTTCACCCCTAATAGTTCACTCCGCAAAGAAAAATGGTCCATAGACTTTTGACGAAGAAACAGCACAAAACACGTTCATTTTAGCGGAATCACAGATGTGTTGTACGGCATTACAAAGGTTTCTTGTGCCCCAAAATGTGTCAATTCTGATGATTCTCTTTTCCAGACAAATGAAATGTGGCCTCGCTACTAAAAATCAATTTCTCTGTAAAACCATCTTCCTCTAATTGCCTTTGGAAATCCATACAGAATTGAAAATGAAGATAGTGATCCTGGAGACTCTGCAACAAATGTAACCGGTATGGTTTCATGTAAATACATTTGTGTAGAATACATCACACAAATATCTACGGCATCTGCAACTGCGGACTCGCAGGACGTGCCGACTTCCTAGGGCTCGCAGTGGATGTTTCTCACACATGGCTTACCGTTTTAACAGACAGTCCTGGAAGCCCAATTTTTTTTTGCCTTGCACACACATCCTATACACCAGGCACACATTATGTTCTGATATTGTCTGCTGTTTGATATTTATTTCGAAATCTCCATTGTACCATCACAACCAACTCAGATTTACCAAATTCTAAGATGCAGTAGGCTTTTTGTTTATTTGTAAACACCATTTTTTCATTACTACCACAGCTGTCATCTAGCGGTACTTGCAACATATTATGAATGTACTGATATGCATAATTTTGCTGTCTATCTAATAGTAGTTTGGCAACAAACCTGCAAAATCCTGTACATCACAGGTCTTAATAACTTCCCAACAATGGAGATACACTTTCAAGACAGCCATGTGAACCACTGTGTCTTCATTGTGAAAACTAATAGATGAAAAGGGTGGTGTATCATTGAAGGCAAGGAGGACAAATATTCAAGGTCCTGTATCTTGTGATTAGTCAATAGCATGAGATGATGAGGGCATTAGGAATGATCAGCTAAATGACCACACCTTGTGTCCAACACTAGCGTGGAAAAAAGCTGGATATTGACTAAGATGGGGGGAAACAGTCAAGGGCCAGACAGTCAAGGCATACTGGAAACAATAGAATTATTTGTACTGATGAAGAATGGTATGCTTTCCAGGAACTTGGAAAGTAATGCTGGGAAACACATTCACTTACAATTGGTTGTACTACAGTACAGAAGCCCAAAAGTGCTCAAAGAAATGCATAATACAGCAACAGATGGACACTTTGGTATAAATAAAACCCTCAACATGGTTCAACTGAGATTTTACTGGTTTCAATGTCAGGAGAATGTCAATAAGTTGCACAGTATGTGTGGTGACTGTACCACAATGAAGGATTTGTGGATTAAGGGGCGAGGTCCCCTTCAGAAATATAATGTTGAAGGCCAACCTGAGAGAATGTAAGTAAGACATTGTCAGACCATTACCAGTCACTGAGAAGGGGAATCTGTACCTTCTGGTAGTGCAAGGCTATTTCACCAAGTGGCCTGAGGTCATACCAGTTCCCTACCAAGATACTGGCATTGTAGCTGATGCACTTGTAGAGCATGTATTTTCCAGGCTTAGAGCACCACTAGAGCTTCATTCAGATCAAGGGAAAAAATATAAAGCCACTCTTTTCCAAGATGTAAGCATTTTAGGAATGAAGAAAACTCTAACCACAGCTTTAGAACCTCTAATGAATGGGATGGTCGAGAGGTTTAACTGTACCCTTGAAAAGTATCCAGTGATTTTAGTCGACAACATTCAAAAGGATTGGGTCTCGAAGATACCCTTATTTCTCCTGGCATACTGTTCGGTAGTCCACGAGTCATAAAGGATACCACCTTCAAAGATGCTATTTGGAAGAGAGAGCTCTTTCTCCCTGCCTGGTGACCTGCTGGTTGGATGTCCCAGAGACGAATCAGCCACTTCAGAATATGTCAGTAAACTGCATCAGAGGCTAGTTGACATCCATAAGTTTGCCTGGTTACATCTTAAAGTAAAAAGTGTCAATGAAAACAATGTGACCGGATAATACCTGAAGAGGTTTTTTAAGAAGGCAGCTGGTATGGTTGCACAACCTCGAAATGCAAAACTTATTTTGCCCAAAACTACAGAAATGATGAGAAGTTCCATACCAGATCCTGAAGTAGGTCTATCGGATTTGTCAACAAGGCTCTCATGCGAGGCCTCAGGTTGTCCGCATCAACAGAATGGCACTCTACCAAAGTTCAGCAGTTGGAGAGTCTGTTCAGGATAAACAGTGTTAAGACCTTCCCACAGATCTTGTTTTCAGTCCTCCAGGAGGGGTAATAACTGACAGCTCACCTGAACTTGCATCACACCCCGCTCTTGTTGGAGGGGTCAGTGACTGCGAATTAATGCACAAACTTTCTTATCATCTGCCCCCTCCTTGGCACAATTTGACAAGAGAAGAAGGTTCTGGGCTAGGATGCCAGACTTTATTAATTCTACTGCATTCAGAAGGTCAGCAATCTGTAATAACCATTTGGTGACGTGACGAATGGTGAACGAAGATCAGATCATTAAAAAACAAGACCGGCACAGCGGCGGAGGAAGGTGTCAGGGACTGCAGCAGCGACAAACGAGGGTGTGAAGGCCAATAACATTTCATGAAACTTGCAAGGTGACGATGTATAATATTCATGACAAAACCCGCAATAAATGCACTTAAGTTTCCTGAAAAAAATTACTCTCATTGTAAAACTGACTACTTAAGACAACTATAGGGGTGCAATGACAAGGTTGCAAATAATTATACTGCAAGAGAAAGTTGATGTGCCTCTATGTCCGACTAAAATAACTCCTCTAAATTGTAATTGACCATGTTATCAAAGATATTACTACAAATTAGAGACAGAACATGCATTACACATACCTGTCATTTATCTCTAAGTAACCTCTTTACCAGCCATTATAGCACTTTTGGTAGGGCCCATGCCACCACTGCCAAACTATCCGTAACTATTGAACTCACATGGGCTCCACCTGGGCTGTTGACCTCCTCAATGTATGGCCTCCTGATACACTAGTACAAAACTGACCAAGAGCATTGCGTGGACACTGCCTATATTCGGCGGAAAAATCTTCTGTGCATCTCTCGACCACACCCCGTAGGTGAGCGAGTCAGTGAAGAGATTTGGGTGGCTCTTAAAATCAAGATCTTGAGAATCAATGAGGGTGAAGTGAGGTGAGTATGAAATAGCACCGGAATGCAACGGTGGGAGAAACGGAAGATCCGCAAGAAAACCCACTGACCAGTGGTATCGTCTGCCACAATTCCCAAATGTGAAAATCCAGGAGTGATCCTGCCGGGAATTCAACCCAGTTTGCCTACATGGGAGGTGAGTAGGCTAACCGCAGTTGATTCCTTATGCCTATATGTCACAAGGAGCTGAAACAAGTGACAACTGTATCCCATTGTGGCTCATCACTCAAAATTAAATTAATCATATCTGCAGCCTCTTACCTGCTTCGCAAGCATGCTACAAAAATTTCTGCTATTACGGTTTAAAAATAATATAAATGCAATTTTATTTAGTATGAAGAAAATAATTTTTAACACAAAATTACATGATATCAATTTCATTTATTGATTTGCATTATGGTAGCAGCGAGCTGCATGACAATCTATTAAAACACAAGGAAATATTACATAATGGCTTAAGTTGTAACATAATTATATTTTAATAAAACAACATTTCAATGTGCATTACTTTAAGAGAACATTGAGAAAGAAACCCTTTTATTTACTAAAGAGCATTATTCCAGATATTCAAAATACATTAATGCCATACATGAGATGCTTCTCAATACAAAATAAGAGAGGTCAGAGGTGAGAGTTCTAATTTCAAATCTAATACTGGGAGGGAGAAGGGGGCAGTCTCCTCACAATTAGTTGTTAATACCAAGTGATAGCCATTACTGTAAGTTTGAAGTTTTGTAGATTGTTTATAAATAAATTAGGATATTATTATTAGCTCTTTTATTTCATTAAAACCAGTAGTGTGTAGTGAGTTTTTTTACAGGGTAAGCAATCTCTAATAACAAATGCAACTTCCAAATTTGCTTACCCTCCACATGTATTTGCCATTTTATAATACTTAACATTAGTTAAAAAAATGGAAACAAAATGAATGTAATAATAACTAAACTGAATATTATTAACAGAGCATATTACAAACTAGAAAAAATTAGGACTGGAGGATGCAAACAGAATGACTGTTTACCCTGCCCAAGGAACACGGGGCATTGTGGCGTGTAGTTGCTTGCAAGTTCGATATTGATTCATCACTAGTCACTCCCGTTTGTGGAAATATACTTGATAGCAGCACTATGCATGTACAGGACGGGAGTTACAAAAACTCTGTTTCTTCAATCGGAAACAGGAAACTCAGAATTAAATGTGTTTAAAGTTAAGGCGAAAACTATAAAGGATGAAACATTTCCATTTTCCAGTACGTATTGGGTAGGCATTGCTTACCTTGCCACTGATTAAAATCTTTGTCCTTGAAGGGGTTTGGTGCACAGTATAAATATATGTTAAAAAAGATGAAACATTATATAATTCATTTATTAACAAATTTTAAGTTGAACAATGTTAATTTTAAAGATTTCTAAATATATTGTTTTAAATTAAACACTGTTGAACATGCTCATTTTGTGGCAACTACGAAAATAAAAGTGTTGAATATAAAATGCTTTTTAATTGTAAGAATCCAAGTATATATTGCTAGTAATGTTTTTACATAGATAAGAGCAAGTTTAAATTGCATGTGTTGGATTGAAAATAAAATAAATTCCGTAAAGTTTACCACAAAGAAGTTGGTTAATTTGAGGTTTGTGATTTCATGCACTGAAACATTGAGACATCTGCATAATTAAATCTAAAACATGGAATAATTATTCAACTTTCATTGTTTTTGTTTAATTATGATAATTGAAACATGTTCTGTAATGGATGTTACGACAGTGTGCGTGTGAGTTCTCAACTCTGCATGTCTGTAGCATGGATCTCACTGTAAACTACAGATCCTGACATGTAGATGTTGAACTCCAAACTGCCAGTCACAAACTCCCTCGTCCCTGGACTCATGCACAGATTTTTCATTCCTCCTCACATCATTCAGCTGTTATCTACTCATGGAAAGGGGCAGGACGATGGTAGATATGAGCAGAAAGGTGATACTGAGGTGAGACATGACCTCGGTCACTGCTGTTCTGTGGGTTGGTGAATTGTAGTGCTTTCAAATATTATTTAGGGCTACTAAGACAGTTTTCTAGTATTTTTATGCAGCAGGCAACAGCTTATTTTAAAAAAGAGTGTCTCCCTTAAAAAAAAAGTTTACTTTCGCCAAATAATTTATTCACCAGTGAGAGCTAATCATAATAAAACAAAGAATTATATATATATATATATATATATATATATATATATATATATATATATATATATATATATATATATATATATATATATATATATATATATATATATATATATATATATATATATATAATATATATATATATATAATATATATATATATAAGCTTGGAGATGAAAGCATCACAAAGAAAATTTATAAAATTATCACAGAAGTTTGGGTGACAGAGAAAATCCCGCAAGAATGGAAGTGTGTACTAAACTATCCCCTACATAAAAAGGGTGACCGGACAGATCCCAAGAATTACAGAGGTATCTCACTTCTGCCAGTCACTTATAAAATTCTCTCCAAAGCACTACTCAACAAGCTGGAACCTCAAGCAGATCCACAAATAGGTGAACACCAGGCAGGTTTTAGAAAAGGAAGATCATGCATCAAACAAATCTAGAACCTGAGAACACTCCTGAAAATAAGACACATGAACAACACTATAATCACATTTGTGGATTTCAAGAAGGCATACGACTCCATAGACAAACGCTATTTTACATAATGAAAGAATACAGCTTAGACAAGAAGACAAGAGGTTTCATAAAACAGAGACTCATGGATACCACATCTAAAATAAAATTCACGGGAGAAACCCCAGGACCATTCGAAATACGCACAAGAGTCAGGCAAGGAGACGGATTATCACTGCTTTTATCCAACATGGTATTGGACTAAGTTATCAAACAATGGGAAACACAGGTCAAAGGAGTACAGTTAGGAAGAACACGTGATACCAAAACAATCATAAGATGCCTGGCATTTGCAGATGACCTACCGGTACTCAACAACAATAGACAAGAAGCAGAAGAAGCACTGGAACATTTACATCAAATCGCCGCCAAAACAGGACTACAAGTTTTGTATGAAAAAATGCAGTACATGAAAAAACAAAACAACCACCCACAAACAATATACACAAAATATGGAAACATAAACACAGTCGAGAAATTCAAATATCTAGAGGATTATATACAAATAGGAGGATCGAACAAGGCATCAAATGTGGAAAGATCAGAAAAACTTCAAAGGGTATACAGATTCACATGGGCACATTATAACAAAATAAATATATCAAGACAGGCCAACTCAGACATTACAACACAGTTGTACTGCCAGAAGCACTGTATGCATCAGAAACAACCATGACTGGGCTTCAGGCATCACAGAAGCTGAAAAAGTTGAATGCAAAATCCTTAGAAAATCTTTTGGAGCAATATATAAAGAAGGCATATGGATGAAAAGACCAACCAAAGAAATATATGAACAAACAGATAGACTCGCAGACATGATCAGAAGATGCAGATTACAATTCTATGGACATATACAGAGAATGAATAACCCTAGACTCACAAAGAGGATCTTTGATGTGGTGAATGGCTCAATTCGGAAAACCAATTGGTTCCATGAAATAGAACATGACCTAAATTTTGCAGGGAACAGTAAGGAAATGACAAGAAAAAGAGGCTAATTCAGGAACAAATTATGAACATGAAATTCAAAATACAGAAGAAAACAGAAACAAAGTGGACAGAACAAAGGAAACAGGAACACAGCGAACGAATTAAGAAGTTTTTGGAAGAGAAAAGGAAGAAGGCAAGTAAAAACTGAATAATCATGAATAATTTGAGTTTAAACACTGTCCTCAAGGGCAATAATTACTAATAATAATATATATATATATAAATTACAGTGATATTTTATATAGTAAATGAGACATTAATGATAATGTTTAGACAGTGAAGGTAACATAACATATATAGATAACAGTGCTTAAGAAAAGAATCTGAGAGTTGTTAATTGCATTTACAGCTCTGGGACAACAGCACTTGTTATAAGGTTTGTATTATCTGCTGACCATACTACCTACCGGTCCCCAGGACTTTGCTGCCCTTTCAGTGTACAGAAAAGCAGTTGAATGTTCAGCTAAAATAAAGTAAATATTGGTCTCGTAACTTTTCGAAGAGGTAATTTTCAAGCAGAAAATTTCCCGTACCACCTTTTTCCGTCAAAGGTTTCGTCAGTTATAGCACCCCTCGCTGATATTGCATTACTGCACATCAAAAAAATGTAGGCAAGACAAATTGCACGTCACTTATGAGAAGTTGGAGAAAAGTACAATGTATATAACAGCCTCTGGAGAAGTTATTTTCTCATTTAATTATGTGGCCAGGAGTATACCAAGCTTATATTCCTAATTAAAAAATATACATAAAAACAAAAAATAAAAACTATAATTGTTTTTAGTGTCCTATTTACATCACTTACTTTAATATGAAAATTACTTATTACTACTACTTTACACATATGTATGTGTCACATCATATCACTTCCTCTCTTAAGTTATTTGGTGTGTTCATACGTAGCCATTCTAATTTTGTGCTATTGTAAAGCGCAACCATCATGTATGTAATAAATACTTTCAAACAGTTAAAAAATAAATATTGTGTAATGTCAACAGCTCATCGTCACTACACATTTATGACTTTCTAGTGAGTATGAGTATCAATGGAGAAGAATAAATTCCACACAGAGATGATGGACAGCTTCCAGAAATACTGATTTCGAGAGAACCCAGCACCAGAAGTTCTATCTAGTCGACAGGTTATGGATATCAATCATTTACTAAAGCAACTAACAAAGCTGGCAAAACATAGGAATACTTGTGGCTGCGGAAATTTCACATTAATCGCTGACAATAGAAAGGGGTTCATGAGTTATCTTTATTATAAATGTCAAGTATGTGATAAAATAGTAACCATAACTGAAGAAGAGAACAGACAAGAGGAAGTCAACAATTCTTTAGTTTGGGGGCACTGTCTGTTGGCATCGGCCATTATCAGACACAAGAAATTATGGCCTTAATGGATATTCCCATTATGGATAAGTGAAAATGGCAAAGGCTTGAGATTCGTATCGAGAGACTTTTTCAGTGACATTCTGAATCTTGATTGTTTTTGACATACTTTAAAACATTTAATCTACTACTTTACTTTCAATGAAATGCGGAATTAGAATATGCATTAACATATCTGAAATATTTCTGGCAACAGAGGAGAAAATCGTGTCTCATCACCAGAAGATACAATCAAATTACACGAAAATTGTGCATTTTGCATAAAAGGTACGTATTGTATAATATATGTTTCAAGGGTTTAGGAATGGGGAAAAAAATTGGGGAGGGGGGGTTGGGTAAGTTTCAACATTAAAATAATACAAATCTCGTGATGTGTATTTTTGAAATTTTGTTTACATAAAATGTGGCCATAATTTCCTAATGGAATTCATTACATGAAACATTTTAGTGAAATGAAAAAGAAAAACTTTAGTTACTTCTGACATATCAAAAGTTATCAATGAAGAAAGGAAACAACTACGCTCCTCTAACATCCCCCCCCCCCCCCCAAAGAAATTCTGCCAACACTACTGATCTGTTTTATGTATGTTAGCGACAGTGTCTCTAGTATTTACAAAAACATGTAGTTTTGACAATATCATTGTTATAAATTCCTTTTTTACTTAAAAATGTCACAAAGAAACAGATTCACTGTTAACTGGAAAATGGATTCATTTCAAATCAACAATTTGGTGTCTGAAATAACATCACCTAAAGTATAAAGGATACTAATTATTTTGTGAGAAAGACAAACAATGCTTATTTAGTGCCAGATAAAAGTTTGGGTGTGATTGAAAATCTAAGTTTGAGGATAACTTTAGGATTTTTTAATGGACTTTTTTCAAAAATTAACTGCTGCAGCCATTCTAAAATAATTTGTCATATCTACACTGAAAGGAACAGTTGTTCAGGGTAACAATATTATGTTTAAATAATGCCACATCAATAGTAAAGAGTTACAACAAAGAAATGATTTTGATGAATCGAGATTAAGTTCTCTCAACAAAAGGATTTTATTTCAAGTAAAATAAATATTTGGTTGGAAGAACAAAATTAGTTTTGTTGTTCATCAGATTTTGTCCATTCCAGTATTTAGCTAAGTCGACCATATATTTGTTTCGCAAAATTTAATTGAATAAATATTTAGTTGACCCTGAAAATCCTTTTATAAGTCTATAGTACATCAAATAATGATACCTCAATATTATAGACAAAATGATGAGAATGCACATTGAATTTTTTTGTAAGTATATGCCATAAATATACATTATATGCCTACCTGCTATGAGCTTTCATTAAAATAATTTCAGGGCTACGCAAAAAAAAAAAATAGTTTTCTGATGTCACATACTATACAGATGAATGCTCCAAAATTTGAGAAAAGGGAAAGTATAGTCCAAATAAAAATGTTGTATTTTTATTGTTTCATTTTATTATGGAACACAATTAGCCAAATAACATTAACTTAAAATAGGCTACAAGAACTGTGCCTACAGGTGCCATTAAAAAACACATCTAAGTATAAAATATTTGACATTGTATCTGCTGTTCTTTTCATAAGAAAACTTAATTTATGTTGTCTGCGTTGTATCCAACATTTAAATATTTTTATTGCATCTTTTGCTTTCCTTCAGAAGTATGTGTCACTTTATTAATCGTACTGCATTTATTTTACACAAATGCTTTTTCTAATACTTCAAATTGATCCATTTATGCCTTATAATCACTACATTATGGTGTAAAATTTACTGTATGAAAGTTTAATTTTTTTGAACCTGGTTATTTACTCAAGATCTGGAAAGAAAACCTGGAGAAGTACTTGTGAATCAATGGTACTTTACAGATACACAAAGCTCAGGAAAAAGGACATGTAGATAAGGATGGTGTTCCATTCATATCTGTTTATGTTGGTGCGTGGTGTAAGCGAACATACAGACATGCTTACAACACAGTTTCAGGAGTTTTGAGTATTTTTAAAATTGGTTGTTGCACTCGCTATCCTGCTCAGGAGGCAGATCAATGCTGCTCCGCTTGTGCACCAGCCATGCACCACTGTATGTTAGTGCACGTGTCCTCCAAGTCATTCATGTACGAACGTATCAGTGAATCGCCCTGTGACCCGAATGACCCGCCTCGCCTAGAGTAAATTCCTACCTATGTGTTTATTGTGGTGAAGTGCTACGTTCCCCCAAAAGTAGAACCTAATTCAAATAAGGGAAAGTGTAATCTCCCATTTGCTCTCCATGAGTGTAGTGATAATTAATAAAGAGTGCCGGACCACGTGGTTTACGTATGTTTACGAATCATTGACTTGGAACACTCCAAATTCACAGCATAATTTTACAGTGTTTCTGTCATACTTGTTTTGTATTGCAAGGGCATATTTCTATTTTTCAGTTTTATTAAAATGTAAAGTCAACAATCTTGGCAGTTCCGGCACCTGTCATGCCAAACGTCCTAAACTTAAATTCTCAGTTCACATATTAAATTAACATTTTAATTTAATAGTCCTTGTTTGAAGGGTCATGTAGTATATGTACAGTGTCTTATTTATCTATACTATTAAATAAGATAGAAGTGTGTCTGTGATTATCAAATTTTTCAATTTGAATTATTTTTTCATATAGTATAATTGATAACTAAGTCAAATCTAACGTTAATTTTTTTTGTGTGTGTGTCCGAACGGATTTAACTCAAACACCACTTAACGTATTGACATCAAATTTATACAGTACATAGATAATAACCCCAGAATAAACTTAAACATAGTCTGTTTCATTGAGATATCTCAAACGGTTCTGGAAAAAATGATGATCAGGGATGTAAATAGATATTGGATTAAGCTTTTCTTAGGGTTGCTGCATAAAAAAAAAAACATTGTTAAAAAAAATTTCAGTCATTTCTCCTTTATTTTTTGTCTATGGGCTGTCCTTTCCTTCCAAAAAGCCATAGTAGCCCAGTGGCTAGAGTTATTTAAAGTCTGACCGCAGTGACCCAATGGATAGATATATATCAAGTGGGGCCACAGTAGCTCGAGAACCCAATAAGGGTGCCGCAGAAGCTCAGTGGCCAGAGAACCCATTAATGGGGCCGCAACTGTCAGAGTCTAGAGCACCCAATAGCGGAGTCGCAGCTGGTCAGTGGGTAGAGCACCCAAAAGTGGGGTTGCAGTAGTGGCTAGAGAACCCAATAAGGGTCCTACAGAAGCTCACTGGCTAGAGAACCCAATAGTGGGGCCACAGATGGTCAGGGGCTAGAGAATCCAATAGTCAGGCCACAGTAGCTAGAGAACCCAATAGTGGGTCCGCAACTGGTCAGGGCTAGAGCACCCAATAGTGGGGTTGCAGCTGGTCAGTGGCTAAAGCACCCAATAGTGGGGTTGCAGTAGCTCAGTGGCTAGAGAACCCAATAGTGGGGCCGTAGCTGGTCAGGGGCTACAGCACCCAAAAAGACGGCCGCAGTAGCTCCATGGCTAGAGAACACAATAAATAAAGTGGCTAGATCAATTCAAAGTCCTAAATATCATGATAAAATAACATATATGGGAAGCGATGGTAGGGTGTAATTTAATAATGCCATTAAACCTGAAAGAAGAAATTTTAGTATTTTAAACATTAAAACGTTATTTAACTATGATGAGATTAATTTTAATAACTGTACAAAAATTTCATGCGAACGAAGTCGCACGGGTCAACTAGTATTATTTTAATTTCTAATGTGTTTTGCAAGCCTGTTTTGGCTTTTTCAAGTAAGTTCATTTCCATGACATGCATACCAAGCGAGACTACAGACATGATTAATAACGTCTGGCTTGTCGTAAATGCTTGACTAATTTTGCAGAGTATTTTGCTGTGTTAATTTGTCCTTTGTAAGTGTGCTGCTCAGTATATGTATATTTTTGGTTTTTCCCTCACAATTCTGGTGGCAGAGCTCTGTTGCATAACTGCATCTACGCGCCACCATCTTTAGTCTTGGCTAGCGGGTCAAAGAGGGTGGACGTGTGTCAAGTGCACCGCAAAAGCTTCATCTGTTTGCATAGACCATGTTAATTACAATTGCAAGTCTTTTAATTGCCGGAATCTTTCAACTGATTTTGCTCCTCCCGCGTAATCACCCTCTTCGTCAGACTCGCTGCCCTGGAGAGTAAAACACCTTCATTTCCAAATGCTGTTCAGTACTTTATTCTGTGTCTGCCTATAGCAAGCATGGTATGCCATGCCTGCTTAATTCGAGGGACAGTGTATTGCGTGCAAATTGTAACAGGCTACTGTCCTGTTCTCTTGTAGTTCTCAGTAAACAACAGAGAACTAGCTCAGCATGACTGTAGACCATACTTCAGAAGTGAATTGAGTTCCCTTATCAGTTAGGATAACTCTTGGCTTACAGACTTCAACTACAAAGAGCTCCATGGCATAAGCAGCAAGTATCTCGAATGGTTTATGGAAGAAGGTCTTTTCTTTAGTTAGAGTTATTTTGACATGATATTTATTACAAATGCCAGATTTTTTGCTAAAAACAGTATGATGTGACCGCAACATGTAAATACGATGTTCACAGTGACTATCATTTCTAGTTTAAGCATGAAGTATAGCTTCACAAAAACTGCTTTTATTTAATTCCACAGTGGAATTCACATTAACCTGCAAAATACAATTCATTTTCTGGGTGCTACATTTTCACAGAGAATGCACTATAACACTTACTGTTTTCCAATGAGTTAGTTGCATTCAGTCAACATTTGAAATCTCTTTGAATTGAATTAAACAATTGCCAAAGTCAAAAACAATGCAATTTTTGCACAAGAATTCCATTTCTAGAAAAAGAGGAGTAATAAGTCCTCGTACTATTAGAAACACTGCGGTTTTCCTTTACCATACACATTTGACTTTGAGCAGAGCTTGTCGGTTTATTATTGGACTTGTCCGTGAGGTAACAACAATAATTTTAAGATGTGGTACTGGTATAACAGGAATATGCACACCAGTGTGCTCCAAAGAAGAATAAAATTCTTCTGACATACAACTAAACTCTGTATCACTATCAAGCATTGCTGTACATGGTACCCCGTAAACTCTTACTTCAATTTCTGGACACAAAGGTTCTAACAGTTCATGTTCAATAGAGTTGTTATCAGAGAGTAAAAATCCTCTTTCTCCATCTCTCAGCGCAATGGTGTTAACTTTATGCTCTACAGTAGGTAATATAAATACTTGCACTCTTGACACTATGGCTACGGTAGGTGCTAGAGTGCTGTTAACTCCGACCCCGTTTAGTTTGACTTATTATGGTGTAAACACGGCAAATTGTCAGAAAGATACAGTAACTTGTGAGATGAGTTTTCAGATGGTTCATAGGGAGACGTGGTGGGTCCAGCTGTGAATATTCCCCCTTTTAGGCTAAACTGGAAGGGCTACGATAATGCTTATCCTGGCTGCGAAGTTTGTGTGAACTTAGTTGTTGGCTATTTTTCTGTCTATCCAAATGTGCAGACCACCTCTCTGGTGTTTTTTCAGCTTCACTGCTTCTGCTGCATATTCTTTGTGGTGTGAACTCTGGAAATTCAACAAAGTCAGGCTTACGTTTTGTCTCATCATTGTGTAAAGCATTACCTTAAGCACCATTGCGCCACTTCTTTCGCCTCCAATAGGTAATGATACCTGCGTTGTCTCACGCTCTATCATTGTTCTGGCGTCGGTTATAGGGTGATGTTTGTGGAGATGTTTGTTCTCCAGAAGCCTTAACGTTACATGTAGATATATGAAATAGTTGATAATTATCTGTGGGAAACCTTGTCTTGGACATACCTTGAGAAGTATTGCCACAAGCGAATGCGTCAAGGTGCACATTCTGTAAATCCTCCTCTAGGAATTGTTGCAGGGATTTAGTGGCATGACCTACCCAGTGCATTTGGTAACAAAGAGAAAGTTGGTTTAGTACCATTGATATGAATTCTTCATCTCATACAGACAAAGTCATGTGACAGGTACACTCGTACAGAATTGTCAAGCGGCTTCCAAGAGAATTTTGCAGACTCGGAAAAAACTTCTCACTCAGGATTCGAGAACGTAACTATCCCAGAATTTTATGGCTCCAGAATTTTTCACAGAAAACTTGGAAAAACTCTGTAAACAAACTCATACCATCGCATTTTATCTCCCATCAATGATATGCGCCATCCTTTAAAGCAATATCTACATATTGTAAAAGCCCATTAGTTGGAACTTAGCAAACTTCAAAATACTTATCAATCGACTTAAAAACAATGCAGGATTTTAACTTTCCTTGTCCCTAAATGTGATCAATTTGTCCATAAGTAGACGAGCAGAAGTTGGTATTGGAACATACTGCATGGCTAGACTTTGCATAACCATCGCTGTAGTATTAGAGTATTTTGCAACTCTTTCCACTAACTCAAGAAAATGATTATCTAACACTTTGTTGAAGTTTCGCTCACCTTAAACTACAGTAGAGTCTGTGACATAAGAAATTTGCAGCTGTTCGACACAATCCCTTAGTTCTGCTAACCGAGATTGGGTTTGCTCACATCTAAAAGCACACTGTTCATTTGGCTAAGTAATTTTGTATGACGCAACTTTTATTTGAGGCATCACGGCTTCTATCCCTTGGTGTACAGCCTAACCCTTAAAACTAGTAAGCTGTTGACAAATCAGCTCTAACTGTTTGTAACTCATTATGCGGTTTTTTGTTTCAGCCTTCGTGGTGGCTTTTAGTGCCTTAATTTTGGTTTGCAAAGCAAACTGGTATTTTTGCATTGCAGTTTGTGTGGCCTTAATATCAGTTTGCATGGCAACTTGTGTGGCTTTAATTTTGGATTGCAAAGGCAACTAATTTTCTCGTATAGCAGTTTGAGTACTTTACAAAGATTCCTGAACTCTCCTAACCATTCACAAACATTGGGTCACTATGTAGCAGCTGTTCTGCAACTTGCGCTATTACAGGCAAATTAGTTGCTGAAGAGGTGTGAGATTGGATCGGTGAAGACTAAGTGGTGTAATACCTTCAAGGCTTTGCATACTGTTAAATTCCACTTTGTCACTGAGTGACTGTTAAATCTACTGCCGAACGTTGTAAGCCGCTATCGTTATTTGGTACATTGTCTCCCATTTAATCTATATTGCCAAAGCTGCTAATTTCATCCACTGCTCACTAAGGAAACACACAAAAGCAAAAACAAAAAATGAGTAGAATTTGCAAACGTCTGTTTCACTGTCTTGCTTAAATTCGTACCTTTACTCTGAGGAATTTCAATCTCATAGCTGCACGTATGGGTGCCACTGTAATATTTTATTTGTTGTTTATATAATTTTACATTGGTATAAAAGAATTTCACGTAATTTCTTGATTTTCAATTTATCTTGAATTTTTGTTCCAAAAACCATTCATTTTACCAAGACTAGTTAATTTTGCATAATGAGGACCTACTGTTCAGAGTTAAAACCATAATACACTACAAGTTATACCACCAAAATTTACTTTCTATTTCTGTCACAGCACCTATCTTTTTGGTACTATTAAGACATGTAATCAATAAGACAGATAATGTATATATTAGATAGTATTGTTCAACACAAACATATTCTGTTACAGTCTGAGTGAGTTGGCAGCCATGTCGCAGTACAGTCGTAGCTCACACACACGCAACATGTCCTCACGATACTCCACGAAGGTACATCGACACCAGGTAACGTATAACAACTGTGGAATGTGAAGGGTTATTATACCTGTAATTCATGGAAGATACCACTGAAAGGAACATGCACACATTACACATGCACACATGGGCACAAAAGCAAAAACATAATGTGTGTCAACACAAACACTCCAAATACAAATTACATTCAAACATCATTAAAAGTAGAATTTTTTTTAGTTAATTGCTAAAAAATGAAACTGATGTCAATGATATTTTGGTATTGTCCCATATATGTACTTGTTTGCACTGGTGTTTTGTGATCCAATTTGTTTACTATGTGTAGTTACCATTGTTTAATCTTTATTATACAATTTTTTTTCTAAAAAAATATTTGGGTGTTTTTGAGTGCTCACGAACAACGACAAGGCCTTACTAAGGGAACACTTTATTAGAAATTGGGAAGGAATCAGCTAGAGCCAGTATTAAGGAACCTTCCCAAAATTTGCCTGGAGTGATTAAAAAAAACCCTGGAAAACCAAAATCAGGATGGCTGGACCTGGAATCGAAACCATGGTTCTCCCAAACAAATGAGAGTAAGTGGTTTACCACTGTGTCACTTTGCTTGGTTTATTTCACTAGCCAGGATATTTTTTTTTTTATTGGTGTTAATTGTAGTTGTTCTCTGGCTTTGGTCTCTCTTCAATGTTCAGGGTGGCCACTCTTCTGGAAAACAGGGAAAACCTGGGAAAGTCACGGAATTGTATTGGTCAGGGAAAAATCAGGAAAAAGTCAGGGAATTTAGTAAAATCTATTTTTAAAAAAGCCAGGAAAATGTTTACAAGATAACTGCTGAAGTGTGAATTTTGTATTTTAAATTACGGAATTAGTTTGTGACCAAGAATATTGAGGGAAATAAATGTCAGTTATTTTCAACCTATAAGTTAGTATTTATTATTAATATGGATGTGAATAAACTCTTACCATCTCTGTACAGCACACTTTTTTTGGATTGTTTACATTCATCTTTGTATTTTCATAGGGAGTTGAACAATTTAAATGTTGCAGGTTAAATGGTTTGTCTAAAATTATTTTTAATGCCAGTCATACCAGCAAATTTAAGCTCTGTGTATGTGTCATGTATTCAGTAGGTGCTCAAGACAGCTTAAAAATTTTTACTTGTGTTCATTTTAATTATTTAAAATTAAGTAGCAGGCGAGTTATACTTGTTAAGCTTATATTAAATTCGCACGCTCAAATCTGTGTTACAAAATGTCTACATTAAATATTTAGTTTCATGAAATAAAACCTTAAGTGCAAAAGTAATATTTTAATGCAATTTTTTATAGAAAAATCTGCGATAATAGATGCAAAAATTTATGTAGTTTTCTTGGGGACTGTAGTGATATGCGAGACATGTTACAAATATGAAATGTTTTGAGTTTACAATTCATTTGAAATAAAACTGTATAACCGACTCTTCTACACTACATCCATTGTTAAACCTAAGAAACGTGTACATGAGATACATTCTTGGCTTCAGGGGTTTTTTCATCAAACCGCATTGCAGTTTTATTTAGTGAAAATTGGGTTGCTGACCATTGAATTTAACTATAATGGCTGCTGCACAAAGCTAATATTTTTACTGTTCTCACTGCATTATACAACTGAAATAATAAATTTGATTTAAGTAAAGATTACGTCAAAATGTGCAGTCAGGGAAAAAGTCAAATTTAGTCTGGAAAACGAGGAAAACTCAAGGAATTTTGAAACAGAAACTGAGAGGCCATCCTGAGTGTGACACCATTTCATTCATTATACAGTGTATTCTTTGTTGTCACTGTTTAAATGACTGCTAGGCTCTTCTTTGTCATTTCCCAGCTTTCAAGATTTTCATTTTTGGAAGTGTCCTGTTATTGCTCATGTAGTTTACTACATTCAGCAGACGACATAGGTAATTTAAATTCCTTTCACCATTTAATTTTAAGGATAATGTTCTTGGCTGTACATAATGTAGGTATTTCTTTTAGCACCTTACAAATGAAGTTCATGTTTATTAAATAGGTATTACTTGCACACAAAACTTTGGAACAAACTGACGTCAGTAATGAGAATATACACCTGTCCACTAAATTACTATTTTCACTAAACCATACTAATGGGGAAAAAAAATTTCATTAGAGAGATGTAAAAAAACCAATACTTTATTGGGTATATAACACCACTGTAATGACTTTAAACTTTACAGATTCAACCTGGTTACTAGACAATAGATAAAACCAATATTTAAATTATTCTATAAATGATCATACAGTTTAGATAATAAAGCTAAATAGCCTATAAAAATTTTCTACAGTTTGGATACCTAAAATACGTTAAATAGTAGAAGCTTACCACATATGCTTTGCTTAAAAGTGCAAAGTATGACAGAGCACATTATCAGCTATGAACATGCAATAAAACCAGTACAATATCTGCAGCCAGATGACATTGTAACTACTTACACGACTGTGAAACATATCAGTACACAGCCTGATGCCATTCACACTTAGATTGTTCGACCATTGGCAATACGGCTATAAGTGAAAAACCTCATGAAAATATTAACAAGGTGAAGTAAATATTTTAACGAGATTAAACTTACTCTGACGTGTGAAACACATACAAATAAATAAGTAAAAGAATTTAATATGCATTTTAAATTATAACTTGTGAACCAACAATATATCAGTACACATGATAAACGATTTTTCAAAATTATTCTGTATGTTATATTTTATTATTATGTCCTATAACTTTATAGCAAAGTTACGTGTGTCACAAAGAGGAATTTAATACATAACATAAAACAACTGTTCACACAATTTAGAACTATCAAACTACCAAGAAGAGAGGAAAATCATGAAACCACAAGTCACGCAAGAACAATAAGCAAGAAAAAGGTAATTAATATTTTTGGCTACACAGTTTAAATTGCTGACAAATTCCAAACCTACACACAAAATTTCCACAACACGCATACTAACATTATACAATGTTGTCATAACATTCTTGGCACATAAACTTCCACATGGGTAAGAAAGCAAAGGTGTCTGTGTTGAAATACATACAACGGAGCTATGTTTTTCAACAGTGTATAAGATAGTATGAGTCAACTCCACTTCTAACAGCTCCTACACCAGCACTCATTTATAGTGTACACAAGCTTTATACATAAACTTTATGGCTAGTGTTTGAACCCATTTATGGTTATAATTTTTTTCAAATATGTGAGTAACATACTACAGTGGTCACCTACCTTAGCTACCAAATTGTGTGCAAATCTTCTGTAAAAAATATTTTTATTTAAAAGTGTTAAATATTTCTGCATACTGTCTGCTTACAAACAACACCTCAGAGACATTATATAAAATGTATACATGTGTTAGGTTCTCTATCAATTCTCTTCAGCATAATTTATCAAGGGCACAAATAATGAAACAATTGTTTTCACTACATTTCTAGGTGTTAAGAACCCAGTACAGACTTTGAATCAGTATAGGGCTGTATAACTCAACATCATATTTATTATTACGTACATCATTGATGAAAGTCCAATAGAGTTGTCTTGCGAATAAACAGAACAAAGAGCAGTTCAGTATCTTACAGGTAGACGGGATAACAATCTGATGTCCATATGTATTTATGTTGCTTATATGTAGCTATCTTGTTTTAAACAAGAGCATTGTTTTCCACAGCTGCATTTTATGAATTTTGATCAATATTAAGTTTTTTTCTTATAACTTTTGAATTTTTATCTACATATACTTAATAATATTTTTAAATAAAAGCAGTTAGTACTTTTCTGCTTGAATAGCATCTGATTCACTATTAAACAGATGAACAATTTTTTAATTTTATTTTATATAATAACAACATAAATATTACATTTCTAAATGGCCACATGTTTTCGACCACAATGAATAACAACTGAAAAATTAATTAACACTTGGCAATGGAATGAACAAGTCAGGCATCTACAACCCAGTATGCAGGGAAAAAGCTAATCATAGAGGCATCAGCCAATGGACGAATGATAACAGCTATAGTAATAAATAATGAAAACTATTCTCTTCATCAAATGAACTTGGCAAATTTATGGGTCTCTGATTATATACAAGATTATTCTGAACTTTGAGTAAAAGTGCTGTGAGGTAAACATTACACAAAGAGACTAGTAACTTACATTCTTAAAATGTAAAAATTAATATTTTAAATGATTGATTTCAAAATATTGAAAACTACTTGAAATAAAAATAACCAATACTTGAAGTTTTTTAAATTCATTTTAAAATCTGTAAAACTCTGACAGGTTCATCCCTTTCAATAAAAATTAAGGAGTGTAACATTATTGTAAACAATTTTGAAACCCTGGGCAAAGATAAAATATTTTATGATGAAACGAATGATGTACGAATTAGCAAGAAGGGCTGCTTTGGTATAACTCTCTGATGTCAAGTTTAAAATTGTACGGATGTCTGCTATCTACGTATGACAAGTTGTCAGGTAGTACTTTATATTTTCCTAGTAAAAAAAATAATATCACCCATAAATTTTTTTAAAAATATCCAATTTAAGTTTAAGCTATTGCAGTCAACTCTCGATTCTACGACCCTTCATACTTTCCAAAAAAGTGTTGTTATTTTAAGAGAGTCGTTAATAGAAAATTGTTTTATGGTTCCAAAAAACGGGCCACTTCAAGAGGGTCGTTACTGTAGGGGTCTTAGAAATAAAAGTTTACACTACTTTTCTGTTCAATAATTTATTGTCCTATTACAAGTACTTTTTGTGTTTAGAAATAGTGTAATTTGAAACACTTGATTTTCAAGGCTGTATACTTTCCTCAACAATCATGACACATTTCCTTTTTCATTTAGCAAAAGGATAAATCTTGCAGCAGTGTTGTAGTTTATAATAATCCTCTATTAGCTCTATGCACTTTTTTTTTAAATACTGGAATCCTTATTAATAATAACATATTTACACTGTTATGATAAGCAGGTCATAATATGTGTTGTAGAAGCCAATGCAATTTACCTAAACAGTTCAATTATGGTGTACCATACCAATGGCTGGCAGCATGCTTTTACCCCTACACTGACTGGTGTGAGTGATAAGTGAGAGCAGGTAGTCCCCATGTGATTGGATGCCCTTCACTCTATCCTTACCCTAGTACCTGAGTATATATAATGGCAGAAGACAGCACTGGAAGCCATCATGAATTTCATATTCACCTTATGCCTTTCCTCTTTCAAGCATGCTCTTCAATCTCCATTGTGAGCTAGCCCAGCCCAAGTATATAAACTGGAGAAGTATTGTTTTCTTTTGAGAGCAGATAGGACCCACCCTGAGTCAAAGAGGGCCAGTTAGCCATAAGTTTGTAGAAAATTTTGGTTGGAAAAAGTGTCGTCAACACGGTACGATGGAGACCATTTGCTGATATGGTCAACTTTTTTCAGAGTTACATTATCCACTTCTCACAACTATTTTACTGAATAAATGGATCGTATAAGGTTCTCAACTGAATTCCCATCATTCACTCATGGTCAGAACAGTAAACTGTACATCCAATGCTAAATGACAACTGATTTAGACCAACTGTGTTCCCAGTGGGGTTTAACAAAAGCTCCAGCTGGCATCTCACCAACAATATAGGATCTCTTAGAAAATGCAGATGCATAGTTGCTGGACTTATATGACAGCCCAAGCTACAAGGCTTCAAGACCCAGTGATCTCTGAGCAATGGTAGATGAGGGCTCAGCTGATACAGGCCAGCACCATTGCAGTACCACCTCACAGATGTTAGTTGAGAGACAAGGAAGCCAGGGAATGTAGAGTTCTGCATAACAGAATAGAGGCCTCCTTCATTCCAGAACTCATCCACAGTTGTATTATACTCAAGGTCTTTGGGTAAACACAATAGCAGTTTCCGATTACTGATGCCCATAAACATTAACTTACTCCCATCAAATGTACATCTGAATGTTCTTACCAGAGTAAGAACTTGTTCTGCTGGGAAAAGCTGTATGTGGATCCCAAGGCAAGAACCGTGGTATATGCTAAATGAGCATGGACCAGACAAGAGCACAAATCTGGTGCAGTTATATGCCTTTGATTACTTCCCACATAATTTCTGAAACTGTTTACAATCAAACACATCAATGACTCAGCCAAGGTGCCATCTTCACCTAACTCTATGTTTAAGACAACACTTGAACTATGTCAGGGTTCACTCTGTCAACCCATTATTGGAGGAAGATTTTCCCTGAAGATTTACTTCAGCATGCAGAGTTTAATGGAAGAATATAGGGACAACCAGTGATTTATACATGAGTGTCAATCAGGAGCTATCAGGCCCCGTCTAGACTAGACATCAATTCCTCCTGGCGCCCTCTATATAGTCCATACATGGAGAACTAACAAACCCACAGCCTGATCAAGCAAAGAAGAATCACTAACAAATTATGCAAGGTGGAAATGAGCATGCCATGACTGCAATATCTGACACATGACACAATGAACCATAACAAAAAAAAAAACATGTTCTTAATACTACTTCCTGTAAATAATTACTGTAAGTATGGTTTTCCAAACACGACAGATCCATAAACCCTCCTGCATTCGTGTTCATTTGGAATAACTGTTGAACCAACCATAGTTTCCATTCTGTACAAGGACATCAGAATGAGCTGGTTCATTGCTAACCACCTTCCAGACTGCAAATTTTAATGTGCATTGCTGTGTGAACAGGACACGACCTCGCTGTGGCCTATGGAAGAGCAGGATGGGGACCACAGCAGCATTTCAAGTGAGGAGGAGGCAGGCTCGGGCTCTGACCGTGAGATGAGGGCCCACATCATCTCTGGCCCGATGCAGGATATCTGGCCACGCAATCAGGTGACAGAACACCTCAAGTCACTGCCAGGTGGGGAGGAACTGTGGAGCCTGGTGGAGAATGAAGATGCTGCGCAAGTCATGATGCACCAGCATGCTGCCACCACTGGGTTACTGATTGCTGCATGGATGGGGAATCATCCGATGCTGGCCGCCATTACGGATGGTGGGGCAGCCCCCACAGTCACCGACATGCTGGGCAGGTAAGACAAGACACTGCTCCCTTCATGCCCCTACATCAACACTGGTTGGGAAGCTAGCCAGTCAGCACAGGGTCCTTGGTGAGAAATATGGCCAGAGTTAAACAGCTGAGTCTCTGGTACCAATGAAGTAAAGTGAGGTGGAACTAAAGTAGTGACAAAATGCAATGGTGGGGGGATGGAATACCCAACGAAAACCCATCCATTAATACATACAGATAATTGGGCAGGGAACAAAAATGAGTTTCCCCAGGCCCTTCGTAACAAAAATTTAATGTGTAATTTGAAATAGGTTACAAACTACTCTCTTGGTATACTTAACTTATGTAATTGTTTAAGCAATTAGTAACAGAAATTAATTTTCTCCATAAATAAAAGCCATGATTATACAGTTCAGATCGGCTATCAGAACAGTTCAAGTTCCAGTTACCCTTAGTCACTAAGAGAGAAGTACCCTCAGACAATGTAAGAAAATAAAATTTTCAACTTTGGCAGCCTTGAAACATAACAGCCCCTTGTGTCCAAATGCACTTCTGCATCCCATCTCTTTTTCTACCACGTATATCACATAATACCAAACCTTCATGTAAATAACAACATGTATGCCCAATTTAGACAGTCCCGTCACTACAAAGCTGTTATTCCAGTCATAACATGCATAACTTATATGCAATTTAGCCAGAAGCCAGAAGAGTAAACAATAGTCCTTTGATATTGCTGTTAATATTTTCATACATAAAACTTTACATCAGTAAAGATTTAGTTCAGCACGTAAAACAGTAACATACATTACTGTTACCATGATTTTTATATAAATTTCTTAGACCACAGTCAACCCGTGCTTTGTTATAAGATATCATTAGAGAGACAGTTGGTGTGGTTGAGTATGCATGATAGGTTTATAATAGCTAAACATATTTAATGAAAATTCATCAGATGCAAATGCTGACAGATGCCAAAATGATTTATGCATTTAATAATTATTTTCATCTGAAAAAATTATACATTTACTGTGTTGGCCACTGAAGATGAAAACTGGTTCTGTTAAAATGTTAAGTAAGGTTATTATAAAATTTAAAGTTTGAAAAACATGTACCAATTTTGTTACTTAGTTAAACAACATTCCACTATTTCTAGTAATTATATAATTATGAAGTTTGTGAGTGAGTAAAGAGATGAGCGGCTCTTAACATTGAGGTCTCGAGAGCCGATGTCGGTAAAGCAAGGAGAGCATAGAGCAGCGCCGAAATGGAAGAGTGGGGGAAGCGTGAGATCCTCGAGAAAACCTGCTGACCAGAGGCATTGTCCCGCACAATTCCCACATGTGAAAATTCGGGGGGCGACCCTACCAGAAATCTAACCTGGTTTGCCTTGGTGGGAGGCAAGTAGTCTAACACTAGACCACAGATGCCCCTATATGGGGTTTGTACACATTAGGCTGCACATAATTGTAAAACTAATATGAACACACTTTTGGTTATTTCTGATTCATGAAAAGTACACTGTAATTCATGCTAACATCTACCAGAAAATAATACTTCACTGCAAACCAAAACTTTTCCATTAAAAGATTTGAGTTGGTATTTGCCCATGTAAAATATTATTATTATATACTATGTTTTGCCTACAATCTGTTCACTCATATCTTTATACTCTTCCTTAGAATTTAAATTTTAGAACATCTAGTTACTTATAACAAATTACACTTAATCATAACAATCTATTTTTTTTGCATACCATGAAGAAAACATAGAAAATTAATTGAATAAATATTAGTGGCATCCAAATAGTGGTGCAAAAATCTAAAATTGTTGTAAATGTACTACTATCATGTAGGTAATTGTATTCTATTTACATTTCCCAGTACATAATATTATACAGTCAGCTGTTACTAACAGTTACTATATATTTGCAAATATAGTGTTAAAAAATTCAATAGATGTATTGAAGGCATTTTAGTTGGAACAGCATGTCACAATAAATAAAATGGTACCAAATATACAAGAATTTGAACTCCAGTAACTATGATCATTTTTGAGTACTGTAACTACATCAAGACCACCTTTTAAACTTGTTGTTTTGTATGTGACCACATTTGGACACCATCTTATATTTTCAACAGCAATGAACAATATAGGATTCTCAAATAAACTGGAGTGAATGTAATAATTATTGGCACACAATATTTTTATTGAAAATTATGATCATGTATTGTTGAACTGCAACAATACAGCTAAAATTTTCTTTGGAAATTATTTGCATGAACTTTTTTTTATTTTCCAGAAGTGCACTACATCTAGCAACCTCAAGTGGTTCTCCAAGCTGTGTTGAAACACTATTGAACAAAGGAGCAAGTGTGAAGATGTGGGACAACCAGCATTTGGCAACACCATTGCACTGTGCAGCAAGTGTTGGCAGCCTCGCCTGTGTACGCCTCCTACTGAATGCAGGAGCAGAGGTGAATGCTGGGATAACATGCCGCAGTCCACTGCACTACGCTGTTCAGAGTGAGGCCACAGATTGCATCAGGGAGTTGTTACAGGCGGGAGCCAGCCCCAACACTCCACAGGTGTATACGGAGACTCCCCTTCATGTGGCTGCTGCAATGGGCTCTGCGGTCAGCGTGCAGCTGCTGCTAGAGCATGGTGCAGACATCCGCGTGCAGATGGGGCCCACCAAGACTACTGCCCTCCACTTGGCTTCTGAAGATGAGAACGCCACTTGTGTACGACAGCTGTTAGATGCTGGAGCTGAAGTGAATGTCACCAATCACCGCCTGCAAACACCACTCCACTTGGCTGCGCTTGCACAGGCTAGTGAGACAATAGAGCTCCTTTTACAGCGTGGTGCCAACCCAAGTGCACTGGATGTGGACGGACGCACACCACTACACAGTGCCATTGTGAAGACTTGTCGCTCATGTGAGTGTGTGCGCATTCTACTGGATGCAGGGGCTGCAGTAAACCAACCAGATATATTTGGCTACACTCCTCTGCACATTGCCGCACTGAACGAGTTTTCCAGTTGTGTGTGGACATTGCTGAACTATGGAGCTGACATGACAGCACGTACCAATGGTGGTGTGTCTGCTCTCACATTCATAGTGCGCAGGACACCCTCTGTGTTGCCACGCATTCTTTCCAAGCTAGATGCTGCTGTAAAGCTGCACGAACACGAAATTGGTGATGTGGACTGTGAATTAAAACTAGACTTTCGGATGCTGGTCCCAAGTGTAGAAAGAGGAGAAAGTGGACTTTTATTAGCGTTCATTGAAGTTGGGCAACGACACATTCTACAACACCCTCTCTGCGAAACTTTCTTGTTTCTTAAATGGCGAAGAATCAGAAAATTTTTCTTGTTTAGCCTTGTATTTCATTCTATATTTGCCCTTTTATTCTCAGTGTACATATGGTTGATGTACCTCAATAACTGCTCTGAAGATGTGAAAAATTCTTCGAGCTGCAAAATTCCCAAATACTTGGACATTATAGGATATATGGTTATTGCATTCAACATGCTCTTCTTGGGCAAGGAAATTTTCCAGATAGCGCACAGCTGGACAAGTTACATCAATCACTGGGAGAACTGGCTTCAGTGGCTCATCATCCTGTGTGTATTTCCATGCGTGCTGCACCTACACCAGAGTGGGAATGTCAGGCAAGACGTCCAGGACTGGCAACATCATGTCGCCGCTATTGCCATCTTCCTCACCTGGGTCGAGCTCATGATGATAGTAGGTCGCTTCCCCATGTTTGGTCTCTACATACAGATGTTCACCATAGTTGCCATAAACTTTGCTAAATTTCTCCTCACTTACACCTGCTTGTTCCTAGCATTTTCACTAAGTTTTGGGGTGCTCTTCTCAAACTATCCAGCATTTCAAAACCTGGGCTGGTGCCTCATCAAAACCCTTGTGATGATGTCAGGAGAGCTTGAGTTTGAGGATATCTTTTACAACAACATTGAGCAGTACCCCATACAGTACCCATTCACATCACACATCCTGTTCACTGCATTTGTGATCCTGGTGACGGTGATTCTGACAAACCTACTAGTAGGTCTGGCGGTGAGCGACATCCAGGGACTGCAGCAGTCAGCAGGACTTGACAGGCTGGTGCGACAAGCCCAGCTCGTGGCTCACCTTGAGAGCATGCTGTTCTCTCGTTTGCTACGCTGTTTGCCTATCAAGCTCCTAGCTGTGTGCCACCGCAGCGCCTTGCTCCTCATGTCCCCGTACCAGAGCTCCCTCTACATCCGCCCCAATGATCCCCGTGAGAAGCGTGTCCCCCGCAACATCATCAATGCTGCCTACCAACTGGTGGCCGAGCGTCGTGGCAAGTCCCACAACAAGCACCGCCATGATTACAGTTCTCTCTCCTCAAGCAAGTTCAGCAGCGGCGACTACAGCTACATTAAGCTGACTCATCCCAACGCCAACAGTGATTGCTACTTTTACATGCCGCGAGCAAACAATGGTAGAAACAAAGATGTAGAGACCCTCTTGATTCAAGTCCAGTCCCAGCTGAACGTCATCAATGCAGAGTCACAGAAGCAATACTGCAACATTCAGCAATGTCTCGGTAAGCTAGAGGAGCAACTGACAACCACCAACAAGCAGATCAAAATGCTTTCTGGACCTTCATTACAGAGCTGAAAAACACTATCTCAAGGAAAACTCAATCTGAATATTCTGAAGGTCACGTTTAAACCATGTAATGTGAGAACTGTACCTCACATACAGTTCCATGAAATTACAAACTGCAAAATCAAAGTTTTTCACAACATCCAAAATAAAGAAATATGTCCAGAATATGTGCATATCAACTATATTATTATGGGTCGACATAACCAACAATATGAATTCAGGTTATGTATGTCTGCAAATGTGTACTGTGTCCCGTAAATAATGTTAAAAAATAATCAAAAATGTATGTTTTACTTTAAAAATAGTTAAAAAGAACTTTTTTTGAACAATGAACACATTCCCTTTAGTATGAGAACCTGAAAGAATAAAGCGGACATAAGTGTTCATGCAAAATGAGCAGCCAAAACTCTTAGAAGTAAAGTATTTTTCTTTTAGTCTGGGTAGCCTATACATTTCAGTTTTATTATATTTCTACTCAATTCTTATATATATGCATATTTAAGTCATGCTGCAGGTTATCTCAATATGCTTGACCACTGTGAATCATAATTTTAGGCAACTATAAATAGAGTGGAAAAAGAATTTAATATAATTGTTTTATACTTCATTATAAAACATACATTCACATTAATATTGTATATTGTAAATACAGAAAATACAGTAATGAGTACTGCTATGGTTAGGTATAAACATAGTCCAGTAGTTCATGACAAAAAAAATATGATAGGCAGTTGTATAAAGGGATGAGAAAAAATGACCTCATGATGTTTCATGGTAAGATTTAAAATGTATAGCAAAGTTGAGAACATTTCATATTTTATTAACAAGTTTTTTGACTTTTCACAACAAGCAGATAGCAAATTATTCAAATGATGTACAAAAATATTAAACAACTTGTAAAATGTAAATTTTCTATAATCGTACATTGTCAGTAATTACTATGAATCCAAAATAGTGAAGCAAAGATAAAGAACTTCTGCAAAAGGAGTGAGCCGTGCAAGAGTAACAATGAGAAAACACTATAAAAAATGTAGCGGGTGAACTGAACTTTTAAAACTGGTATTATGTCTTGACCTTGTTCATACCATGTCATGCCACAAGCATTTTCACTTATAATACTGTGTCACAACCATACCAATACCGCCACACTAGTTGACAGCATGGATCAGGGTGAGGTGAATGCATAACTTGCTCTGCTTATGTGGTTGTACATTGAAGAAGAAATTGTGATTGGTGAAACAATATTGGATCCATTACTTGTTAAGAGCAAGAGCATGAGGAGAGGATTTCACACTATATTCAATAAACTTAAAGGTGATACTGTTAAGTTTGTTACATATTTTAGAAGTGTTATCCAAAATTCAAATGTTAAAGCCACATTTTCACAAAGCACATGGTACTGGATGTCGCTGCACCATCATAACCATTTCTTTCTTTGTTAGAGATGTAATACACTGAAATTCCATTCAGGAATCCTCTGACTTTTCCCTGTTTTCCAGGCAGAATCTTGCCATTTTCCCTGACCTATTTTCAGGACCGAAACCTTCCAATACTATATTTTTCCACTGCTGACAAAACCATCATGCTATTAGTGAAGTTGAATTAAATTACACTGCAACAGACCAAGCAAGCAGGGCCAACATTTTATTCAACCCATTGATATTTCTTGCAATGATAGGTTTATTTATTTTTTCGAAACAAACTGTTATTTTCTGATTCTCAGTTTGGTTTTAGAACTGGGAAATCAATTAATGATGCTACCTTTAAATTTATATCAACTGCATTTAACAGGAAGAAGAAGGTTACTGGTATATTTTATGATTTAAGTAAGACCTTTGATTGTGTGGACCATGATATCTTATTAAAAAAATTAATGTTTTATGGTCTTAATGACAAAGAAAAAATGGTTTAAATCCTATCTCGCTGACAGACAACAAGTTGCTGTTGCAAGAATGGACAATGTATCCATCTTTAGAACTTAATGTATACTTATTTGTAAAATGTACTTTTACAAACCATGATTAAGATATATATGACTAGCTCTACATCCAGAAGCAACTGGCTTCATATTGGATCTATGGAATGTAAATATAAATAAATAAATACATGAGTGCCCATTGCAAACACACAAATACACTTTGATTTGTACATATAGGTCCTATGTCACTTGGCAGAGACGTATTATTGCCAGTTCACAAAACTTAAAAATTAAAATTTTTAAACACATATATTAACAATTACATTTTCCTTATAGTCACACAACGAACAACTTATGCAAAGTAGAAATTATTTACATAACATGGCAGGCGCACAGGGGAACACAGTGAAATAAGCGAAAAAGAGTTCAAAAAACAAAAGGAAAAATATATTTTGGAAATTACAGACAACACGACACAGCTGGAGTATAGATGGGATACGGAATACCATTTGTGAAAGCATGACTCAAGTTCCAAGTAAGTTATATTTCAAACAGAAATATTTGTACACATTTTTCATAATAAAAGAGTAAATAAAAGCACTAGACTATAATCACAATTATTCTTAAAGTACACATATGGTGAAAATTACCTAGGGACTAAGCCATTATGTCATCTTCAGAACGGCTTATAAAAAGTAATTTTAATAAATAATTTATTAATTCTGCAGCTAATCTATTGTTCCTTTAAACTCTGTTTTTCCTATAAAGCAAACTCACTCTAAACACTATGTTTTAGAAATTTTGTGGCAGTAGTATGGATGAATTAAACTGAGAAATTTGTTAGACTTTCTACAATGCCGATGCTGATTACGGGAAAAACAACCATGTAAAAAATCTTCCAAATAAAGAAGTTTAACTAAAAAATTTATTAAAATCCTACAATTAAATTGCAATATTGATGCGAAACAGCAAAAAAAACACAGGTTAAAAAAATAAACTTGAACTAAAAAATAACTACTGGTATTCAAAAAATATCCAAAACTAACAATGAAATTTATGCAAACAATTGAGATATTTTTTTGTAATAAGCTTCAGCAATGGAAAAAGTCTCACGAATTTGTAAATTTAATTTATTTTCCATGTATTATTTAAACTAAAATATATCAAAACTTTTCCTTGAAATGGCAGTATTTTGTGTAAATAAGGTAAAAATGTGGTGCACTGAGAGCAAATTCCTTTAGGCTGTTTATAGTAAAGTAGCAGAAATCAACATCAAACAATGCCACTTCACTCTGAACATGAATAAAAGTATTTTATTTATTAAGTTAACGAATACTCTACTTTATTCCACAAGAAACAAACAAACATTTTAAATCACGTTGGTAGCAAACCATTGTTGACACACGAGAGTGGACCGAGAAAAAATACCAAATCAAAACAATGAACCAGCTAACTTGAACATTGCATCAGCCAGGTGATGATGTGAAAGAGTAGAAATGTATATATGATACAATTACGCAACATTTTATTCTTATTTGCATACAGCAAAAAGAAACTAAATTGTAGGTGACCACAATTTTTAACTTTACGACAAATGAGTATCGCAGTCATTGCCTATGCTAAAAATATACATAGTTACAGGCAGTGATATATTTCATAGGTTGATTACAAGAGTGCTCACTTTATCGCAAACCATCTATACCTCAACTGACGTAGCCTACTAGATGGCGAAGTTACATTATACAGTCTCATCACACTGCAGTTTATTATAAGGGTATGTGTAATGTTGAAGGGAAACGTATGTAAGAGTACTTTTTGTAAGTTTATATACATTAGCTTCGTACACACTACTGCAGGTGCAGAGTAGGGGTGAGTGGGTGGTGGTTCATCATCATTCTTGCTGCACTATTCTTGAGAGTCATTTGCCACCACTTATTACTCGTTTGCAACAAATACACAAAGACAACAAAGTAATTTTCTTCGAGCAAGTAAATATACAATTGTACCTCCAAAAATGAATAACATGATTAGGCCTATCCAGTTTAGTTTCATTCAATGTTTCTTTTGCACTGTTCATTTTTACCAATTGAATAGTTTGGAACTGCACTGAAAATCATTTTTAGCTACCTACACACTTCTATTGATGCGTGACGCTTACTGGCACTTTGAATAAACAACTTTGCTTCATCTACATGCTTCACATACAAGCAACAATGAATGCGGTTTGGAAGCATAGAATTTCTACCGAAGCCCCTATAGGATTGTTCCCTGGAATGGGGATTATTACAGACGTGTCAGAATTCTACATTACAACAATACTGCCTATCAGTAAGTCATGCCAAGCGCCGCTTCTATTCAAGAAAATGTCAATAATCAATTGTCAGTAATTCACACCTAGCTCCAACCCCGAAGAAGTACAAGGGAATGCTGCGAGATGTCACGTGGCAATAATGGCTGTCCTTAGCTCCGCAAAAGATGCATGTGCATAGCACCCTCCACTACCAGGATGGCGCAGCCCTCTGCCAAAGCAGAATATATTCTCGTGCAGAGGCTGGAAACCCCAGTTGTTCGTTGGCCCTCTTCTGGGCCGCACCAGCTAGTCAGCTAGCTCCACAGCACTCACCCGCCAGATATTTCTGACTTAACCCGCCTACACTGAAGTTGTTCATCTGCCCTTCTGAGAGCCACACCAGTTGGACAGATAGCTCCATTGTGCTTGTTCGCCGGAGTCCTCACCAGCCACCGTTACACTGCCTAGAGATCATCAGCTTACTGCCGCCTACAGCAGACCTCCAGAAGCCCTCCCCCCTGCGAAGTCTTCCAGAAGTTATCGGTCACCCTTAGTCACTTGCTCGTGGTAACGGCATCTCTCATGCAACCTTCAGAACATGGGCACCCTAAGCCCCATCTGGGCACACGTACACAGTTAGATCCTAGTTGAAACTGTCCCCAGTCAGATTATAACCAGGTTCCCTTCATCTGGACAGCATAGTTTACTACTTCCGGTCAATTCTGGGTAGACAGGAGATAGTACGGGCTACAGTGTCTTATTCCTCACAGAATAAACAAATTGTGAACCTAACTAACTCACATTATCACTTGAGTTCGTCTAGACTACCATTGTAAACACCTATATACCATAGAGTGGAGCAGGTGACAAAGTTTGCCAATACCAGTTGCCGTTTAGTGTAGGACTACGAGTAGGCCTACTTCCGGACAGGGGAATTTGTATGTTGGAACACACACCATCCATAGAAGCTATTGGCATGTTTCAGAGGGAACCTGCTTTTCAACCACCAGACCATTTGTGTTACCGGTTGAGGAATAAGGTTGTAATCTGTGTCGTCCTGGTGTGCCTAGATGGTAGAATACGCTTAGATAGGGAACGCACGTCACCTGCTCCAATCTTCTAGACAAAGTACTTCAACATAATACTCTTCACCAAGAGAGATTGGAAAGATGTTCGGGAATGACAGGCAACTACTGCCTACCAGTCTACCTGGGGTTGTACCCAACCCTGTAAGGCACTCTGCCAATTAACCCCACGGGGAAGAGCTCAAGCCACCTGCAAATCGGTGGGGCTTAACTACCCGGCTCCCTCCCCTTCTTTGTTCCAGCCTCCCTGGAAGCTTCCAGGCACAAACACCCATCCCGCCGTCCCTACCTTCAACAGAGGAGAGAAGGAGCCAGTAGGAGCAACCTGCACCTGGTTTAAGACCCGATGCTGCCCCAGCCTGCCAACGTCCTTCAACAGCAGCAGTTCAGTTCCAGTCACAGCAGCCAGTGGGGACAGTCAGTATCTACCAACAGCCACACCCAGCCAGCAAACCAGCAGCAACAGTCAGCCACCCTATAACAGAACTGAGTAAACCAGCAGCTCCTAAGCCAGTCAGCAGACCAGTAGTTAAACCAGAATATGACTGTGCCAAGTAGGCAGCCAATACGGCCCATTCTATATTCAGTTTGTGTACCTGTTCGACGTTAACTGAGATGCAGGTCACCTCAGTAGTGCCTCCGATGACCACTACCCAAAGTTGCAACTTTGAGACATATCACATTAAAACCAGAACCTGTCATGCGTCAAGAAGTAGGTAGGAACTTTCTTGGCACCCAATGTGAGGCAACTGCTGTTATAATAGAGACTAGGCAGCAGGACTGAGTCAGCCACGTCTGCTTATATGACCATGTCTGTCGTCACACTAAATCTGATAGGTTCTTGACTCTCAAAACTTTTAGCAGCATGAATAGCAGGATCAGAACACAGCCAGTATAAGCTAAGAACTGCGAAGCTAATCAAACCGCCAGATCTAACCAGACCACGGATTTCGAAGAGTCCTTCAAAACTTTGTGGCACTCAATTACCGAACTGGCTATGCTATGTCCATTAGCGAAGTCAGACTGAACGAAGCCCAAGAGGCCACCATCATCACACCAAATGACACGCACTATCATATAGCCACCTGCTTTGGAACCGGGATCTACTTTATCACGTGCGCTCACTACCAAGAGGTATTTCATTATCGGAGCCAAGGATGGGCTGATGAAGTACGGTGCATGGACGGGCTAGAATATAGATGTTAGGATTGCAGAAACGGCAATCAGACTACTGTAGTTGGATCACCTGTACAAGTCACTGCATTAATTTGGTCTACTGAATCATATACACTCAGCCATTCTAGAACCGTTGCAAAGGCTGATCGGAGGAATGAGTCACCCACTCCAGTCTCTTCTATAGGTGTGAGGTGTGCAGACGAGCCGGCAAGTACAGGCCGAGTAATCTGACACAGGATCTGTTCAACTACATCACGCGGACCCAGCGTACTTAAACTGAGAGAATTCGCGGGCTGTCCTCATGAGGATCCAGTTTCATTCACACACGAATGCCAAAAGGAACTCTCAGAGCATGAGATTCCCACCAAACAATGGGTCACTCGAACTAGCAAGCAACTCCACGGCCACACATTAGAGTGGTGGTCAAAGTATGGCGAATTTGTGATAGACTGGAGCCAGCTGTGCACTCGTCTCGCCACATAGTTCTCGGGACAGGAAGTTGTGGCCCACCTAACCACCAAAATTTACAGGAAAACACAACACTCAGAAGAGAAGGCCAAGTTGTTTATTCACCAAAAGGTGCAATTATACCATCGGATATGCCCTACTGTCAGATTCGCCAAGAAGCCGTCACATAAACACCTCGCCCCTAAGGTTATACTATCTACCGAGCCGCCGGCATCCTCCAGCAAAGGCCACACCAGTTCCACAGTGCACCATGGGAGGCAGCACCCATTCTACTGGAGCAGTTGAGCCTTCAGCGCCTCCCGCCGAGGAGATAAGAAATGTAAATTCCTCCATCACAGGAGATAAGAAATGAAAGGTATATCTACACCCGCAAGAATTTTCAACACCTGAGAAGCGAGACTAGCTTCCTCTTCACCCTTCTGGGCCCCAATAAGCTCCAGAAATTAGTATAAAAGGGCCAGCATAACCTGGCTCAAGGCAGTCAGCAGCACTTCCACTGATGTAATAGCCGGAGGTAGCAGCCAGGGTTAAGTGCTTGCAAACCCTCCTCCACCGCTTGCCAAGGCCAGGGACTCTTTTCAGGGTGCGCCAGCCACTAGACCCCAGAGAGCCCACCACTGTAATGGTTGGAATCTCTAAGTGTGGTATAACATCATCAACCAGAGGTTTACAACCTCCAGTTCCGCAGAACCAGCAGCTCCTGGACGCCGCCGCCATACAAAGGGTCCTGCCGACGTTGCTCTCACCAATCTCCCCTCCCTCCTTGGTTAATGACCTAGAGATAAACGACGGTCACGACAACTTCCCATCTGGACACCCCCTTATGCTCACCATCTAGTGAAGCAACTTTCAATTGCCTTTCCAGTAATTCATTAACCAGTATAGATTCCTTCAGAAGACCCCTCCCCCCAAATAGTCAGCTAAGTTTAATTATCTACTATTAAATAATTCTTTCATACCATATTAATTAACCCATGTAATTCTTAGCTTTGTACCCAGGTCACCTTCACCTGGTTATTAAGAATAGGGTTAACTTCCGTTAATTATTTTTGTGTGGAACCACATGTTCAAATACATATTTAATAAAAATGTATTATCTTCATAACCTAATTTTCTTTGAGTTTTCACTTCTTGTTTGAACGTAACGTTTCAGACCTTTAAGAAACATAAGGTTTTGCTCTGAGGAAAAGCCAGTTGATCGCGCAGAAATCTCTAAGGTACTTTCACACAGATTAAGAGGCAAACAGAGTTCTGCCAGCTTGGTAGATCTTCGGGAGCTCCCAAAAAGACTTAGGAACTCCTCCGCATGTGGAATCAAAGGACCTAAGCATTTCCTACACAACAACTTGCAAACGCCCGATTGGAGAGTGAAGTGCTTTAGCCCACATGACCCACTGTGGATACAACACCTAAACAACTCTGCATAAAGCAACATAAAAATATCCTAAGCTCTGTCCACTACTTGAAAGGGCTAGAGGTTCCATCCACCACTTGCCAAGGCAGGATACAAAACACACATTGAGATATCACGTTGCAAAGTCAGAGTGTTCAATAATACATGTTAGGACACATATATCCTGGCTTAGCTTCAGAGCAGTTGGTATTTTGAATTATTTCCTCATGTTGTAATCTGGTCAAGGCGGAGCTAAGAAACAGCTGAAACAACCACTGAAAGTCATCATAGACGAAATTGTTAAATTAGAGTTTTTGTAATCTACTAGTAATACCCCGTTGTGTCCATCCCTAACTAAGCTATAGGTAAACAGCATCTAGCCATAGAGATAATTCAACGGTATAAAGATACTATCTTAGGCATTGACCAGTATTAGATAGAGGCCCTTTACAGGAGAATCCTCTCCTAATCAACATGAGGGACAACAGCAACCTAAACACCACTCCAACGTAACCGGAGCCGGCCGCTGTTCAGCCATCAGACACCTCAACGAGCCGGCCAACAAGGAGGAGCATACCATGTCCCTCCTGCAAAAAGGTACCTTCTCTGCAAAGGGTTGTGTATATAACTCCCATTTTCAAGGCTACTAAAAACCCCACCAAGCCTATTTTGTATACCGGCCGAGCACCTAAACATTCATAAGGCTCCTGCCTTACTCTGAAGCCCCTCACGATTCTGGCCTCACAATGGTTGAAGTCAATTAAAGTAATCAAAATCAAACCATCCTATAAAAAGACTTACTGTGTTGAATTTGTCATAGAGTTTAATGTATCTAGTTTTTGGTCCAGGGCTTACATCAACAAGCCCTAAGTATAAATTTCAGTTCCGACGTAGAGAACCCCATCCTAGACTGGCATTAGTTTTAAATTTAAGTGTGTCAAGTGATGTCCCGCATGAGGACATTAACTTTCTCTTATCTCTAGAGCTTGCGTTCGATTACCGACTTTAGACAGTTGGCGAATTTAAGTGACAGGTCAGGCTTCACCATTAAACAGTCGCTACACCATAAATACATCACATACTGAATTTTGCAACTAAAAATGTAGGTTCTTTCTCACGCAGCCCAGGGTAACTAACAACTCATCATCACTGCAAATTAAACATCTAATAATACTGAAAGTTTCCCAAAAGGCTTCCAAACATGGAACTAATTTCATCAACATGGACAGAAGAGACAAAAAGTAATCTGTTAACAGGTAACATGGTGCCAGAATATTTCAGTTATACTGTCACTTTTTTGTTTCACTTCTTATTGCCATACCGCTAAAGCTGGTAGCGAAGTGAGTGAATTTTTTTGTAGTGCCAATAATTTTCCATAAAACAGGCCTACTTTATTGTTTTAAGAATATCAACACCACAAACATTATTCCTTAAAAACACTATTATTAACGAATGTGTTTGTCCTAGCACCGCTGTAATTAACATTTATAATAATTAATCACAGTCAAGCATCAATAATCACGACATAGTGGGATTTGACCCCATCTTGTTTATCAACTCATCTGGATTTTCCAATCCAATAGCTAGCTTGATGATATTACTAAGTAAACTCAATACAAAATATGTTATGTATACATATATAATTTACGTGACTTTTATTGAAAAACTGCACAAAAATACACTAGCAATAACCTACAAAATACATATGTGCACATTCTCGCTCCATGAAAAAAACCTTTTTTGGTTAAGTGGCAATCTGGATTATCGATGCTCCGGATTACTGACATCTGGATTATCAGGACTCTACAGTAGATTTCAATTTATCTTATTAAAAGATTTGAAATATGATTCTGGGCACTCATATGCACATTATTTTTAACGAATCACAAGCATAAAAAGCAAAACCGACAGTATGCTTTGGCTTGTTGGGGAGCGCAAAGAACTCCTCTGACCAGCACTATGCTTTGGCTTGTTGGGGAGCGCAAGAACTCCTCTGACCAGCACTAGTCTTCTGCCAGTGGCGTGATGGGCAAGTAGTCAAAGACTGCCGCTACATGTGTTGAGTGCCAGCTGAACTGGAGGCTGTCCCTGGCATTCAAAACTCATATTCTTTGTTGATTTATGCTTAATACATTCAGGAAGCATGTGGCAAAATAGAGAAAGACGTCAACTCGTAAATGCCATTAATGTGTACAATTCTAAGATTGATGGCACTATGATCCACTATGATGGCCCATCATCTGTTCACTTATTCATCCATCTATGCTTGATTGACTGAGTGATTGATCATATATATCCATTTACACAATTTAATAGTCTTAAAATTATTTATAGTTCCTAAATAATAACTCTCTCTATTTATATATATATCTGTGTGTGTGCATGCGTGGGTGGGTGTGTGTTTCTGAACAACACTGACAAACTCCAGCAGGTTATTCCTGACGAAAAAATAAGACGAAAATGTCTGTACCACTTTTCATCTAAAGTGATTGTTAAGGTAGCTACACGCCTCTAAAATCCATGGTATTAAATATAATTGAGTTAATATCAGGAACTAACTCACGATTAAGTAACAAATTGGTGAATAGTGATTTGTAGAACAGATATCTTACACCTCTGAAAATACGGTTGGTAATATCATCCCCCCATCATCATGAAAATAGAGGTTCTGATTCGTAACAAAACACAAGGTGACAAACCCTATTCTCCTGATGAAGGTGGATGTTATTACCAACTGCATTTTCACAGGTGTACGATCTCCATTCTACAAAATGCTATTCACTGATTTGTTGCTTAATTGTGAGTAGTTCCTAATATTTTTTATCCAGATACATTGAAAAACATGGTTTTTAAGGGTGCGTAGCACCCTTAATAATCACTTTAGGGAAAAAGTGGTACACACATTTTCGTCTTAATTTTTCCGTCAGGAATAACCTGCTGGAGTCCTACCAGTAAAACTTTCAGTAACCTTGAAAATAATTTCTCTGTAATAAAAAATTCTGAAGATTTTATGGACCTTCTTAAATTTATTTTCTCATTATGTATGTTACGTATCGTTTTTAGAACAATTTGTGTGGTACTTTAATATTAATGTAGATAAAATTTTCTTGTGACATAAAAAGTAAAATTTCAAATGGAACATCACCCGTGGTATGGTGATGTAGTTAAACTTGTTTCCTGTTTTTTTTCTTTAGCAAATATTTGTTTTTGGATCTCACATTGCCCATTGTGCATAAAAACAGAAAGAATAGTGGATACTGTATTGAGCATGTTGATTGAGAATAGACAAATACATAAATAACTGGCTGGATACATGATAGGATGGCTGAATGAATGAACGACTCTATAAATTATAAAATGAATCCAACATACATGATAAATAAACATACAAGTATATACATGAATGCAAATATGTAAGACACTGAATGAATGCAAAAAAAAAAATAAAATGATTCCTTCCTATTATTATGCCACCACACACCACGCAAACATGCTGATCACCTGAGCCATTTACAGATAAAGATAGTGGACTCACCAGCAGACCACAGTGGAAGGTGTTGTCCTCTGTGTGGATAGTAACATTGTTGGTACTGGAGCCTGGCTGCGGCAGCTCACATCTCCTGATTCTCGACTCATACAAGATAGTCACGTTGTCTGCCAGCTTGGCCACTTGGCTAACAGCTGAGAGCAGTACGTCATTCTCTACTATGTATGCCACGTCTTTTGCCATGTCGTCCTGGTTGAACGTTATCATGGCATCTGAGCATGCATCCCACACCTTCAACACAAACAAACATATGTTACGTGAGATTTGATCTCATTCTCATGCCACTTGGGTTTGGGTACCAAAGTGCACAATGGATTATACACCCTCCTCCAAACCAAAGTGCACAATGGATTATACACCCTCCTCCAAACTTTGGTGATTTAAAATACTTAACACAGTGAAATAGATTTTTGATTAAAAATTATGGAAAACCTTTCCAGTCATAAAAATGAGACGTGCTAAACACTATCACCTCGCACCACATATTACCATTTACTACTACTACTCACAACAAATATATAATTAAAACACAATCATCTCTGTTTGATTTACATTGTAAGCAAGCAAAAACATCACTGCACTGCCACATCATAACTTACCTTGTCAAATGGTCTTCAAGAATACTATAATGTTTTTACTTAGCCACGAATGTAAACAAAACTAGACCGTGTATGCTGAAATGTAGTCTGTTAGGGCTCTGACCCCCACTTGCATACCTATTTAACCAAAAAAAATAGTTTGAAAGAAAACAAGGCTACAAGTTCCAAGGTGTCCCATGTTAAAAGCAACGACTGATAAAATAAACATTTCCTTCTGTCATTAGAAGTGCAATATTGTGCACCATACTGTCCTGTAAGGGCAAAAGTATCTGCTCAAATCTTAAGCAGGATAAAATATTGGGAGATGGCTGTGTCGGGGATGCAGCCATGGGTTTAACATGAATGCATCTGAATGAAATGAAAGCAACAAATTTATTACTTAACTGTTATAGCTTAAATCAACAGATTTAGACAATATCTTTCATTTGGCATAGGCCTATGTGCGCTAGCACATTGGAGTTACACAATATACTGTTCAGAAATTTTCGCCCACATTCAAAATTGTTGCCAGTTGTTGTGGGCTGCCACCCACACCTTGCACATGCATGGTGCCAACTTAAGGCAGTGCTTGCATCACAGTGGTATACCCATTTTACCAAGATCACATTTATTTTTCAATGTGTTGTTAATCACAATGTGATAAGAGTCAGAATGAATCAACATGAGAATATAACATTGCTGTTTCTCTTGGTAAAACCACGAGTCTCTCTGATTATACAGACATATTTATGTCAAAAGCTACATAAACCACAACACTTAAGAGTCACATAGACCAAATCGCTCTTCTATGATGATGTAGTCCGATGCAGCACATACCAGTGAATTTCATCAGCAGCCATCATGAACTAAGGACTTCACGATATAACAAGTCATAATTTTAAGGCTTTAATTATGTGTGTGATGTGTGATTTTTAGCTAGTATGGGTGTAGTGAGAAAAAAAATTTTCCATTTTATTTCTGGAGAACGTGAAGAACTGGGCTTCCAATGTGTTGTGTTTGTGAGGACAGCCATCTAAGTATATATCCAGTCAAGGTCCATCAGATAAAAGTGATTAGTGTATAAATTACTTGGATATTTATGTGGTAGTATTGAACAGATAAGGTTAATTTCAAGGGGAACATTGTAAACAGTAATTTATTTATATATTTCATAATTGACTGATGTACAAGGACTGATGAACTGTATTTCAAATATTTCTGTGAGCTGTAAAATGAACCCAAATCTGTTAGCAATTGCATCAGTCGAGAATCAATATTGCGGACTCATACCGTGCAACATATCTGTGGACACCCGGCAAATTCACAGCGCGTGTCTACAATAAAAACTGAACTTTGTTTCTCAATACTCTCTCTCTCTGTGGTCTAACTGTAGCAGCTTTCAGTGGTTAATACGCACACCATCCAGACAACAGGATTTCACATCATAGTACTATGTTGTGCCTCATACTGCTGATGCAAGTTATGAGGTCAGATGTTAAGGTCACCAGAGCCAGCAGAATATATATACATATGTTTTCACAGTTATTTATAGACATTTTTCCTTAAGTCTGTGAGGCCGTTTCTGCGAGACACTAGGGTGAGAGCCATATATTATACTGTTTGGACATAGGTTTCTGAAATAAATTTGTACTTATAAAAATCTCCTCAACATTGACTTTACTTTGGAAAAGTATAAACATTTGAAAGCATTTTTCTTTGTAACATACAGAATATATAATTTTTAAAATTTTGTTTGAAAATGGTTCTAATTTGGTAACCTTGATGTTTAAAGACTTTTATCCAAATGTTAGAGCACTGGTTTATTTTTCAACAGATTAGTTGCCCCAGGTGAAAAAAACCAAAGACATTGGCTGTTGCAATCCATTCAGCAATTCCTTACACTGCATGTGCTGGGTACAAGACAGGGTATATAAATATCAAGAGTGTTATTTCTTAATAAAGTTCGTAGGCATTTGCAGCTGATGTCTGCAAAATCTTGGGTTCTGGGTAGCAGCAGTGTCACCGTCGTTTTCCTTCCAGACGTTCCAGAAGACATTGCAGCCTCCATCTTCAGAGCAAAGTAGTAGCAGCTATAACTTACTGTTACCTTCCGAGTCTCTGCAAATTTTTTTTCTGGCGAGCTTTCGAATCTTACTATACCAGCGTGCACACATTCACGGTTCTATGGGCCTTCTGGCATGCATGTTAGTAGGTAAGATGATTGGCTAATGGGATGCATATCAGGGCACAGCAAGCCCTATATGCCTTAGGTCTGGTTTCATTATCAAAATTGGGTGCATGCATTGCAACTAAGCTTTGTTGTTTGGTGCTATTGCCGCAATTGCAGCAATGGATACACCCCGAAAGAAGAAGGGTCTAGATTCTAAGGCACAGGAAACTAGCACAAAGTGAAGGGGACACTGGGAATATCTGTGCAACAGTCATGGAGGATAAAAATATATATTTCTTTAATTTAATTAGGGCAGGAGAAAGTACGGTAACTGTTAGTTTCCGAAGACAGACATGTGAGTTTGGTGTAGGGTGATATGAAATGAGCAATGTCGTAGCTAGATTTTAACCAGGGTTGCGCTGCGCAGCTCTGGTGGCGGGAGAGAGAACAGATTCATCTGCCTGTTAAATGACAGCCATCTCTCTGGAACACAGGGGAAAAAAATTAGCATTTTAGAACTAAAATAGGAAAAATTTAAGAAGGGGAAAAGTGGGTTGGAGTGATGTCCAAATTGCAATACTTTGCGCATGTAGCTTGTGTGAATGTAGTGTTGTATAGTGTATGTTACGAGTAGGTGTGCCTCAATACCACTCCCACCAGCTAAGGCAGAGAGCACACAATGCCTGCACCTTGGACTTGGCTATGGCATAGAACCATACATTAACACAGCTGTCGGATGGGAGTAGCAGCTAGTGCATGTGTCTAGTAAGTGTCGGAGTTACAATGTACACCAGGCGCAATATATATGTAGGCATGGTACATATCACACATTCACCGTTGCGGAGCCCTAGCGGCAGAGAGAGGGTAGCGCGAGGGGAGGCAGCGAGCAGATGTCCATTGTAACTGAAAATACTGGCTACTTACAGAGCTCATTCCTGCCTTCTACTAGCACTGCGACACCATCCGTTTCATCATCAGAAGATGCTGTATTGTCGTCGTCGTCCCCAGCACTGCTGTCACTGTCAACACCTCCGAGCCAAACTGTAATGGGATCTATTTCAATATTGGAACCATTTTTCAGGTTAAAGTACTCATTCTGAAGTTTTTTCACATGCTCACAATATGGTTTCCCATCGTCTGCTCCTAAACTGTTAAAAACGTCTTCAAAAATTAGTTTCACGTCGCCTAAATCGCAGGCAATATTACGTGATTCAACTTTTCCCTTTATATTAGCCCAAATATTTGCAATTGGGTTCAAGTCCAGGTGATAGGGTGGCAAACAAAGTGCTGTATGCCCGAAACTTTTCAGTTTTGTATCCAATTAATAAATTGCTGCCCTAGGCTTATGCTGCTTAATGAGCTGGTTAAGTGTAGGTAAAGAGGACTTAAGCATGTCCTCTGCAAAGGGAATGTTTTTCTGTCGCAACCACTGTTGCGTGACGTGTTTTGTTGAGTTTGATGTATGCGATCTATTAATCTTAATATTGTGATATGGGGCATTGTCGAAGATAACAACACTGTTGGCAGGAAGATTGGGTATAAGTCTCTCTGGTACCCATTTCTCATAGTTTTGCTGGTTCATGTTGTGATGGTAGTCTCCTGTAGCTTGCTGAGACTTTCCACATCAGTAATGCATTTGGAACAAAACCATCCCCCCCCCCCCCACACATCAAGCGTGAATCATTATTGGCCTTTGTTAAAAGGTATGAGCAGGTAGTGTGTCAAGACATCACTAGAGAACTTCTTGTGTACATGTGAAGACAAAATATAGGACTAGTCCATATACACCATATTACGATTATCGTTTCTGAAACGTCACATAGTTTTTAAATAATAAATCTGTTTCTGTCGAATGTCAGATTTCTCGAACACTGAGATTTTGTTTTCTGGCACCGAAAACCTAACCTCTTCAGGATTTTCTGTAACGTTGTGTTGCAGCTTTGAAAAACTATTTCTTTTTGTTTTTTTCATTCATTTATCAATTGTTGGGACACATTTGTGTGTCACATAACAGTTATATACAAAATTATCAAACTGGTATTTACATGTCTTTTGTTTCTTCTTATCAGGTGTCACAAAACGTGTTCCTTCATCAGTGCCGACATTCTTTGCTTCCCCTTTTATTTTCTGCACTGCACCATGAGACACACCTGTAGCTGCAGCTGAGCTTTGTACTTGAGTATTGACAGTTCCACAGCATGGGCTTCTTTCTCCATAAAACACAACACATTATAAATGACTTCCCAAGTTTGTGAATGTAATTTTTTACGCTTTAAAATCGATAATATTGGTGGCATATTTGAAACAATAGGTATAATTGATTAACTATTCGTGCCACACACAGTCATATACAATCGGCAAGTCGCTTAATATAACACAAATAATACTGGTTTAAACAGATTCCATTACATCCCTTGTACGAATAATACACAGCCGTTCAGATTTCATTAAGAACACAGATGAAACTCAGGTGTATCATGGGCCGACTTTACGGATTTCTATCTACACACAAAGCGATGAGCACAAATATTTTCAGGTCAGATAGTACGTGGAGGACAAGTGTGTTCTGCGCATGCATGGGTGGTCAGTCATCCCCTCCGGCGCATCTTCGGCCGCACGATGTAACCGTCTCTCAGGCCTACAGATATTCTGCACCCGGTGTACATCACAGGACAGACACCAAGCCAAGGACTGTATGGCGTGCGTTTCGCCTTATTCTGTTTATGTTAAATGCAATTCCAGCATCACCACCCATCTCCACACTCAAGTGCACTTACAAGTATTTCTGGCTAAGTGAGGTGGCCTAGAGCTTCGCCATATGTGGTGTTTTGAACTTATCACGCTGTTTGGAGCCTATTTGGCATAATTTAGGGAAATTAGGGTGGCCTTTGAGCCAGAATGGTCTTTGGCTACTTATATTATTGAGTTTCCTCTGGGTCATAGTCCCTGATGCTATAAATCTTCGGATTAGCATTGTTGGCACTATCAGTGTAAAATTTTTATGCTAATTCCATAAAGTGTTTATCTAATTTGTCAACTTTTAATTTCCAATGCAAGTCTGCTATAGGGCAGTAACATGGCGTGTCAGCTACTGTGCCTAGATATTTAATTTGAAATACTTGGAGTTGTTTTAAATCTGTTTTTGCCGCATGTGCCCAGGCAGGCATAGCATATGTTATTACCGGACGTATCAGCATTGTTTATAGCAATACTGCCTTATTTCGGGTGATTTAATATATGGTAAAGCGCAGATAGCCTGGCATAGGCGCTGATACATTTAACATCCATGTATGCCTTCCAGGTATGTTTGTGATCCAAATGTATGCCTAGCTATTGATACATCTTCATGTGGATCTTTTTGCCAAACAGATTTATTTTGGTGTGGTTTTTCCACTTGAAGTATGTTTCTGTGAGTGAAACCAATAGATTCACTTTCTATTAGATTAATTTTGATCCACCATTTTGTGCAGTAACTTTCAAAGTGATTAAAGGTGGTTTAAGGTCTTTACGTTGCTAATTCCAAGCTGCGGGAGTGACAAAATAACTGTGTCGTCTGCATAGGAACCAAACTGCACAAGTCGGGTCAGGCTTCAGCAGATCATTGATATAAATATTAATTAGTAATGGGAATAAGATACTGACATTCAGAACTCCAGCATATACTGTTTTCATATCATATTTAGCCCCTGCACAGGAAACAGTAAAGGTCCCGTGGTCCATGTAACTGATTATTAATTTAATGTAGCAATCTGGAAGAGTTATTTTGTGTAGCTTGTATATCACGCTAGCATGATAAATGTGACTGAAGGCTCCTTCAATATCTAGAAATATTGGAACTACATAACCCTTAAAGTTGAAAACATTAGAAATATATTTCATCACTTGGACCAACTGGTAAGTTGTCGAGTGTTTTTTTTCCCTAAATTTGAATTGCTCATCTTGTAGGATTATATTTCGCTCAAGATGGGAATTAATCCACCATAGGATTATATATTCTGCTAACTTGAAAAGTGTATTAAGGAGGCTGAATGGCCGATAATTTTGTGGTAGCTTTTTGTCTTTCCCTGACTTATGGAATATGATTACATTCGCTGCCTTCCATGTGGGTGGAAAATATTATAGCATGAGTATTGTATTTACACGTGGTGCCAAATGCTAAAGTGCAAGGTCGGGGAGTTTCTTTAATACAAATGCTTGTATACCATCCTCTCCTGGTGTCTTCTTAGGTTTCATATGGTTAATGACAAGTTTAATTTCTTACAGTTGCATAGGCTCTGGTTCGTGCTCAGTGAGGAGTCTGTGCTTAATTTTTTATTTCACGGAGGATTTTTGTGGCAAAATTTATATCACATGCAACCCGATTTGGCTGGAAAGTAGTTGCCTGCACATTGGCGAAGGCTTGTGCCTTCGCTTCATGAGTGAAGGTTATCCCTGTGTTAGTTGTTAGTGGCAGGACATTATCTGTCTTATATAATAGATGTTTGGTTAGTCCCCACAAAGGGCTACTTCATCTGAGATCAAAGCCTGTAATCAGTTTATACGGGCCATTAATATTGCAATTTCTGTATTGCCGCCTTATGTTGTTTTTCTGCATGATAATATCCCGTATGTACTGTGGGAATGATTCTGATTTTGTTGTGAAACTTTTCTCTGAAATGTGCTCGGCCATGCATTGTTGTATGGCTTCAGTAAGAACAGAAATGGCTTTGTCTATATGGCGGGTTGTGGTTAAAGATTCTCAATTTATTTGGGGCAAGTAATTATTTATAAAGGCCTTAAATGCAAGTCAATTTATATTTTTATAATCTCTGAACTTCCTTTGGAAATTACCTTTGGTGTCAAGGGCTTGAAAATCTATGTGTACTGGGTAATGACCTGAAGAAAGATCTTGTGCTACCCTAAGGTCACGCCTGGGTGCTGGTTTACATTTGGGGGGTTATAGGTTAGCTCTTGAGGTGCCATAAATGGATAGTTTCTGTTGGCCTGGTGCCTCTGTAACAGTATGCCATTGGCTGTTTTAATTTGTGAATGCCAGTTGGTATTTTTTGCATTAACGTCTCCAATGGCAAGAATGGTTTGTGTGCGCATCCTGTCGGGGCATAAATTATTAACACCATTTTTGTTTTTTGTTGGCCTACTTTTAGTTGTATGCCAACAACTTCCAATGCTGGAACTGGAAGTATTATTTTGTGGTGGGAGATAGAGTGGTGTATGATAACAGCAACTCCGCCCCTCACTACCTGAAATCCGGCCAGTCACATTGGTATATGGCATTTCCTGAATAGGAAAATCTGTCATTTTGCTTAAAATATGTCTTGTTTACTGCTGTACTTTTTATGTTATTATGAGACAAATACTCAATACATTCATCCGTATTGTTGAGGCCACGCGCATTCCAATAGAGAATTGTGTCTATGTGTGAAGGCTGACATTGGGGATGCTTCTGAGGTCAGATGCATTCCATTCCTCATGCATCCGCAGTAAGCAACCCGAACAATCCAGCAGTGAGGTTTGCTACACTTTGCCCTTGTGGCACCTCGAGATCACCCTCCTCGCCTTGATTATTGGGCTGCGTCTTGCACTATACGCTTTGTCACCTCATATTGAGCTACCCAGGTTCCAGACGTCCACCACGATGGCACTTTCGCACCGGCCATTTGAGTGACGGGCTGGTACTGAAATATTCCCAACCATCCCAAAGCCTGGGGATCCCCTACCTGCCACCTGGTGATGCGACGAGTTGCGGAATAGTTGCCGCACCCAAGCTGTCATAGTCCCGCAATACTCGCAGAAGGACCTCGCCTTCTCTGGTCCCAAGCGGTGGCAAATCCCAGAGAGAGAGAGAGAGAGAGAGAGAGAGAGAGGAGAGAGAGAGAGAGGAGGAGAGAGGAGATGAGAGAGAGGAGAGAGAGAGAGAGAGAGAGAGAGGAGAGAGAGGAGAGAGAGAGAGAGAGAGAGAGAGAGAGAGAGAGAGAGAGAGAGAGAGAGAGAGAGAGAGAGAGAGAGGAGAGAGAGAGAGGAGAGAGAGAGGAGGAGAGAGAGAGAGAGAGAGAGGAGAGAGAGAGAGAGAGAGAGAGGAGAGAGAGAGAGGAGAGAGGAGAGAGAGAGAGAGAGGAGAGAGAGAGAGAGAGGAGAGAGAGAGAGAGGAGAGGAGAGAGAGAGAGAGGAGAGAGAGAGAGAGGAGGAGAGAGAGAGGAGAGAGAGAGAGAGAGAGAGAGAGAGAGAGAGAGAGAGAGAGAGAGAGAGAGAGAGAGAGAGAGAGAGGAGAGAGAAGAGAGAGAGAGGAGGAGAGAGAGAGAGAGGAGAGAGAGAGAGAGAGAGAGAGAGAGAGAGAGAGAGAGAGAGAGAGAAGGAGAGAGAGGAGAGAGAGAGAGAGAGAGAGAGAGAGCAGCCACGAGCACAATGTTCATCATTTTGGTGGATTCAAGGTTTTGTTTATTTACGTTTTGGAGTAGCCATTAGTTTAACATTAGTCATGTGTTTCATTTCTTTCTCAAGGGTGATATGTTCCCAGATGATTCGAGTTCAATTGACCAAGGTAGAAATAACAATTTTCTTCTGTGATGGCAGGTGGTATGAATTTGCTTGTAGTACCTGTGTGTTTTGGATTCTGATAAACCTTGTGGCCCAAGTGGTTGTCCTCTTCCCTTGTGACTAGTTCATCCAAAAAGGGCAGTTTTCCATTGTTTTCTACTTCCATCATGAATTGGATGTTCAGGCATATGTTATTTTAATGTTTTATTCATTGCTGCTGCTACTTCACCTTTAAGATGGAAGCTGCAATGTCTTCCCAAATGTCGGGAAGGTAAATGAGAGTGACGCAACTACTACCCAGAAGCCAAGATTTTGCAGTGTTATTTCTTGTTTATGGTTACTTAAGCCAGAAGTACTGCAGGAGGCAGATGCATACTTACGAATCTACCAAATGGTTTGAAACATTGCAGATTATATATATATATAATTTGTATATTCGAGAAGTATTTCAATTGTCTATATTTCAGTCAAGGATAGTAATTCATGTAATATGTGAAAGGTCATGGCAATGACAACTTATTTGTATTTCATATATTTTCGTGTTTCCAAATTTGTTATTTTTCTTTCCTCATTTCATCAGTAGTAAAGACGTCAACAACAGATGTCGACGATAGCGCATCTTTTCCTTTTCATTGGGTTAGTAAACTAAAAGCATCGCCACTGCAAGGCACAACATGATGAAACGAGGAAAATAACAGAGGTCACCTTTGGCTGACGTGACCGACTGCTTGAAAACAATATGTTTTCAATGAGGAAACTTTCTACCAATATATAAGGAAGCACGACCTTTCTCGGGTATCACAACAGTTCATCGCAGCACAATCGTTTGTCAGCTGTCAGTCGGACAGCCTGCAGCGTGTGATCACGTGACTCGCACCGACCAGCGCCCGCGACTTTAGCCTTCTTTTGTATTACAGACATTTCAAATATCCATTAAATTTATTTTCCGTCGGTACGAGTAGTAAATAGGGCGTCGGGAGAGAAAAGTAACGATTCTCTCTCGCCTTTGTAACTCTCGAAGTGAGAAGCTTTGTTTTGTAAAGGCTGCAATTCTGTTTTTTTATTTGTCAGCTGCGAATGTCAATTGTTTTGCCGAGATGACAATACATCTCCAGTAAACATTTAACTTCTTCTTATATTTATTGGCAATCCTGGCATCAACAAATTTTCATTATTACGTAGTCGAAGTCTCCAACTCACGCTGAGCTGGTCCGTTAGTGTTTAATGAGACGAGGGAACAGGCTTGTAACCTGTTATAGGTTTGGTGAGGTGTAAATGTTAAATTTAAGCTGTTTATCATGTTGTGTTCTCTGTGCAAACAGAAAATAGCATTCAAATCCCATTATCAGGTATCTAGAAAAAACTGGCTAGATTTCATTGTATTTGTTTATTAGGTGAGTTGGGTTCTGTGTAAACTGGCTGAGTATATTTGCACTCATTTCCGATATCTAAATTGATACTGCCAATTACCCTTACTGTTGTCCGGACTAGCACTTGTCTGAACCACGCAATGCCTTCAAAGAACTACAGCACCACCTTAACATCCATGGGACGGGGCCTAACTTTCACCCAGGCCTTACAGGTTTGGCACTCCCTTAGCAGTTTCCTGATAGCATCACATCTATCTTCCTAATTGCATTAGGCACGCCCGGTGTTCTGACATGTTTACACAGGTACTTCTCCTCATTTGTTATGGGATGTACAATATCATGCAGGCACAGTACTGTGTTAAATACAGGCCAATTGAGTATATGCCTAGTGCTGGCCAACAGCTAGTGAAAGTGTATGGCCCTAATGTCATGTCAATGAAAATGGTGCAGTGATAGTGCCAGCAGTTCCAAGACAGGCGTACGAGTATGTTAAACGATGCGAGACCCGGGCCCCAAGCAACAGCTTTGGAAGAGACCATTATCGGTGAAGTGGATGAGCTGATTCAATGAGGCAGGCAGGCACGCAGGCGATGGTGAATCACATCGCCAATAAGTCTGTATTGGCCATGCATCAGCCCAGAAAATCATCCATGACATCCTGCAGTACCATAAAGTTTCATCACAGTGAGTACCTTGCCAGCTCACACCAGACCACAAGTAAAAAATAATGGGAACAAGCCTACAACATCTCTTGCGCTATGAGATGGAGGGAAATGCATTTCTGTTCTGAATCGGGACTGGAGACGAAAGCTGTGTCCACAATTTTACCCCTGAGTTACAGGCTGCCTTCATGAAATGGAAGAATAAGACATCCTGAAAGAAATTCAAGGCAACCCCCTTAGCAGATAAGGTGCTTTTGATTGTGTTTTGCGATGCTGAAAGTGTTCTTTTGTTAGATTAATTGGAGAGGGAAGGAAGAGAAGAGAAGGGATCCATCAATGCAGAGTGCTAATACAAGACACTGACTCCACTAAAAAATGCCATTCAATGGAAGAGACCTTGCCTTCTCACAGTAGGGATCATCTTCTACATGGCAATAGAAGACCACACACAGCAAGTGCTAATGGTCAACCATACTACCACCTTCGGTTGAAGCACCTGGACACAGCCCCAACCTTGCACCCAACAACTTCCACTTCTTTCCTGCATTAAAGAGGACACTAAGAGAGCACACCACCAATGGTAATGATGAAGCAGCCATACGTACATTAGTCTGTGCCCAGGGCATTAACTTTTACCAACACAGATTCTTCAAGCTCAGAGTGGTGGGACAAAGGCATCAATGTTGGTGGGGACTATGTAGAGAAACAGATGATTAGGACCTCTATTCACCCACATTGTGTGTTTTGTTAGTAAAGTTTCCTGCAGATGGCAGACTAGGGAACTTATTTTCCAGCCAGCCATCACAGATACATACAGACATCAAAAATGAAGTATGTGCTGGGACTATAATTGTTTTGCTACTGAAAAAGTCTATTAAAACACAAATAATGAAGATATAATAATGCACAACATAGGGCAAGTCAATTTCAAATGAATAATTTTTTCACTACAGTACAACTTACAAATAATTTACTAAAATAATGTGCTGATATTGTGAAAACAAGAAGAACAAATGCTATTAAATACAACCTCAAAGAATATCTGATAAACTCAGTGCTGAAATATAAATGAAGCCATAGTTATATATTTGAATGTGTAAATATAGACTTAATTGTATTTTAGTTTGCATATCTGGTAAATGTTTAACTATGTTTAAAGATTGATATATAACTGTAATATTTGTCAACTCTCTATGTTTATTGGAACTTAGGCTAGAAAAAAAATAAAAATAAAAAACATAAATGAGAGAGAGAAATCGGGTGAAAAGGCAGATGAATGGATGGTAGATTGATTGTGTGGGTGGATATATATGTGGATGACTATGTGGGTAGATGGATGGGTGTGCAGATGGATGGGTGAATGTATGGGTGGGTGAGTGGGAGGATGGATGTGTGAGAAAGAATAGATGGGATGGATCAATCAGTTGGTGAATGATGGGGTGGGTGGATGGATGAAAGGATGGGTGGTTGGGATGAATGTATGTGTGAGTGTAAGAGTGGGATGGAAGAAATGGTGGGTGGGTGGATCGATACGTGGGATGGATCAATCAGTTGGTGAATGATGGGGTGGGTGGATGGATGAAAGGATGGGTGGTTGGGATGAATGTATGTGTGAGTGTAAGAGTGGGATGGAAGAAATGGTGGGTGGGTGGATCGATACGTGGGATGGATGAATGGGTGGTTGGGTACGCAGTTGGGTGGTTGGGTACGCAAGTGGGTGGTTGGGTACGCAGGTGTGTGGTTGGGTACGTAGGTAGGTTGTTGGATATGCATGTGGGTGGTTGGGTACACAGGCGGGTGGTTGGATATGCAGGTGGGTGGTTGGATATGCAGGTAGGTGTTTGGATACGCATATGGGTGGTTGATTATGCAGGTGAGTGGTTGAGTACACAGGTGGGTGGGTGGCTGGTTGGACAGATAGATGCGTGAGGGGTTGGATAGATATATGGATAGATGGGATGGATGGATTGATGAGTCAAGGAGCAAACGGTGTGTGGATGAATGGGTGGTTGGGTGAATGGGCGGTGGATGTGTGGGTGAACATGTGAGTACCAGAAACTATATTAGTGATGTCATACCTTGCAGAGCAATAGATGGCAGCACTCAATTCAGATATAGTCATGATATTCAAGTTGGCATTTTTAACCTTAATAATTTCTATAGAAGTAAATGTTACCTCTGTAAAGGCTGTACCAAGTTACATAAACTAAGTCATATTACAAACCATGAGATACAGATAACACACAAGGAGAGGAAGGGTGCAGCAGCACCGCCACCACCACCACCCTCACCGTCACCCACCGGTACCTGCCCCCCACCACCACCACCACAATGACAGTGACTACTGCAATTACTACTACTACCATTACTAAAAAAAGTCCTGCTCTGGTTAAATATTAAAAGTGCACATTAAACAACTATCACCAGCATCAGTAAGTTCTAAAATGTTAATTAAATATAGGCACATTTATTCTCTTGTATGTACTGTTGCACTGTTTCTTTTAGTAGACTTTACCATTAGTTCCATCACAAAACCCAAAATTGTAAACAACTTAGTTTTAAAGATGTTTTGTGTAAAATTTTGTCTTTTATAACCCAGCCAAATATAACTTAAGAACCGTGGTTTTATCAACTATTCAACACTATTTACAACACCTGGAGTTTTTTCACAGGAGCATATCTTGCTGCAGAAACATGCTGCCATGCTCCAAGGGACTCAAACAAGCTTTTGGAGCTATTGTTGACAGCAACAACACGATTACTGTACGTTGGTTTCAACTGGAAATGTCGTAAGGCACTGCCTTCCAACAGCAATATCCGTTTTTTGGCCAGCTTCTTCGTATGACCTAAAACATAAGATGCTGGAAATTAAACATTTTATATCCTCACAAAAGTCTCATGATTACAGGACTATGAATAATAAGCAAATACTATATGGATGCAAATAAACTTGCACCTAAAATTCTTTAAAACAGAGATACCAAGTAGCTAGCAAGTCCTATAGTGTTTTCATGCAGTCACTGACAGAATAAATAAACACAAACACACATTATTCAAACATATACTTTGACATCACACTACCCATACAGTTACTTAACTTTAATTACTTCAAAATGATTCTTCTTTTCTTTAATAAATTATTGTTATTTAACAATATTTGTTTATGCTAAACGACTAAAAAGCAAATGGCTTATAAAATTAATTTTAACCTAAAGTTAAACATAATAATGGCATACACAATTATAGCTTACCTCACGAACCAAAAGTATCTTAGTAATCTGGCCCAACTAAGGTTGCCTTGTGAAATGTCAAATATTTACGTACACAGTGAAAACCTCTCATTTTTCTGGTTTGTTTCTCTTGTACTATGTCAATGTACGTGCAAGTTGAACAAGTGTGTTAGCACTATAGGCCAGTGTAAGTCATGGTTACTTACAACTTTTCTGAATTTATATTTTCAAGATGTTCCTCTGCCTCATCCAAACAAAGAGTAACTAATTATAGAAAATTACACCAAAAGGGATGATGCACTCTCTCTAGGTTGGGGCTTAACTGCTGTATGGCTATTTCTCCGGACCATAGCTGAAGGGGTGGGGTTCATGTAGTTGTATGTTTTCCCTCTCCTGATTTCAAGTTTCCTGAGTGTTGGTCACTGAGGCTTGGGATAAGACATTTGTGGGGATAGTTTTCGGGGCGGTACTGCAGTAGCAATTCGATCAGCTGAGCAGTTTCACTGTTGATGAGTGGAATATTAATGTCATGGTCCAAGATTGGTGACCTGGTCTCACATGGGTCGGACTGTTTCCACGTTATAGTATGTTTTGGGTTTCATCTCAAATGTATGTGGTTCTAACTGCAATATATTACCTATCACCCGCTGACTGGCAAGCCATGGCTGTCCCAAAATGATTGTTTCTCGTGATTGGTGTGGTAAAATTCTTCCTTGGTGGTTTTGCCTCAGGGGAAATGTAGAATTCCTTTTCCTTGTATTTGCAGCATGGCCCCTTTTACCATATGTACTGTGTCTTTACCATGCTGGATTGAGTGATACTTGGGGGAACAAGGGCAGAGAATATTAAGTTGGTGTTAGCTGCCATGTCAAAGTTTGCCTCCAGCTCCTGTCCTTTGATTTCTACTACAACTTGAGGTGGCTTGGAGGAGGCTGGCAGTCCTGTAAGTACACTAACATGGCGGGGGAGGGTGTAATTTGCAAGTACCCGCGATTCCTCACAGCTTCTCCGGTTTCCCTGATCCTTCTGTTGGAGCCCTGTTCCCATGGTTCCCCAAATTGCTGTGGCTGAATGCCTGCTAATTTTGATATACTGGACAATTCGGATGGAAGTGGCAATGTCAGCATTTCAGTAGTTCATATCCCCTGGGTGGGGTACAGCGATGCCGTGTGGCTCGTCAACACTGTTCGGGGAATTTATAGCCTTTATGCAAATCTGCACTTTCATTTTAAGTGCAACATCTTGTTCTCGGTGCGTGCACATCTCAAAAGTTTGAGTGAGCAGGACTCAGGTTCCCTTAGACTGTATTTTGGATAAGAACAAGGGGACAATTAGTTTAATCCCTTTGCCCTCTTCTACTCCACCTGGGTGGACCCTAACGAAAATATGCTTGATGAACAGTATAAAAAAACTTCTGCACATCCACAATATGACCTATAACTGTTATAGAAGATACACATTTCTCAACTAAATTCAAAAGATGTGCTGAAGAGCTGTAAGTATGTAACTAATAAGGTCTGGATGTTTTTCTTGAAAAATTGCCCACATTTTGCACATTTTATTCTCATTTCCATTAACTACTACAATGGTGCTACTGTGTAAGTTTTCTTGGCACTCTTTCATTGCTGCCTCTGTAATTACTGCACTCTAGTAGGTTTTTCTTTCTGTGACCCTGCTTCTTAACTTTAAGAAGGTATCTTTCTATCCCTGTATGGATCATGGTGGCTTGAATTGGGTCATTCTTAACGCTGGACTATCCATCCAATGTTACTGCTACACTGCAATTTTGTACTTCTACCAGATATAGCTCTATTTGTTGAGGGGTACCATCCAAAAGCTTCCCACCGATGTCTTTTGCTGATGATGCTTTGTATCCAAGTCTTAACATCTGAATCATCTCCTTGAAGTTCTCAAGTTCAGCAACATTAAAAGGTAAATTCACAGCATAGACAAACATTGACACTGCCTTCTCAAAATTTTTGTTTCGCTCTTCAGTTTTCTTAAGCTTACAATTAATCTGTCAATCTTTCATATCAGACAAGTAAAATAAACTTGCGTGATGAATGAAAACAGTTAAGTGAAGCAGCTTTTAGAAGGGAACCTTAGGTAAAGCTGAAAAACCACTTGACGCACTAGAAAAAACTCCCAAAATTTACAGCTTCCTTAAAAATGAGACTGTAAATGTACTCATTTACTTTGAATGTGAATCAACCCCAAATACTACTGAAAAAAATCAATCTTCCACTACCAGCATTCATGTGATAAATATGACTAAAAAACCGAAACATTTCAGCCTCCAGAGTGTTTATATGTACAATTATACTCTAGAGCTAATAACTTTCTTCAGCAATTGCTGTACAAAAAGCCAGTATTTTGTCCTCACTTGTCAACGGCCATGTTGAAGATAGCCTTGAGTTAGGGTTTTAAAAATTACAGATAATTCAGCTTTACAGGATGTACGTAATTCTACTTACAAGTATGTCTTAAATAATGGAATAAATCAAGACATGGAAAACTGGACAAAGGTCAATTTCTTATGCACCCATACATACATACACTTGCAATTACGCTACCGCCCGGTGGCAAGCTCTCTCACCTCTCCTTCACCCAACCAACTCCTTTTCCACTCCCTTCCTGAATTTGCCAACCCCTCTCACAGATACCAATTCTTCCCTCAATACATTCCACTCCCTCACAGACCTCACAAGCATGGACTGCCTACCCCGCTCCGTTCTCCTCCACACCCTCTGAAGCTTCTCACTGTTGTTTCCTCTTCCCCTAAACAACACCCTTACTTAGCTTGCAGTGTAGCCCTCCCCATCCTCCCTCTTCAATCACCACCCTGTACATACTGACTAACCGTTCAACTTTCCTCCTATCCTTCAATGAGCTCCACCCCATTTCTTTCATCATCACTGATGGCCTGTAGTTCCCTTCTTCCCCATCATCCTGCCCTTGCCTTCTCCACCTACCCTTCACCCATCTTGCTGCCTTTCTCTGCACCTTTTCCAGTTCTTGCACCTCCACCTCCACATACGGGTCCCATACTGCTGCAGCATTTTCTAACATTGGCCGTACCATTGTGACATATGCCTCCTCCTTCACCTCACAGCCGACTCCATTCAGCACCCTTCCCAGCATACCCAGAGCCCTTCTTCCCTTCTCTACCTGTTTTTTCCACCTGAGGTCTCCCTGCAGTACAATCCCTAGATACTTATATTCTGCTGCTTTTTCTATCTCTTGTCCCTCCCATCTGTACATGTCCCTGCTTATCATCTTCTTCCTTGTGAACCTCACTACCTTAGTTTTTCTTACATTTATCTTCATTGTATTTTTTCTGGTCCACAACCATATTTTATCAATGTACGCCTGCAAATTTCCGCACCCCTCTCTCACCTCAGCATATACAACACAATCGTCTGCAAACAATCTGATTTTTCCCCTAATCCCCGAACCCATGTCTTTTACCATTATGGTAAATAACAAAGATAAAAAGATTAATTGGTGGACAGTACTGGTACTATCTAAATCATTGTTTGAAACTGATATTGGTATATTGAAACTGAGCTGGTGGAACAACAGTAATAGCGAAGGAAGGGTTTCATGACGAAGTATGGCAATGAAAGCTTAAAGAAACAATAAAATTTGCATGAACATAAATCATGATTTTCAGTTATGAAACACAGGTCATCCACATTAGAAAGAATTGATAAACAGCCATTAAATCAAATTGAAGATAATAAATGGTATTCGCACAATGTTTTGAGAAAGTGCTACAGCGCTAGTGTTGCGAGCATTTCGTCATTATGGCACTCTGAACATTATGCGAGTAGTTTGGCGAGGCTCAATCCCTTCCTAGATATCCTTATCCCCTCTCCAATTCCTCTCCTTTGCCGGGGTATTCATCTATATATAGGGGTGATTACCCTACTCTCCCGCATTTTCTACGCCAGCTGTTGTTAAGCCAACATCGCAGCCATGTGACGTCTGCTCAACAAATTGTAAAAATGTCAGAAATGTATAAGTGCTTAAAATGATAAAATGGTTTCATCGTTGGTCAACAAGATGGAGCACAAACAGCTTGAGGTGAGTTGTGGCCTCCGGTGACTTTGGAGTAAACAGTTAATTAAAGTTTTGAGAAAGATTTTAAAAGGCATAGTTTGACTTTGAAGTTGTGTAGTTGTTGTGCCAAGTGTAATCATGTTAGTTCTTGTGTAATTGATTGATTCGTTTGTAATCTGTTTAAGAGGGCACAACAATTATATGGTTTTACTTAAATTTTGATTGTAGATTTTTTAGAGTTTAAATCTTTGTGCCCACTTTCTTATGCTACTCGGTCAGATGGGGGCACGAGTCGCAGCAGCTGGTGGTAGAGGTTTCAATTTAGTGTGTGTTTTAACCGAACCCAAGCTTTGGTAGTACTACTCGTTGCCTTAGGATTTCTAAATGAATTTTCTTAATGTTAAATTTTATATTGGTGAATGTCCCTTATACGAGATTCTACTGTATTGGACACGCGCAGCATGTTGCCAGATTTCTCATTAATATTTTATGCTTTGTAAAATAATCACAGATTTTCAATTTTATTATAATTTTATCTTGTGTGGTTATGTATTCAATGTGAAAAAGAAGTTTATGTTTGGCAAATGAATCAGATTATTAAACATAACTATTTTACCTTGTGTGGTTAAGGCATTCAAAGTAAAAGAAACTGTATGTACAAATTGAGAAAGATTTTACATCTCCAATTAATATCCAGGAATGCATACCTCCTATAAATGTTCTTTCAATTTGCGGTGTTTTGAGAAATAAATATTTTATGAGAAGGCAAGCAGTGCTTCGCTCATCACGAGCACTTGTCGTGTAGCAATAGATCTAGTCAAACGCAGTATAAACGAAAGATGTATAAATATTACCTGTTTTTAAGGAAACATGGTGTGAATGAATGTCCCAGCCAGAAGGCTAACTAAATAGAAATGTTGTATTGAAGTTTAAAATTTTAAAGGGAAATCAGTCCTTTCATTATAATGTAATATTCTGTTTTCATTTTATACTTCAGGGCGAGGAGCCCCTATATTATACTGCATTATACAGAACAGTTGGTGCTAACTGTTGTTTTTCCCAAATAACAAATTTGATGTTGAATGGTTTATGTAATGGTGAAGCATATACGTATTAAAAATACTCCAAAGATTTTAAAAACACGTAGCCTGACATGAATGCATTTTATTTGGTCATTTCGAAACATGTTAAAGGAAATAATCTACCTGTATTTTCTCAATTTTGCTAAATGAAAAGGAATGATTCAATATTAATTTAAAAAAGCAATTGCAATAGTACGTGTCATATTTGTGAACCCATCATAATAGGTAGTCCGTAATAGATACCATCACTCGCAGATGTTAGTTTACCTTATAGAAGGCATGTTGATAAATTCAGACTATCATGCAACTCCAACAAACAAGACAACAGACATGCTATTATTCACAACTAAGAAACTAGGCATGCTAATGATAAAATTTTGCATACCATAAACACTGAATTTGGAAGAAGAGTATCACATTTTCAAGGGCACAAACTCTATAATGCCCTCCCACTCATATTTAAGAATAAAGCCAACCTTAAAACCTTCAAAAAACATCTAAAAAAAATAGTTATTAATTAAGTTGCCTATTTGTGACACTTTAAAATCCTACTAATTCAATTTTGATAAAAAAAAAAAAAAGTAAAGAATAAGCTGTAAAATTTCTCTTTTTTTATTTTGAAACTTTCTTAGCTTATTATACAGTGTTTTGTTTTGACTGAATGTCTTACATTTATGTCAGTTGCCAATACAAAATACGCTATTATACAATACTTATGTATATACACACACACACTTGCAATTAGGCTACCGCTTGGTGACAAGCTCTCTCACATCTCCCTTACCCAACCAACTCCTCTTCCACTCCCTTCCTGAACTTTCCAACCCGCCTCACAGAAACACATTCCTCCCTCAACACATTCCACTCCCTCACAGACCTCACAAGCATGGACTGTCTACCCCGTTCTGTTCTCCTCCACATGCTCTGAAACTTCTCACTATTGTTTCCTCTTCCTCTAAATATCCCCTTACTTAGCTTGCAGTGTAGCCGTCCCCATCCTTCCTCTTCATTCACCACCCTGTACATCCTGACTAGCCGTTCAACTTTCCTCCTGTCCCTCAATGAACTCCACCCCATTTCTTTCGTCATCACTGATAGCCTATAGTTTCCTTCATCTTCATCATCCTGCCCTTGCCTTCTCCACCTGTCCTTCACCCAACTTGCTGTCCTTCTCTGCACCTTTTCTAGCTCTCGCACCTCCACTTCCACGTACGAGTCCCATATATAAAATAAATGAGGGTTTTCCTATTAACTTAATGTATGTTTACTTGTCTCCGTGTATGAAATACATATACATGTGACTTGATTTTGTAAGAATAGTATGCATATGTATATGGTCAGATATTAATGTTTAAGCTACGTATTCCCTTTTTAGACTTGTTTCTTTTATACACTGACATTGTACGTTACATAATATAATCTCTTAATCTCTTTTACTTGTTTGAAATTGTATATTTTACGTAATATCAATCACCATGTAACTGTAATCTTAGTCTCATTGTAAAAATAAAGCCCATTTTAGAGCTCTGCTCCATGGGGTCAGCCAAAAAAAAATACTGGAGATGAGGATAAATTGAGGTGAATGTGGAGCAGTGCCAGAATGAAATGATGGGGAAAACGGGAGATCCGAGAGAAAACCAGCCGACTGGCGGCATCGTCTGGCACGATTCCCACTTGCAAAAGTTCGGGAGTGACCCCGCCGGGGATTGAACCTGGCGAACAGGCTAACCACTCAGCCACCACGACCCCTCTCTTGCGGGAGGTATACACTATAAATTAAGTCATGGCATGTCCAAACAAAAAACATTTTACTATTCCCTGCGAAGTCAGTGAGAAATTAATGGTAACATAATTGCATTTTTTGATAACGAGAAAGTTTCTAGAAGACATACTTATCCCATTTAAAATACCACAAAATGAGCAGCAAATGCGATAGGGAAATCGGTGGCAAAAATATGTAAAATACATACGGAAATGAGTGTATGAAAACTAACAGATAAAAAGGTATGTACACCAGGGGTAAAAAAAAAATTCAAAATGAGTAGCAGAAAAAAAGTTTGGGATGATTTTGATTTGTGAGTTGTTTGGCGAACAATTCAAAACTCTAATGCCCGCAGAAACGGAATACAAGAATGGCTCAAGGTAAACTACGTATAATGCTAATGAAGACATCTCTATAGCAGAACTACTTTATGGTGTTAAATGCCACTGACCTGATCCCAAGTATTATGCACGTAAACTTCTTGAAGCGGCCACGAAGTAGTCAGGTTACTGCAATATCACTGTAAATCAAATGGCATTGAATATATCTGGAACACTGTCATGTCTCGTGTAACTGGTAAAAATGTATCGTAAAAACCAGACCACATAAGTGTTGACAGATGAGAGGCTATAAAAGCAGTTTAGAAAAATACTGGAAATGTTTCTGTGGTTCCAGATTTAGCCCTACTAAAAATTTTGTACCATTTTCAGGAAATGTTTTAAATCATATTTGCAAACATGGCAGTATATGCATTAAAAAAAAAAACATAATAAAAATAAAACAGGATAACAGGATTTAAAAAATCGAGATTGTATATACTTTGAACTCAATTTATTGCTAATACAAGATTATTTTCACTGTGAATAATTTTTTGTAAGTCTACAAAATGAATTCAGTTTAATGTTGCTGGGCATATTATTGATCATGCTTTATATTTGTACCCTGTCCTCTCTTGTATTTATTGCTTAAAACCAGGCAGATGTTTACCTGTTACTCCAACGACTCTGTCTTTATTCACTGAAAATTTTAACAGGTCTTTTGATATAATATTCTTTCTCGCCTTGAATGTGCATTATAACGACTGCCACTGTGACGTATCTGTATACTCTGGGAACATTTATCCACTGAAACCTCGTACTCTGTATGATAAACGATAGGGACACTACACTACTGTTTTTGACATTCCGAAATGTATCACAGACGTGCCATAGTAGTTTCTACTGACTGTACTTGTCTTCCCGCCACGCGTCACGTGAGTGGAAGAGATGCACCTTCGTCTCGCGGAATTGTGTGTTAATTTGATCACATAATAAGACACTCCAATCATCTGACATTAACCTTTCTGATTTTATTAAAGTGCACAACTCGCTAACTGAATATGTGACAAGTATTAAGGCAGAATTTAATGTTTACAAAAACTGAGCTCTTGTCAAGTCTGAAAACACTGAATACGAAGATGGAAACAAATGACACAGGAACATGAATCTCAATTAAGCGGTCGAAATAACTTTGATACTAACACATATTTGGTCATAGTCGAGAGGCTTATTGCCAAACAAAAACAACGGAAGAAGGTATATGATGAGCTGAGCACAATATTTGGTTTCTTCACCACAGGAGTTGACTTGGATAGTGAAGTTATTGCAGAACATGCGGCAGGGTTAAGCAGTGAATACAAAGAGGAAATGCCAGAGGCAGAAGCTTTTTGGAATGAATGTATCCATTTTTTTGTTTTATTAAGAGTATAGAAGAAACTCCACGCTCAATTCTCGCACTTTGCAAATTGATTTATGATAATTGCCTACAAGATTTGTATCCATATGTCGACATTACCTTAACAATAATTTTGATCACAAACAGCATCCAACTGGTCAACAGAAAGATCCTTTTCAGTGATGCTAAGAATTAAGAACTATCTCTGGTTTACAATGTCCCATGATCATCTGAACTGGTCTGCGATCCTGACAATTAAATCGGGCAAAACCAAAAGAGTTAACTACAATAATTTGATAAGACTTGTTTGCCCATGGACTGCCACAAAGTATAAATTAATGGAAAATAGACTGGAGTGTTGACTTACTGTGTAAGAGAAATATTTTGTCGAAAAGGTCAAACAAATTTGCAGAGTTTTACTATTTCATATTTTAATTTGTTTAGTTTGAATAATAATTAACTCATTAAAAGTATTAATTGTTTGAATACCAGTACTGTTATGCCTTCATAACTGTTACTAAAGTGTATGATAATTTGTACTCAAAATGTTGTTAACTAATTTTAAAATTCAATTGCTTTTCTTTAAATATTAGTTTCTGTATACTATAATTTATTTTATACGCGTACTTATAATTTTATTATAACTCAAATATTCTTTTCCTTTCAAAAAGACATTTTATACGAGCATAGAATAGGCCAAATCATAGTATAAATGCTTGTTGTGCTACTATATTCTTTTATGCCAATGATGTATGTATTAAACTACGTACATTGAAATGTAATACACTTTTTGAAAACATGACCCTTGTAGTTAGCATTAATGATTGCCAATTTAGAAAATGGGGTGTGGCTGTGTTGGGGACACAGCCATTTGTTTTGCGTGAATAAGTCTATGTTGATGCACTTGAACACCTTGACGTTTTGTTTATGTTTCCGGCACCCCTTCACTCGATCATATGGGGTTTTATGGGCATCACTGGATTGCTTTACAGATGCTCTTTCCAATTTCTGTATTTCCACTTGACTTTCTGATGAGTATAGGTTGACATTGTGTTAAGTTTTCTTAATTTTTTACATTAAACTCATAGGTCTACAATTTTATCATAACCAGGACACACAAATATTTTTATACATGCAATTGATTGATCTTGATGAGAGCTGTCGATTGAATCTTGAGCATCGTAGCTTCTCCTAGTCAAAAGTTTTACAACGCGGAAGTTATGAGATGGGGCAAAACAAACTCAAAATTGCAGCCCCCACCCACTAAACCCAAACTGCCACACGATTCTTTGCAGTCCTCACTAAAGATAACATATTCTTTGATCCATTGGCAATCGAGTGGTGCAATTAAATTTTGAATGTAGACAATAGATTCGGAGCTACAATGCCAAACTGTATCCCCCGAATTTATCAGATTTTCTGGATTGCCTCCCACTATAGTTGCAAATTTAAGACATATTCAAGTCAAAAATTTGAAAAAGAGATTGGCCTGGCAAAGGTGCTACGCCACTAATAAAGTTATCTAAATAAAGCCAGTAGTATCCCCTAGATTGACAACCTAACATTAAGTTAAGGTGTTTACTGATCCTTTAATGATTATAGAATAAGTCCCTTATTAGTATTCTTATAGGAATCCGCTGTATCGTGTACAGTCCAAATAATCGTGTACAGTACAAATAATGTACAGGAAGGGGCTCGAGGGGGCGGTGACTGGGGCTTCCGGTGTCTAACTGAATCGGGGAAAGTTTGAGAGGGGCAGAAATATTTGTGTAGCCCTTAAGCAATAAAACTATAAATCCGCCTCTGTATATGTTGTAGTACAATATATATTGAGTTTAATAACGTGTAATAGCTTAACTCAACAATAAATCTGAATCCAAACAGGCCTATCAAATATCCAACTAAAATTAAATGATAAAGCAACAATACTAACTATGGTTTTAAAAGCATCTTACTTTAGATCATACATGCATACATACACTCGCAATTAGGCTACCGCCCGGTGGCGAGCTCTCTCAACTCTCCTTCACCCAACCAACTCCTTTTCCACTCCCTTCCTGAATTTGCCAACCCCTCTCACAGATACCAATTCTTCCCTCAACACATTCCACTCCCTCACAGACCTCACAAGCATGGACTGCCTACCCCGCTCCGTTCTCCTCCACACCCTCTGAAGCTTCTCACTGTTGTTTCCTCTTCCCCTAAACAACACCCTTACTTAGCTTGCAGTGTAGCCCTCCCCATCCTCCCTCTTCAATCACCACCCTGTACATACTGACTAACCGTTCAACTTTCCTCTTGTCCTTCAATGAGCTCCACCCCATTTCTTTCATCATCACTGATGGCCTATAAGTCCCTTCTTCCCCATCATCCTGCCCTTGCCTTCACCTACCCTTCACCCATCTTGCTGCCTTTCTCTGCACCTTTTCCAGTTCTTGCACCTCCACCTCCATATACGGGTCCCATACTGCTGCAGCATTTTCTAACATTGGCCGTACCATTGTGACATACGCCTTCTCCTTCACCTCACAGCCGACTCCATTCAGCACCCTTCCCAGCATACCCAGAGCCCTTCTTCCCTTCTCTACCTGTTTTTTCCACCTGAGGTCTCCCTGCAGTACAATCCCTAGATACTTATATTCTGCTGCTTTTTCTATCTCTTGTTCCTCCCATCTGTACATGTCCCTGCTTATCATCTTCTTCCTTGCGAACCTCACTACCTTAGTTTTTCTTACATTTATCTTCATTTTATTTTTTCTGATCCACAACCATATCTTATCAATGTCCGCCTGCAAATTTCCACCCCCCTCTCCCACCTCAGCATATACAACACAATCATCTGCAAACAATCTGATTTTTCCTCTAATCCCCAAACCCATGTCATTTACCATTACGGTAAATAACAAAGGACCCAGCACACTTCCCTGTGGTACCCCTGACGTAACCTCCTCTTCCTCCGATATTGCCTCCCCCACTTTCGCCCTCTGCCTTCGCCCCCTGAGGAAGTCCCCTATCCATTCCACTACCCTCCTGTCTGGTATCAGCACCTCCACTTTCCTCATCAATGTTCCATGGGGCACCTTATCGAATGCCTTCTCAAAATCTATGAAGCAGGCATCCACCTGCTTCCCCTCATCAACTACCTGCACCAGATCCTCTAATAACCCAGCCAGCTGAGTCTCACATGAGTAACCCCTCCTGAAACCATGCTAGGACTCCTCCAACAAATTCCTATTGTTCATTACCCTCACCACATACTACACCACCAGCCTCTCCATTACTTTTCCTGTACTTGATGTGAGACTGACTGGTCTGTAGCTGCCAGGCCTCCCCCTATCCTCTCCCTGCTTGTGTATAGGTACCACCATAGCATCCTTCCAATCTTGTGGTAACTTACCCTCTCCTAAGGACTTTTTAGACAGCACTTCTAAATATTTCGCCAACTCCTTGCCACCAAACTTTAGTGCTGCGTTTCCTATCCCATCTGGTCCCCCTGCCTTACTGCTCTCCAAACCCCTAATTACCTTTTCTATCTCCTACTCCCTCATCTTAAACTCAATAAACACCCCCCAACCCTGTTTGTCCCCTATTCCAACCCTCCTTTGCCTCAAACACTGACAAGTACTGTCCTTGCAGCATCTCTGATATTCCTTGGTCATTTATCGCATGCCTACCATCCCTTCCTGTTAGCAGAGGGATCCTTTCCTCTCCTCCCCTTAACCGCCTAACATACCTAAACAATTTCCCCCATTCCTTGCCTTTTCCTTCTTCCACCATGTTCCCCAGAAATACATTCTTTGCCTGTTTGATCTTCCTTTCAAGCTCCCTACCCATTTGTTTCATCAATTCTTTAGATCTCATCATCCCTTCATTTCTCCCACTTGGCATGTAATTTTCTGCACTTCATTTTCAAAATCTCCTGTCCATAATATGGGGGATCTCCCCCAGTCCGTAACCTTTTCAATGGCACAAATTTCTCCAACATAATACCCATTAATCCTCTAAACTCCCTCCACAACCCCTCTACACCCTCCTCCATAGACCATTTTTTAAAACTGTCTCAGGAAGATTTCTGCCCCCTTCGTCTCCTCTCCCATACTGCCACACCAACCTTTCCTGCCATTTGCACTTCTCTCATCCTGCCAATCCCAATTTCTACAACCGGAATATTATGGTCGCTTATACCATCCAATACTATCGCACCAACTACAGCATTCCTAGGTCTGACCAACACCACATCCAGCACTGACCCAACACCCTCCTCATTCCATCTCGTAGGTGTTTCCACTATCTGGACTAATCCTCTGTTGACTAACTGTGCTGGAATTCTCTGCATTATGCTACCCATTTCTTCTGCACCCTCTACCCATTTCACCCCTGGCATATTCAAATCCCCTGCTACAACAACCCACTGCCTGTCCTTTAGTCTATCGACCCTCTCCTTGATCATCTCAATTGCCTGCCATCTCTGTCCTGGTGGTCTATATGCTGCCAGCAAAGCAATACTCCTGTTACTACTACCACTCAATTTAATCTCCATTACCTCGACATCCTCACTAACACATTCTATCGCCCCTTTTAGCAGTTTCCTTATACACACATCATGATGGGAGCAATCAAAAAAGTTTGTTAACGAGTCAGCAAATTTATTAAATAACATAGTCCAATTTTTCTAACCCAAAGCAGAAGCTAGGGTGGTTCCAACCAATCCACCTCCAGCAATGATAACGTCATAATAGTTCTGTCTGTCCTGCGTATTCCCGTGTGCATTTCGCACAGCAATAAACGTTCTCACAGCTTGACAACGTTTTACACATAACAAGCGGCAACGAAGTACACTTGCAGCAAACATTTCCTTCCGACTGTGTCCGTGTCTCTTTTCATTCCGCTATTTTATCAGGTTAAACAACTTTTGAAAAAAACAATTGCACATTATAAATGACTTCTATCATGATTATGCTCGAAGAGAACAAATAAAAGTGCTTATAGTCATAAACCTAACCAATTATAAAAATTGCTTCTTTATTTATGTATTTCGGGAGTGCAAAAATGTAATTGTAGTTTAAAATAGTATCTTGGTAGCATTTGTATTACCATGGAAACATCTGCGACCATCAGTAAACAAAAACATTCCGATAGTGAAGTAGCGAGTGTCTTTGTTTTATAAATATGACGGCTAGTCATAGTGATGCCGTTTTTAACCATTCTTGTCTAAAAGTTCCATTGAATCCTTCAAATAAACTTCCAAATCCTTCTTGTGAAAGGAAATATGTTCGTGAGGGTACAGATAATCTCGGAAGGCGTAAAAAAGCTATTAACTTCCAACAAGAGCTAATTGGTGAATGCATCGTTTCAGCTGATTCTTCCAGGAAAGTGAACTCTGTTAATATTGTGGGTTCTAGCAAAGATGTCATCGACTCATTTGTTGACTTCTATTCCAGTATCCCTGATTACAGAGAACTAAACCATCTTTCAGACAGAGAATTTAGTATCAAAGTTCAGGATCTGAGAGAAAAACAGCGGTCTTATTTAAGTGCTCTAGATAAGAAGTCGTTTGATGATATGCATGTAACTATGCCTAGTAAAATTAAACATAGTCAAAACAAAAAAGCGTATGTAAGTAGCCCCACTAGTACTGGTGTGACTGCAGCCTTTCCCATGTATGTGACTTGTAAAGAAGATGAATCCTGTTACCAAAAACATGATTTAAAAAAGATTGGTTTGAATGTACCTTTAAGTTACACAGGAAAAAATTATTCAACTGGTGCATTTATAAATGAATTGTGCTCAGAAGATCATAAACCAGGAGAGTGCACAAAGTCACTTTTATCAGACACTTTTTCAACAGCATCTGTTGATAAAGATAGTGAGAAAGGAAAACTTGTTCCTTCTATCCATGTTAATAATTTTGTTTTAGATGAAGACTGTGGTAGATCACATTTGAACACCAGCTCCAAGATATCAATGGTGAGCCAAAAAACAGAGAGCCTAGCACCATGTGTAGAAGCATTCAGAGCCAAAGTGAGGAAGCCCACCAATGGCACAAACAAAGTGCGTGACATTCACTCTGCCTCAACTGCAAAACCAGGGACTGCGACAGTGGACAGCAGCAGTTCAGTTGTGGAAAGCACGTGGGATGGCTTCAGCGTAGACGAGTATTTCGCAAAGAGCAAATGCAAATCATCATCTGGTTCTGACTCTGGGAGTGATGACAGACTTACTTTTGCAAAGAGCCTGCCAAGCAGTCCTGTATGCAGACCCAGTAAGAATGTGGCGTGGAAGGATCCAAACATCACAGTGCCAGAGCCATTTGAAATGACACTGCGGTATGCCTTAGTTCATTTCCTCTTCCAGTATGGTTATTTTCTTAAACAGTCTACAAGTTTACTATGTAAATACATAAAATATAGCTTATGAGAATAAATTGAGCTTCTACTCTCATTTTATTTTCAGATTCAGATTTATTGTTCAAAGCATTTACATGCTATTGAACTAGTCAGTATAGTATATAACATTCAGTTTACATACATTCACTTGCACATTTATATGTACATAACACTACACAAACATAGACACAAAAATATATACGCATTACAAATAGTACAAATATGTACATGATATTAAAATGCAAAATGCTGAATTGGATAAAACTTGGTAGCCTAGATGTACACAAGTGGTGCATACTCAGAATTACATATTCTTAAAACTGAAAGTTTCATTTTGACATTGTGAATACCACACACTGACAATAAATGTAGTCTACAATACGGTAATATCTGTGCAGTAAATTTATCCAGGCATACACATAAATACTTATACATAGCATGTATAACAAGTACATAAGAGGAAAACCAGCATAATGAAGTGAATGAGTACCTACAAATAAGGCAAGATCACATAAATATACTCTTACATGGGGCCTGGGTTAAAATTGTTGGTGTTAAGAAGACATTACTAATTTAAATTTGGTCTACATTACATAGTAAGAATATGCTATACTGTAATAATCATGGTGAAAATTAATCTCTAACATGAAATGATTTGTTTAGAAGGAGTTTAAAAAACTTAAATCTTAAATAGTGATTAATAGTTTTTAGGATTTGGAGCGATTTATTGAAGAATCTTGTTCTCAGCACAGTTTAAAGATTTTATTTTATTTTTTTTAGCCCTGTAAAGATGCAAGTTGCGATTTGTACGTGTATGGTGTTCGTGAACGTCAGTATTCTTGTGATATTTGTGTTTAGGCCTAATTTATAAAAATAAAGAGTAATGTTTTTTTTGGTACCTAAGTACATGGCACTGTAAAGGCAGACAGATTTTAATATTTTATGCAGCTGTTGGAATGCTTTATTTGAAATATAATTCTATATTTTCTGTATGACAAAAACTGATTTTAACTTTGATTTACGTTGCTCCAAAAAAATTATCCCGTAACTTGACTGATATTAGAGTAAACATACGTATACATAGTAAGCAGGCCAGAGACAATGTTTGGTGATTATACATGACAATATTTTTAGCATGTAACAAGTGATTTAATTTTTTCAGTAATATGCTCGACTGATTTTAGTTTTACTCTCATTTGCAAAAAAAAAAAATTGATCACCATGAACAAATCGCACAAGTCCAATGAAGGTTGCCACACAGTATTGTTATAGACACATGTCTCCTTCATTCATAGCTGCAAGGCACTGAATAAGGCCGTAGTAGCAGTGTGAGCCACAGAGGCAAGTTCAGTGAACATGCAGCATGCCCCGATGGTGCATTTAGTAAGCCTTTGCCAGCGGGATGAGTTTGAGAGAGACTGCATCGTCTACCTCAGAGAGGCCTATACTATGAGTTGGTGTTGGACGCAGTGGGAGGGAGGGCCCGTACACCTGTTGAGAAGGCTTGTCAAGCTTAGTGGACCACCAGCAGGGAGGGTTGTTTCATTGTGCAACAGGCTGTAAGCGAACTACACGCATCGCTGCACACTATCCTGCAACATGTCACTGTAACACACACATTTTAGAGTTTGTTTTGCTTATTATTTTTCATGCCTGAGCTGTTTGTTTATTTGCATGTAAAGATATTTATTTATTTTATTTTGCAAGCCTACCCTCAATAATTAGATAGCAATGCTAGTTTTAGGACATAACTACTAGATATCAGCATCATTTCAATTTGTTTGTTTTACATCTTAAAAGTTAATTAATTTTATTAGTGACGTGAGTAGGTACTACAATATATTTGTTTTATTTAGGTAATCTGCTATGTAACTTTATTTTCTCCTCTCAGTACCTAAGTAGTGCAAGTTTTCAGAAGCTTTGGCCACAGAGATTTTGCTAACTGCATTTAAGCTTATATGATAGTGACATCATAGGAAATGATGTAAGGAAATTCTGAGATATCCCATTTTGTGAGGTGTCGTGGTGAAGGCCCCGATGACTCAGACCAAGATGAACGAACCGTCGTAAGGCTAGGCTGCTGTTTTTGATGATACGTTTATTCGTCCGCACATCCTAAATGATAGGAAATTGTGGTGAGAGGCGCCATAAGTAGTAAATTATGCAGGGCAAACCTTGAAGAGGCCCAAGATGCATTTTAATAGATTATTAGTGCTTCAAGACGTCTGCTGCCCACTCCACTGCTGCGACACCTATCTTCCAGGATGGTAATGTGCAGCGTAATCTTACTATGGGAGGAGATTGCAAGATGTTTAATCAGAAGTTATCAATTTTAAAGGAACTAAATCCAGTAAAATTAATTACTTTTAAATTTTGAAGAATGAAATTGAACTTTAAAAATATATTTAATTTTGCATACAGGGCAGTTGTTACGAGAACTAACCATAGGCCACACACTAGAAAACTTGTGTAATCTACTGAGCTATTACCACAATTATTCAAGTGAAGTTCAATTTTAATATGAAAATTAAGAGATCTTCATTTCAGTAATCACGTTTAACCGTTAGTTGGCTAACAACTTTTCAGGTAATTAGGGTCCTCAGGCAGATTTGCAGTAAGATTCATATAATTTTCCAGACAGCAATATTTTCCAATGCCTATAATTGGTAATAATTTCTACATTTTGATTATCAGTTGGTTATCTGGATGCCAATATTCACTTACACTTAGTAATTATTCATTAAATAAAACTATACTTTTCTCATCCTACGGTAAGGAGTTACTTATGCTTTCCAGTAAAGTTGAATTAGGTAGTTAGTGGATGTTTTTGTTCAGTGTTTTGCATGTCACTTTTTTGTTGTTTATTCTTACAAAGTGTATAAAAAGTGTTGTATCGTGTGTACTTATTAACTAGAGTTCTGATGTGTACCGTAAGCTTTGCATGGTACCAAATATTCTGCAAACGAGTCAGTCTATCTATGCTTACCTTGATGCTGTGTGGCTGGACCAAAGAGGTTACGTTTGGGTTTTTAGGGGCGGTGTGGGGTGTGAGGTTAGAATTTGGTTTTCAGGGGCGGTGTGATATGTGAGGTTAGGTTTGGGTTTTCAGGGGCGGTGTGAGATGTGAAGTTAGGTTTGGGTTTTCAGGAGGCGGTGTGAGATGTGAAGTTAGAAAATATTGTATTTTACCCTACTAGGCACCAGACGTCGCTCAAGGGCGATGATGATGGTGGTGGTGTTGCTGGAGCATGATTACTCTGGGTACTCTCTGGGTGCTCCAGGCCGATTCGCTCAGGCGTACTTCTCCGTCGATGAAGACCTCTGCCTCTGTGCTGCTGTAGTTGTAATAATATTATTTTCTCACATTTACTAAACAGTAACCTATTAGGCTGGCTACACGCCCCGGTGAATGTGTCAATTTTGGCAGCAAAATTGTTTGACTTTACTTGTATCACGCTGTGTTCTATTCAGGCTGACCGCATGCCCATTCACTAACTTACATTGCAATTAAAATATACATAATATTCACCCTGAAAAACACGTTGAAACACTTGCAATAATTTGTCTGGTATTCTAAGGGCCCATGCCCTCACATCGCTTGCGGCTACTGAAATAAATTACACACAGATCAGTTCACTGTTACCTTTATTCAGTTGATCAATTACCACTTTTGCTGAAGCAAAAAAAATGCTTAGGCGGCTTAACCAGCCATCGGAGAGGACACTGCAAAACAGTACTTGAACCAGATAATATTTACGGAAGTAGTTTAAGCTTTCCCAGGCAATGTGAGCTCAGGGGAAGTAAGGGTTGGTGTCCCAGGCGGCATTGCGAAAGACGGTTCTAGAAATTAATAACTATTGCACGTTACTGATATGTCTCCAAGTGAATGTATGCTGCCCAGGCATGGCAACGCATGGAACGCAGCAACATTCAACCAACCCTCTATGATGGTTGATGCTTGCTGAAATTCCAACATGCGCAATAGCGGGTGTTAGCGGACTCACGCGCCATGTGGATCTACTTCCCTGCATGCATTGATGCCGTCGGGTGAGACACGAGACGAACGATGACACAAATTACTTACTGATGATATGGATGCCAGTGGTGCTTCCCAATCACCACACTGTTGAGACTCAGGACTCTCAGGGATACTGTGGGTCCTGTGTGTCCATCTCACCCGAGCATACTTACAAACACGTTTGCAATACTAAACATTTTTAACAGTTGAAAATCACAGTAGGCAACGACACTGACACTACAAAATAAAAGAATGAGTCACTGTGAGACTTGTTTTATTTATACAGTGCGTACAAATCACGTGCCATGAAATTTAGTGATACAACTTGGTTGTGTCTAGCTAGCACCACCTGGGTGCTCCTCAGTCCGCAATTACTCTAGTGCACGCGTAGATAAATGATCTCATTATGGTGTATGAAAACACTATCTTCACAAGGGAAGAGAGTCGTCAGCCACTAGGGTGGACTAACAATTCTTCCCTGAAGAGAGGAAACGGTGAATTACACAATGAATCAACTGATGATACATAAACACCTGTGATTACTGGGCATCACTAGCGTAAACTTGTCCGGGCTCGCCCTCCAGCACGTGGGTATTGTGGTGATGGCCTATACACATAGCCGGCTAGGACGGAAGTAATATCACCGTACACAAATACAAAATTACATAAATGCCCTTAGAAGATGATGCGGCACGAGATTATTCACAAAAAACCTGCACATGCATGAAAACAAGTTTAGATTGTGCGGATGCCACTAGATAAAGTTCGTAGTGGACCACATGGTGCAGGTGGAATGGCAATATTTCTTTGTGGAAACGGCAAACTATATTCATATATATTATTATTCGTGTTGAGCAAGTGGTTCTCTTTAGGATTAGCGTTGTTATAGGCTTGTAATATGCCTAATGGCGGTGAAATCAAACAATACTGTGACCCCGTGGTCAAGTACAAAAAGCATCAATTTACGTGAAAAATACATTGAACCTGGAATGAAACTGATATAGAACCCTGAAATAAATGATTGCACGTACTATGTTATTCAAATAAGCTCTTAAAACACAATGATGGCGTATACAAAGACTTGGCTTCAGTCGGCCACATGGTTATAAGTGATGTTGCCGTAAAATATTCAAACACGAAAATTACCCTCAAATACATACGTAAAAATAAAGCTCTTAAAATTGCGTGTAGCAATTATGCAGAAGTTACACTGAAATGCCATAAACATGGGCAGATGGCATCTGATTCAAATTGCGGGAGTCGCGTGACCTCTCCGACATCTTTCTCCTCCTTCTCCTCGATTAAGTTAAAAAATGCCACAATATGAAATATATTAGTTAAACAGAAGCATAATACTGGGGAAATGTCTGACAAAACGTATGCAAGCAACGGTTAATTGGTATACTAAAATTGCTATTGAAATATACATCAGTGCTCAAAAGTTGTAGTGCATACGTGATAGCGTCTTACCTCACCAGCTCTCCTAGAGAGACTGCCCAGAAGCAAGCGCCGCCCAGACCTACCATGGCTGCCTACGGGGTTCACATAAGCAGAAGTGCTATGCACACCAAGTAAAACTTTTATATATTGAAAATAAAAGTGGCACAAATAATTTTCATATTGTTTTACATTTTAGAATTTTCTTGTTAATTTTCTGTATTATTTTAGTGTCTCTTTATGACGGCGTTCACGCCAGAATATTACTGTTCTTAATCTCCGTGAAGCGCACACTTTGAATTCATAACCAGACATATTCAAATTGACAACATGCACTTTAAAATATTTTAAGACTTCTAAAACCCTGAAAATAAAATAACAAGACTCATTTTACACTGCAAAAATAATATTCCATTAGGAAAGTTTATATTTGAGTCTCTTTGCACACATGCATGTACACGTGACATGTGCGTAGTGAGCGCCGTCATGGGCTCTAGCACGGCAGGCAGTTATCCGGTGTCAAACGACCCCTCCCTCAAAGGCCAAGACGGTGCGAGCAACTCAACATTACTCTGGCGAGCTCTGCCCTGCAGTGAACCGGGACCATCTGTCGAAGGCAAAGAAAACATGGCCTCAGGGGTCTTCTGTTTCTGCAGTATTTGCAGAGGGTGGGGGTGTAGGCAGGAACAACGTTTTGGGTACATGGTGGTGACTTGTCTCACCTCTTGCGAGTGCTGCCTTATGGTTTGTTGACACTTGATGTCACACTCACTGCCCTACTAAAATCCCAAACCCATTAAAACTCTCTTGCCCTACTAGGCTCTCCTGTGCAGAAGCTGAGAAGCCTCTGAAAGGCATCATGCCTTCACTTGTGGTTTCAAAATCCATGGCAACAATGAGAAACCTTTTTGCCAGTTTTGGTGCGTGGGTACGGGCCCATGATGTCAATCATTACTCTGTTGAATGACTCAGTTGGGAGCCTCGGTTGCTGTGGAGTATCGTAGTCTCTTGTCCGCGGCTTCCGGATATTGCACGTGATACGGCTCTGCAAATGTTTTTTTATATCTCCCTGAACCCCTGACCAGTGGAAAATATTCTGCACATTTCTGCGTGTTTGTTCGGATCCTGGGTGTCCATGCTCTAAACTGCTGTGTGCATACTTAAGAACAAGTTCCCATTTCTCCTTTGGTACATACGTTCTCCATAGCACACAGTTACCAGGTGGTTTGGTTTGTATTTCCCAGTTCACTACCCTCCAGGGTTCTGTGTACCACGGGGCACAATGTTGGCGGTGTTGCCCAGCATCTGGAGACTTTTCTTGCGCAGTGTATACGTCTATTAACACGTCATGTACATTCAATGAAATAAGTTCGCCGGTTGGTGTGGCAACAATGTTTTGTACAACAAGAGTTTGTGTGTCTGCATTTGGTATTGCACTGCAAGGTGGTAGTGCCTCTTCCCACTCCGCATCATCAGTTACTGCTAGATTTGGGCAACGATTCCTGGACAAAGTGTCCGCGAGCTCGTTGGTTTTTCCCGTCACATGTTCTACCTTGAAGTCAAACTCCTGGAATAACAGCGCCTAGCGGGCAAGTTTGCTCTTCCCGTTATGCTTGCCCTCTAACCAAACAAGACATCGGTTGTCAGTTTTGAGAGTAAACTGTCTTCCTAATAGGTATAGCCGGTCCTTCCGCAGTGCATGTACAGTTGCTAAACATTCCTGCTCATTGACATGGTACTTGTGTTCCGTCTCCCCAATCTTCACACTGCGGTAACTGATTATGTTTTTCCCAATATGTTCTCTTCTGATACAACATGGCACCAATGCCTTCCTGACTGGCATCTGTTTGCACGACAATGAGTAACTCTGGGTTGAACCTGGATAGCGGATTACAGTTCTGAAAAGCAAGTTTGATTTCTTTAAAGGCTTGAGGTGTCCATACAAATTTACGTTTCTCACACAACAAAGCAGTTAATGGTGCAGTAACCACAGAAAAGTAGGGAAGAAACTCCCTTAACCAATTAATTAAACCAAAAAATGTCCTGACTTGTTTACGTGATCTGGGTGTGGGTTTGTTTTGAATATCCTTTACGTGTTTCTGTTCTGGTTCGTGTCCTTTCCCTATTACATTGTGTCCCAAAAACTCTATCTTATTCATACTCAAATTACACTTGTCAACTTTGCATGTAAGCTTGTTACATTCGAGGCATTCAAACACAAGGCTCAAATGGTGCAAATGCTCTTCCCAGCTGTTAGAATAAACAAGTACATCATCCAAATATGCCATCGCAAAGTCTCCTATGTATCCATCAATAAATTAACCATTAAGTTTTGAAACGTTGCAGGGACACACTTTAAACCAAATGGCATGGCAACAAATTGAAATCTACGTCCAGCTGGTGTGGTAAAAACTGTTTTCTTTCTGTCCTGTGGGCGGATAAGCACTTGCCAATATCCAGACTTTAAATCGAGTGAGGTGAAAACGGTGGCTGGCCCTAATGTTGACAAAGTGTCTTTCATATTAATGACTGGCGTGGCATGTTTACAGTGATCTTGTTCAAAGGGTGAAAATCAACACAAAATCGCCATTCACTCTCTTTCTTAGGGAAAAGTGTTATACCTGAATTATAGAGACTCTGCGTAGGTTCAATCACATTGTCATGTATCATTTCACATACCTGCTGGTTGATGACGCGGCGAAAGAAAATACCTGGGTCTCGTGGCTTGGAATACACCGGGTCCTCATGTGTTGTGATGATTGCATTCTCCGTGACATTGGGGCGCTGCAGCTTCTCCTCAGTGTGGAACACACTGGCATACTGGTCCAGCAGATGTTGCAGACGTTGTTGATGTGAAGCGGGCACCTCATGCTCAAAGTCAGCAAGCGGCACGGCACTTGTTGTCGGCGTCATTGCTCCCACTTTGTATACGGGCCACCTGCCACGTGTCCTTATGTGCAAATGGTTCAGGTGCAGCTCTATCACAGCGTGGTTGTCAATAAGCCATGGCAGTCCCAGAATCATTTCTTTGCATAGGTCCAGCACAATGTAAACATCGCACTGGGTATGCAGCTCTCGGATCCCTACCGTGATGTGCATGACACTTCTCGCTTCTCCCTGTTGGTGTGTGGTAGCGAATTGCAAACGTCGTGGTGGCACTCTAGTTGTTATGGCCTGTATCAAAACCTCACGCACAAAATTGTGACTGGCGGCAGTGTCAATTATGGCTGTGTAATTCTTCCCTTCAAGTTCTACATTCACTCGTAACACTCACTGTACTGTCACTTACTTGGAACACTTTCTCACCTTCGTTTGGCAGGTTCTTACGCTCTGGCAGTTAGATTGGTGCAGGTGCTAGTTCGCCAACCTCCCTAGTTAGTTTCTCGACCTGTTGCCTTGATAGTAATTTTTGTGGTAATTATTGCGAAAATTTGATTCATGTTCGCGGTTTGCTCTCACTGGTGTGAACGGCGATGGTGGGTGGTCTCATAACATCTGGCAACATGGCAGATGTTGACGTGCAGTGGTTCTGCCACGGTAACTGGTATTCTTGGTTTGTGCATACGTCCCTCTCATACAAATACGCTTCTCTCGTAAACTGTTCTACGCTAACACGGGTCCCTCTCCGCAGATACGACCTAATGTCAGGTGTTGATAACGCCACAATTTTCTCCAGTTTTCCGCGGGTTGCCTGTTCCGGGTGTAGCTGCTTATACAAGCCTAACTTGCGTTGTGTGAATTTTTCAATTCCTGCGCTCTCCTTCTGTTGTTCGTGATACAGCCGCGCTTGTGCCTGGATAGCAACTCCATCAGTGTTGAACCAACCTAGTAATCTCTCGCAGAACTCTTCCCACATAACTTTATAGTCCCTGACCAAGTTCCACCACATAGCAGCGGTTCCCCTTAACATGTTGCCAGTTACTTCGGTCCAATCGTCTCTATGCACACGGTTCCTATGTAGTATTTTTCCTCGCAAAGAGCTCACGGTCTTCTGAATCATGTCCCTCAAAAGTTGTCTGTAATATGTTCCGATCTGACCCTGTTAAGCCTTGTGGCGTGTATGTAATGACTACTGGCGGTGGCATGGGTTTCACCTGTGGTTTTTATTGTGGCGCGTTCACAGCACAATTCGTCTTACGGCACTCGTCACAGTTTATAACACCATCACGGAAAGTGGTGAACTCCGCAGGCCCTATGCTTCGTAAATGTAAGTCCTTCTTACACTGGTGGCACTGCGCCCACTTTGTTCCCACCCCGTCACATCCGGTGCGTGCACACGGGCGTGTTTCTGACAGCAAAGAAACATTGTCGGACATGCATTGACACAAGGGTTGTTCCAACATACTTCCCTCAAACAAGTTGATCTCACTCAATCTCCCAAAATCCACACATTGATTGATCGGCATGTCCAGGTAACTTGGGCTCGCATACTTGGATGTCTTGAGGACTACTCACAGTTGTTCATGGCGTGGTGTCCGCCATAGTCCCCCCGTATAACGCAATGCGGATGAACACACTTAGCCCCACTTGGGAACGCCAATAGACGCCGTCGGGTGAGACACGTGATGAACAATGACACAAATTACTTACTGATGATATGGGTGCCAACAGTGCTTCCCAATAACTGCACTGTTGAGACTCTGGATTCTTAGGGATGCTGTGAGTTCACTGTATCTGTCTCACCTGAGCATAATTACGATACGTGTTTGCAATATTAAACATTTTTAACACTTGAAAAACACAGACACTGTCACTACAAAATAAGAGAATGCGTCACTGTGAGACTTATTTTATCTATACCGTACATACAAATCACGTGCCATGAAATTTAATGATACAACTCGGTTGTGTGTAGCTAACTCCACTTGGGTGCTCCCCAGTCCGCAATTGCTCTAGTGCACACATAGATAAATGATCTCATTGTGGTGTATGAAAACACTATCTTCATAAGGGAAGAGAGTCGACAGCCGCTAGGGTGGACTAACAATTTTTCCCTGAAGAGAGGAAACGGTGAATTACACAATGAATCAACTGATGATACGTAAACACCTGTGATTACTGGGCATCACTAGCGTAAACTTGTCGGGGCTCGCCCTCCAGCACGTGGGTATTGTGGTGATGGCCTATACACATAGCCAGCTAGGACGTAATTAATATCACTGTACACAAATACAAAATTTCATAAATGCCCTTAGAAGATGGTGGGGCATGAGATGAGTATTCACAATAAACCTGCACATGCGTGAAAACAAGTTTAGATGGTGCAGATGCCGCTGGATAAAGTTTGTAGCGGACCATGTGGTGCAGGTGGAATGACATTTCTTTGTGGAAACTGCAAATTAAACTCTAACATATTGTTATTCTTGATGAGAAAATTATCCTCTTCACAATTAAAGCAGTTACAGGCTTATTGCAGGCCTGATGGCTGCAAAAGTAAACATTGAAGTGACCACGTGGTCAAACACAAAAGCATCAATTTACGTGAAAATTACACTGAACCCTGAATGAGAATACGTAGAACCCTGTAGTAAGTTATTGCACACATGATATTACACAAATAAGCTCTCAAAGTACATGGATGGTGCGGATATAGACTTGGTGCCTGTTAACCACGTGGTTATACGTGATATGTCCGTAAAATACTCAAGCATGAAAAATACCCTTAAATACATACATGAAAACAAGGCCCTTGAAATTGCACGTAGCAATAATACAGAAATTACGATGGAATGCCTTTAGCAGAAGCGGATAGCGCCTGATTCAAGTTTTGCGGGTCGCACGACCTCTCCGACATTTTTCTCCTCCTTCTCCTCGATTAAGTTGAAAAGTGCCACAAGGCGAAATATATTAGTTAAGTGGAAGCATAATACTGGGGAAATGTGTGGCAAAACGTATGCAAGCAAAGGTTAACCGGTATACTAAAAGTGCTATTGAAATCTACATCAGTGCTCAAAAGTTGTGCGTACATGACGGCGGCTTACCTTGCCAGCTCTCCTAGACAGACTGCCCATAGGCAAGTGCCGCACAGACCTACCATGTCTGCCTACGGAGTTCAGATAAGCGGAAGTGCTATGCATACAGAGTAAAACTTTTATATATTGAAAATAAAAGTGGCAAAAATAATTTTAATATTGTTTTACATTTTCTTTATTATTTTAGTGTCTCTTTATGACTGCATTCATGCTGGAATATTACTGTTCTTAATCTCCGTGAAGCGCACACTTTGAATTCATAACCAGACATTCTCAAATTGACAACAAACACTTTAAAATATTTTAAGACTTTTTAATCCCTGAAAATAAAATAACAAGACTCATTTTACACTGCAAAAATATTATTCCATTAGGAAAGTTTAGATTTGAGCCTCTTTGCGCACGTGCATGTACACATGACACATTTGTGGTGAGCACCGTCATGCGCTCTAGTGCCGCTGGCTGTTAGCCATCATCAACATGCTTCTACACACTGAGCTTACCTGCTTAAATTAATATTTTACATGGCACAAAAATACACACAGAACTCTGCATAGCCTACAAAAGCACTTGCAAAAATAATGGTGGAATGAAATGGAAATAGCATGTATTAAATGGAAATAAACAACAAATTACAAAACACAAACATGGTACACTGAGCATTAAAGAGGAGGTGTGGATCAGACATCTTTGTTATGCACGTAATACCAAACTGCGTGGCATGTACCACAAACCTTAAGAATGCATTTCATGCCCTATTTTCACTTGTATATTACTCCGCATGGCGGAGTTCTGGCCGGTCAGCCGGGCAGACTGCTCATGGGAGTACACTAGCTTGCCCTGAGTTGCACTAGCACTCGTCACACATTTTTCAGTCTCAGTGCGCACTGGTGCACATGGGTAAAGCTCGTATACTTGCTGCGGTGACACGTTAGAGTGGATGGCCGGACAAACGGGTTTAAGGAGAGGGACGCAGCACGTCAACCTGCTGTTGAAAATGAATTATTTTGTTGGTAATTCGTAACTTGTACGAATTGTAAGCCATTTTCCTACGTCAGTGTGTGTCAAAGGGAAGCCGATTGACGTGGTGTCATTGACCTCCTTGTCGTAGCCATGCACAATGAAAACAAGCTGTATATTGGTAACAAGCCATTTCATTCCTCAATTGCATGACACTTTCTTTCTTAATTACATAAAAACTTTAAAACTTTCTTTCTTTCTAAATCAGGAGGAATATTTTAATTATCTGTAAGGGATCACAAACACGTGTACTGTAACATTAGAGTAAAAGTACATGTAACATTACAGGTTCACACAAAATCAAAGCAGATTTAGGTCGTAAATAAAATTTATTAATCTCAATTCTGCCTCACATCATGGTAGCTGGGGATACACTTGCATCCACCAATATATCCAGGTGGCTAGTAGAGCAGGATCTGTCATCACGTGGCGTCACTTATGATATCTACCTATTCGAACTGAGCATCGCAAGCATGTGGGTTCTGCTGGGAATGGGCAGCTTGCAAATTGCTGATAAGGGGTGTTAAGCGATAATTCACAGTTCTATCTGGATACAGACAATGGCCAAATTTGAGTGTGGAAACGTCCTGGCCAATGCTGTGATCCATGCTTCATTGTAGAGTGGCACACCACGCCAAAGAGAGGTGTCATGATGTGGGGTGCCATTTCCTACAATTCGTGCACCCTACTGATAGTGTCTGAATGAACTCATGACAGCACTGCGATACATAACTTACAGGAAATTCTGCAATCATGTGCACTCCTATTCCTTTTGCTTCTTGACAACCCCATTTACCAGCAGGATAATGCCCAGCCTCACACAGCACAGGTATATCTATCCTGCCTTTGTGAGGTCAGCATGCTTCCTTGGCCATCAAGATCCCCAGACCTCTCACCCATCGAGGATGTTTGGGACCAAATTAGACGGCAACTTTGGCCAGTGGCATCTATGGAGAATTTGGAGTGTCCGTTGCACCAGTTGTGCCAGGATCTTCCTCAAGAGAACATCCAACGTCTTCATGCCTCCATGCCTGACAATTTTTCTTTGAATATGAGTGTATTTATCAAAATGTCTGGTTCTTGAGATTTGTGTTTAGTAGAGAGAAATATATAACCCAAGCCAATCACCATATTTATTGAGATTGAGATATTTTTCTTTGTAACTTTGCATTAGCAAATACGTTTTTGTTTTTCACATCCGTCAACAGTTAGTAAACTTCCAAAAATACAGGAAAATTTTTCTGTAAAGTTAAATTAAAATTTAATTGACACACAGGTGTAATTGGCCATCATGTTATCGATCAATATTTTCCTGTGGTGAACAGAAAATTTATAGGTGTTTGTTTGAATATAATAAATTTATGAGGGACATGGACTAGTGAGAAACTTCTAAAAATTGTCCTATGCAACGCCGTATTGCTAGACGTGGTGGGAGGAAAGTGACGCCACGTGTTGCTGTCTCCCTTTATCTGTAATTCTCCATGAGAAAATCACTAGTAAAATTTATTTTGCAACTGTTAAAGAAAGTATTGAAACTGGAAAATGTATGTGATCTCCACCTTAGGAACAACATTAGGTGAATGACATCAATTTATTACCAGTTTGGTCTTTACCTGGTAATTAGCCAGATTATTCTTTCTGAAAATATTTCTAAACAAGCACAAACACAGGTCTCAATACGATTTGTATTAGTCTAAACCACAATATTCATCAAACCACAAAAAAATTTAAAATATATTACTGTAGAGCATGGACTAACTATGGTTAAACTACAATAAATGGAAAAACACATAAATGTGACATGCTTGATTTTATTAAATCAATGCATTTCGTCAGCAAAATTCATTTTAGTATTCTGAAGAGATTTTACTAATGTAGTCATCATGAAAACTGAAATACTGAGCAACACTGATCCAAGTGTAATTAATTTTTTTTAGATTCAGCTGTCAGTTTTCACAATGATACCTCTGATTGAAAATTCATCACCTCTCATGACATTGCTATCAACCTTGTCAATGTGTCTGTGGAACTGACTCAAAAAATTAAATGATTCCTAGGCTAGCCCAAGTTTATGGTAGTAAACTTGATTCTGTTACAGCCTCTGGGTTTTAATCAGTGCCCCATATAAAGTTTCTACTCTTGCCAAAGCGTAAAATTTAAGTACTCTCTCTTCTTTAACTTTAAGGCACGCTCCTAATAAAACTACGTTCCTCCACTCCTGTTATGCCTACCCGCTTTGACACCAGCGCGGCAAGGAAGACAATATGTGCAGAGCGGGACCTATAGCCAGCATAAAACGAACTTTTTACATGAAAAATATGTGTTGCTATCCATCCACAATTATTTGTAAAAAAAATTTACGCAATTACTTTGCTTACTCAAACTATACACGCACGTGATGGTCTGTGATGAACAGCCTGTCCCAGCAGGCCTACATATGTGCAACAGAAAGGTGTCGCCCAGCAATCAGACATAGCTTCCAGCTGCGGCGCACACCCGAGGTAGACTTGCCGCTAAGTGTAGGGGATAGTTTGATCCACCCGTGTCAGACCACGCGGCTGTTGCATGGCCGGATGGTTAACCACGTGGCATGGAACTGTGGTGCCAGAAGTGGCTGTTCACCAATAATTTGGAATTGTATAGAAGCTTTCCGAGAGTTTCTTAGGTTCTGATTGGGCAGACTCTCCTTGCTCCCTCCCTGGGAGGGGTAATAGTTTTGTATAGAACGCCAGGAGTTTGGTCGTGTAGGCAGTGACCAGCACTCCTGGATGTTCAGCTCACAGTTAAGTACAAAAATATAATGTCGTAACAGAAATAATATTTCCGGCCATTGTCAGGATGACGACATCTGCGTCATGGCAGGTAGAAAAAACTTAGGAATTTACATATTCCAAGACAGAAAATTTCTGTATGAACTATCGTTCATGTTTTTTAAAGATAGCCAAAAATTCTTAAAGAGTAATAAAATGGGAAAATTTAGTCATTTGTGTCTTTGTTGGACTTTACTAAAATATTGACTCTATTGTCAATATCAGTATTGTGAGTACAGTACTAAAAGAGTACGCTTACTTTAGAAGTCAGGAAATACTCCAAGTTTAGATTTTGTATCCAGCCCGTATTAAAGAAAGATTTTAAGTATTAAAAAAATTGCTAAGAAAATGCTAAACATGAAAATATAGCTGAACGGCTTTTAAAAGGATTTGAGAGCATGTTTTTCAATTTGTTCTGAAAGGGACATATCATTCAGGCATGTTTTTTATCTTAAAAATTTTATTATAATACCCGGAGTATGAGTACAGTAGTGACATGGATTTGTGTTATGGGACACAAGAGAGACAAGATTTAACTTGGAATTGTTTCAAGGACCACTTGTATGTGGAATTCTAGCACAGTTTTTAATGGGCATTTGTATTTATACTTGAAAATGGTACCATTTTATAAATTTCTGAGCCCATCTGATATTTAATCAGTGTCAAATTTTTTTGGAAGATAGATTATAGATAAATAATAAATTATGAATATTTTCCATAATCCTGTGTAAACTTTGAAATATTTGTACAAATAAATCATACATGTTATGCCATGGAAGTCGTGTGTTTGTTTGCCTTTTTAACCAGAAATCTTTAAATAGATGTGATCTTTTTTCTATCCTCTTGTGGATTGGTTCTTGAAGTGCTGTGTATACGTCCAGCGTGCCATGCCCTTTTGAAAGGTGTCGCAAGGCTGCCCTGCACTCTGCTTTTTTCATTTTTTTTCTGATTTCTGGTTGTCATTTCTGTAAAGTTGCAAAGACACATGACTTGTTTTGCATCTAACAAAATAATTAGGAAACATCAAATCTCTGGACAGTGGTTTGGGGTGATGTCCTTTTTTGTGTATGTTGCATTGTTTTTAATTTTAACAATGGGGACAGGATGGATACAACAACTATCCAAGCCAGCTCTGGCACAGTTGCTATCGGAGGCTGGAGAGACGGTGGATGAGTCAGAAGGCATCACCGAACTAAGGTTAAGAATGCAGGCTCTGGTGCGAGGTAGTAATGAAGGGGAAAACAGCACAGCTGCAGCTGTGGGCGAGTCAAACCCAGTTCTTGAATCATTCAGAAATGTTCTGTCTGAACTCTCTGCTAAATTACCTATGTTGGAGGATTTGAAACTTGAGTCAGTAGTAAAATTTTTCGTATTATTGCAATCAATTATTTCCTTAAATTTTTGCTCAAAGGCAGTTATATACGCAGCCGTAACATTTAGGGTACCGGATGTTTTCAACGAATTTTCTGTAAAGCTAGGGAGGAAAATTGAGGGATTGAGACATTAATAAAAACATGTGTTAACCAGATTTCTAGTGACGTATCAGTCATGAAAATGTGGATGCAATTAATAGATAGGAAACAACTATCCTCACAGAGTATGCAAGATTTTGTGCAAAAAATAATATAGTTAGTAGGGGTTCTTGGTTACCCTTGTGAATAAGATATTTTACTCAAATAATGTTTTATAATTTACTTCCCAAAAACAATCAATTTTTTGCCTTTTCCGAAAACCCACTACTTTGAAACAGCTCTTATCGTTAGTAACTGAAGTAGAGTGGACCTTGCTGGATTTTTTTCTGATTCCCGGAGTGAGCAGAAAATAGGGAGGAAAGAAGATGGAAAATGGGGAATAACAAATGATTGCATTATTTGTGAAAAAATGAATCATGTAGCTAAAGAATGGTTTCATATGAAAGCTGTTTTTTCTGTAACCCATGAGGATAACGCCAGTAATGATAAAATACAAACTCGTACCTGGTATATTCAGACCGGTAATGGGAAAATGGTTGTCAAAGGGAAGACACAGGAAATTGTTTATTTTTGCAAGCAAAGGGGACATATGAAGGCTAAGTGCCCCCAGAGGGTACAGGCAGTTGGAGACATTCAATAAATAGTTTGAGTTTTGAACGTAAATATGGGTTGTTGTATGTTCCTGTTAATATTTCCAATCGAGTGATTGTATCAGCTTTATTGGATTCAGAGGCCACTTGTTCTTTGATTAGTCACGATTTTTGCACTTGCCTTTTGAGATATATGCCCAAGGGGCTCATTCAATTTCAGAAAAAAGAAGAAGTTGGGTTTTCTCTAGCAAATGGTGGTGTGAACAATTCTCGGGGTGTAAGTATTTACAAAATCAAAATTGAAAAATTTTCTTGGAAATAGGAATTTAGAATTCTTCCAGGTCTGAGTCATGAATTGCTATTAGGCATAGATTCTTTGGGGAAAACACACGCATGTATTGATATTGCCAAAAGAGAACTAGGTTTTGCTTTTTGTAAAAATCAACCAGTGCCAATTCTTTCAAAGAGATTTAACTGTCAAATTTTAAACGTTCGTCCTTCTGATTCAGGCCAGGATAATTAGTTAGCTCAGTTGCAGGAATAATTAGCGGATGTGGAGCTCAGTTGCAGGAATAATTAGCGGATGTGGAGCTCAGTTGCAGGAATAATTAGCAGATGTGGTTACTACAAAATTAGGATATTATAATCAAAATTCTATTGTGTTGCAGGTAAAGGATGATGAGCCTGTCTCTTCTGTACCGTATTGAGTCTCTCGTGCAAAATTAAAAATGTTAAAAAATATTATTCAAGACTTGTAAAAGGAAAAAAATTGTAGAACCATCTGTAAGTTTGTATTCTAGTCCAGCGTTTTTGTTGTCAAAATGGACTCAGGGACAGTATCGTGTAATTTGCGACTACCGCAATGTTAATATAAAAATATATGTAGACCCCTATCCATTACCCACTATCGAATCTGTATTTCAGCATGTAGGACAAGCGAAGTACTTTTCAGTGTTTGATTTGAATTCGGGAAATTTTTAGCCTTTGTAACACCTTGGTGGCAGTATCAGTAGTGTAGGTTGCCCACGGGCATAAATTGTGGACCACAAGCCATGTCAAAGGTTTGATATCAAGTTCTAGGAGAGTTTCAATACGACTTCCTGTTTACCTATATAGATGACGTATGTATCTACAGTAACACATTCGAGGATCATATAAAACATCTGAGACTGTTCTTATCCGCCCTAAGGGGAGCTGGTAAACCCTGGTAAAGTTACCTAAGCATCCACTTATGTAAGATACTTAGGATTTGTTATCTCTGACAGAAAATTGATCATGGATCCGGAAAAGATCCGACCAATTGTAATCTTCTCTGTGCCTAAGAATCTGAAGGGGGTTAGGAGATTTTTAGGGATGGTCGGATTTCATTCTCAGTTTATTCCCGATTTTGCTCGCATGTCTGAACCTTTGAACGCCTTAAAACATATAGGAGTAGATTTTGTTTGGGGAGATGACCAGGACTATACCTTTTGCCAGCTAAAGGAGAAATTGTCAACGCCCCCTGTTTTGCGGTTGCCTCAGTTTGACCAACCATTTGTTTTGCAAGTTGAGGCTAGTTCAAAGGCATTAGGAGCAGTACTTTGCCAACGGGATAGTAATCAACTGATTCCCATTGCATGTGCTAGTAGACTGCTTACTCTTGCTGAACAGAAATTCTCGGCATAAGAGAAGGAAGTACTCGCTGCCATTTTTGGCACGTAAAAATTTTGCGACTATCTTGAAACTAACAAGTTTGAACTACATACTGATAACCAGGCATTAAACTGGTTTATGGCAACAAATAAACCCACAGGCAGGTTGGCAAGATAGTTAGTGCGTTTGACTCATTTCTCCTTTCATGTCAAACACATCTAAGGAGTGGACAATGGAGTTGCCGATGCCTTTGTCAAGGATGTTTGATGCGGAAGAATTTTGTATATATACTCCAGATGAGGTAGCTTTGGTGCAGGAAATGAACACTGAGGTTCTAATTAGACAGATGTCAGAAATTGAGAAAAAAAATTACGATTTAACTGTAGTTTCTAATGTTAATATAGAGTCAGTAAAAGTAATTTCGGATCCCAATTTTGATCAAGTCCATGTTTTGAATGAATTTCTCCAAGCCTACCTTAAACTCCAGCATCATCAGGGTATTGACCGTGAATGTGTCAGCATCAAAGCAGACATTGAGGCTGGGAAGGGAGGACCCTATGAGGTTAAGAAGGACCTCATTGGTCATGTTGATCCCAAGACGCATGCATTTAAATTATTTGTTCCTCAAGTGTTGCGTGGACCACTGTTCCACTACTATCAGAACACTGGTTTTAGTGGTCATTTAGGTTAAGATAAGATGGTTGGCCGGATTAGGGACATGTTCTTTTGGCCAGGGTTAGTGAAAGAAGTTGAGCAGCTTGTTAAACAATGTGAGGATTTCCATAGGGCAAAACCTCGAAACACTAAAATAATAAGACCTTATAGCGCTACTGTAGCTCAGTACCCCTGGGAACGTCTCTATCTTGATGTTTTTGGACCTTTACCTAAAACTAAATCTGGATTTTCGTCTATTTTTGTTGCAGTTGACAGTTTCAGTAAATTTGTATTCTTTTTCCCCTTAAGAACAATGAAATCTGTAGATTTTGCTTAGTCAACGACTCTTCCCTATCTTCGGGTCACCCATGCAACTGGTGACTCATAATGCCACCTACTTCATTTCCACTGAAATGAAGAACCTAGTGTTTTTATGGGGAATAAAATTAGTACAAACTACCCCTTACTATCCACAGGCCAATCTCGTAGAACGGTATAACCGAAATTTGAAAGCCGCCTTAAGGGCATTCCAAACCGGTATCCATAAGGACTGGGACCAAGTTTTGTATTAGATTTCATTGGTATTTAATAATGTCATAAGTAGTGCAACAAAGAAGGTGCCATCAGAGGTATTTTTCGGGAGAAAGTTGTTTCATCCATTGATAAATTCGTGGGGACTTCAAGAAGTTTATTGGGATAAAATTGATTCTAAAGACCTTAAGGAAGTTTGGGAGGAAGCTTCTAAAATTTAAAGAAACATCACTTACAGTTATCTTCTAGGAAAGATTATCAAAGCGGCACTGTATCCCTTAAAGTAGGTGATTGGGTGTATCTTGGAGACACATTTTTTGAGGAATAAGGCAGTTCAGTTTATCTCAAATTTAGCCCCAAAGTTTTCCAGACCGTTCAGAATTTGTAGGTTTCTTACTCCTGTAACTTTTTTGTTAGAGGATGTTAGTAGTCCCGGGAGCTTTTCTAAGGTTTCTAAGGCTCATATATCACAGATGTAAGTAAGCACCTCTTCGTAGAGGAACAGGATTTCCTAAAACCGCTGACTTGGGATTGTTAGGGTTTAGGTTAAGGTTAGAGTTTTGTATGTTCTGGAATTTGTAATCATTCTTTTAATTCTTCGTATATGTGTATGTATTTTAGTAGTGTTAGTATTTTGGGAAGAACGTCCAGAAGTGGTGTTCTCTCAAAGGTTCATGCTCATATAATTTAGTGTTTTAATCTTCGTTTAAATTGTAAGGTGTAAGTCATTGTCATTTTACTATTGTGTTTCACCAGCATTTAAGAATTAAAAGGGTATTTTATTATATTATTTGTGTTATATAGAAAATTTCTGTTGATTAATTTGAAAATAGAGAAACCAGGAGTGTAAGGTTTTAGGACTAATCCACCCTCTGTTTTGACAAGTTAAGGGGAGAGAAAAACATGGATTGTTATTTGGCACTTTGATGCTCGCATTTGTCTTTTGGGTCTGTTCTGGTATGGTCTGGATGGTGAAGCCGGAGGCTGCATTGGTGAAGATTCCATCCTCCTGGTACTTCTACCTGACATTGGTGGACCAGGCCTGCAGCGAATTCTGGCCAAATCAATGGAGTTCCTGACACTTTCTCAGGATCCTTCACTGGGAGCATCGCTTTGGGCGGGGAAGATTGGGGCATGCACCTCATAACACTACGTTCCTCTACTCCTGTTATGCCTACCCGCTTTGACACCAGCGCGACAAGGAAAACAATCGGTGCAGAGTGGGACCTATAGCCAGTATAAAACATACTTTTTACTTGAAAAATATGTGTTGCTATCCATCCACAATTATTAAAACAAAAATTGTCTAATGACTTTACTTACTCAAATTATACATGCACACGATGGTCTGCGACGAAAAGCCTGCCCCAGCAGGCCTACGTACGTGCAACAGCAAGGTGTCGCCCAGCAATCAGACATAGCTTCCAGCTGCGGCGCACATCCGAGGTAGACTGGCCGCTGACTGTAGGGGATAGTTTGATCTACCTGCATCAGACAGCGCAGCAGTTGCGTGGTCGGATGGTTAACCATATGGCATGGAACTGTGGCGCCAGAAGTGGCTGTTCACTAATAATTTGGAATTGTATAGAATCTTTCCGAGAGTATCTTGGGCTCTGATTGTCTGGTCTCTCCTTGCTCTCTCCCTGGGAGGGGTAATAGTTTTGTATATAACGCCAGGAGTTTGGTCGTGTAAGCAGAGACCAGCACTCCTAGATGTTCAGCTCACAGTTAAGTACAAAAATAATGTCGTAACAGAAATAATATTTCTGGCCATTGTCAGGATGACGACTTTTGCATCATGGTAGGTAGAAAAAAACTTAGGAATTTACATATTTCAAGACAGAAAATTAAAGTTATCGTTCATGTTTTAAGAATAGCCGAAAATTCTTTAAGTGCAATAAAATGGGAAAATTTAGAGTCATTTGTTGTCTTTGTTGGACTTTACTAAAATATTGACTCAATTGTCGATGTCAGTATTGTGAGTACAGTACTAAAAGAGTGTGCTTACATTAGGAGTCAGGATTTACTCCAAGTTTAGATTTTGTATCTAGCCCGTATTAAAGAAAAATTTCTAAGTATTAAGAAAATTGCTAAGAAAATGCTAAATATGAAAATATAGCTGAATGGGCTTTTAAAAGGAGTTGAGAACATGTTTTTCTATTTGTTCTGAAAATGACATATCACCCAGGCATGTTTTTTATCTTAAAAATGTTGTTATATTACCCTTAATCCTGGAGTAGGAGTACAGTAGTAACATGGATTTGTGTTATAGGACACAAGAGAGACAAGATTTTACTTGGAATTGTTTCAAGGACCACTTGTATGTGGAATTCTAGCACAGTTTTTAATGGGCATTTGTATTTATATTTGAAAATGGTACCATTTTATAAATTTCTGAGCCCATCTGATATTTAATCAGTGTCAAATTTTTTTGGAAGATAGAATATAGATAAATAATAAATTATGAATATTTTCCATAATCCTGTGTAAACTTTGAAATATTTGATGCCGTCGGGTGAGACACGAAACGAACGAAGACACAAATACTTACTGGTAATTTGGGTGCCAGCGGTGTCTCCCAATCACCACACTATTGAGACTGAGAGTTCTAAGGTATGTTGTAGGTTCTGTGTGTCCATCTCACTCGTGCGTACTTTCAAACACGTTGGCAATACTAAACTTTTAATAAAATCACTGAAATAAACAATAGATAAAACATATGTTGCTAGTACACTGTCACTACTGAATAAAAGAATTTAGTTCACTGTAGACTTGTTTTTATTGATATTGTTCATACACATCAACGTGCCAATGAAATGATTATCTCAAAGAAGCTCTTAAAACACAATGATGGTGTATACAAAGACTTGGCTTCAGTCGGCCACGTGGTTATACGTGATGTTGCCGTAAAATATTCAAACACGAAAATTACCTTCAAATACATAAGTAAAAATAAAGCTCTAAAAATATTGTGTAGCAATTATGCAGAAGTTTCACTGAAATGCAATAAACATGGGCAGATGGCGTCTGATTCAAAATGCGGGGGTCACGTGACCTCTCCGACATATTTCTCCTCCTTCTTGATTAAGTTAAAAATGCCACAAGGGCATAAGAATTAGTAAAGCGGAAGCATAATGCTGGGGAAAATGTCTGGGCAAAAACGTACGCAAGCAAACATTAACCAGTAAACTATATTGACTATGAAAACCTAAATCAGTGAACAAAAGTTGTAGTGCATATGCGACAGTGTCTTACCTCGCCAGCTCTCCTCGACAGACTGTCCAGATACAAGCGTCGTACGAACCTACCTTGGCCGCCTACGGGGTTCACATAAGCAGAAGTGCTATGCATGCCGAGTGAAATATTTTATATTGAAAATAAAAAGGCACAAATTAAATAAAATATTGTTTTACATTTCTAAAATTTTCTTATGAATTTTAGTATTATTTTAATGTCTCTTTGGGTTGGCGTTCATGCCGGAATATTAAGTGTTCTTAATCTCGGCGCCGCGGGCACTTTGAATATTCATAACCAAACAATTAAAATTAGTATAAACACTTTAAAACATTTTAAGATATATTAAACACTGTAAAGACAATATAACACATTTTACCATGAAATTAACATTTATATGAAAGTCCAAAATGATCGGCCTCTTTGCGCACGTGCGGAACACGTGACACTTGTGTTCCGTCATGGGCTCTAGCGTCGCTGGCTGTTATCTGGTGTCACATTTATACAAATAAATCATATATGTTATGTTAAGGAAGTCATGTGTTTGTCTGTCTTTTTAACTAGAAATCTTTAAATTTATTTGATATTTTTCTTATCCTCTTGTGGATTGGTTCTTGAAGGGCTGTGTATGCATCCCGCTTGCTCCGCCCTTTGGTAGGGCGTCGCAACTTTATGCAAAAATCAAATTCCAAATAACTTAATCTACTTTTGAAGGAGTGCAAAATTTCTAGACCTTTAATGAAATGTCCCTAGTTGAGACTGCAAATAGTTGTTACACGATGTGAAGTGGGTCTTACTTAATATCCTCGGCGGAGACGATGGCATCTTCAGTTTACCAAAGTATCTAAAATATTGCCATCAAACCTCTTCTGTACATGCCTGTAAAAATCCTAACCACTAGGCGCCTCTCTGAAATGCTGAGCTGCCCTGAATTAGGCTGGCGGACATAATTCTTTATGATACTTGCAACCTAAACCTAGGATGGTTCGTTCTTCATGTAGTGTCAAAGGAGAGTACTTGATATGGGGTTCCCATGCCCATGCTATCGCATAGTCTGAAGTGATTATGACGTCCCTTCCTTGACATCACAATGCGGAAGTTTTTAGCAATCTTATCAGTTCTTCTTGGCCTTTACCTCAACCACATATTTCAAATTCATACAAAGAGGTAACACTTACTTCCATACCAAAGAATATGTTCCTGAACTCAGTCCCTTATCATTAAAATCCATATAATAAAAAATGCTGATAATAAAACAATTGTCATCAAAATATAAACAACTATTATTTTTTACATTTTCTTAATGAGAGGTGATATCAAAATATTTACTGAAATTATTAATTAACCTTGAGGCTACTCTTTACGTTTTCAACATGAAAATAAAATCAAAGGAATTAATATAAGCAATTATTGACCTTACATAGTATAAATAAAGAAAGCAAATAAAATACAAACAAACTTTAAAATCTGGAGTAACATACCACTACACTATAAATTCGAAAAATTTACAAAACTTAAAAAGAAAATAGAAAATACAGTAGCTATGTAATCTTACAACTGGAAACACATAGAACATTATACAACTTACAAGTCAGACTTAAAAACCACTTATATCTAACAGGCAATATCTACAAAAAATGTTAAGCCCACATGTTAAGATACGTAGCATTTGAATATGTTGGCTGGAGCTACAACTCCAGGAAAGCAGAAAAATACCTTTTAAATATATAATTTTTTTTTTTTATAATTCTTTTAAAAGCTACTTAATAAAATACTTGAGTAACCTAAATGGTGGTGCACTTTACCATTTTAGTTTTATGATATGTATTGTACCATGTCATTTCCTTGCCATGGTGTCACTTTGACTTTCATAAAACTTAGTGTGTACGCCAGTCAAGGCAGGGTTCCCAAGAAGAGGGCCAAAACCTATTAATTTACCTATACTAATTGTTTTGTTTGTGAGTGTACTACTGAAAGGCTTTCTGGAGATCCAACCTAGATATAAGATTGTTAAACTGTTGTTTAATGGAGGCATTTTAATTAGAAGGCAAATTGGATTTTATCTTCTAATTGTATCATATTGAACATGATATGCTATTGACTAAGCTAAATTTTTATGGGTTTCTCTGGTACTCCTTTGTCAATTTTTAATCGTATTCAAGCAGGAGATCACAGTTTGTTGATGTTGTAGGCATGCAATCAAATTGTGTTTTAATGTGAAAACTGGTGTGGCTCAGGGTTTCATATTGGGGCCATTACTTTTTCTTGTAGGAGCTGATTTACCAATAAATGTATCTCATCCATATTCAGTCATGTTTGTAGATAATGCAACTTTTTTGAATATTAATTTTGGTTTGTATGAACTTTAGTTAGTTACTCAACAAACCATAAAAGAAGCATGTTTGTGGTTTAGAGTAAATTGTGTTATTGTTAATCAGGAAAAAACACAGATTTTATTTTGTACCCTCAAAAAAGGATGTGAATCTGAGGATGATGCTAAACAGTATTATGGTGCAATAAAAGTTTTGAAAAGTTTTGGGTTGGCCTATAACAGTAGATGGTAAAGTAACCTTGGTTAATCATATGGACTTTGTCTGTAATAAACTATGTAGAGTTATATACTTACTTTTAGTTCTCCTTGTAAATGATGTCATCCGAGCCTTTAGCCTGGTCCTAACGGCAGCGGCAGGAGCAGGCGGAGAAAACCCTGGTGGTGTGAAGTGTTGCTATCCCTAAATCTCGGTGCATAGCAGAATAACCCCCAGTGTAACGAGTGTGGCAGTCGTGCAAGACACCACAGGAGATAGAGGTAGGTGATTAGCAGGTTAGCCTGGCCAGCTTTCCAACCAAGGCCACAGCGATGGCTTAACATAAATCCAGCAGGCACTGACTATGATGTCACACTGTCCATACTTTCAAACTTCTCAGGGCTAAGACTGGCAGAGCATTAAAAACCAAAAACTGAAATCCCAACGTAATAATTCAGGGAATAATTATTTGTAACTTTGCCAACACGGGTTTGTTTGTTTTTCATTAGGGCTTGTATGTTAATATGTGGTGGGTGAAAGGTGCGCCGTTAGCCCCCCTTCCGCCCGCCATTACTGGTAGTCTTGGTGAAGCTGCGGTCAAGGGAGGATGTATGCATCACATGGGGCCCTTAAGTTTGACATTGCCTCATATAGTAGTGCTGTTTAGGATGTCTCAGTTTTATATTTTGTTTGGTGACATTGTATTATGCATGGCCTTACTTTTGTACTGTCTGCAACCGAGTGTGTTGGTCAGTCTGGTAAGATGGCAGACCGGTAAAACTCATATTACGCCAGTGGTCGTCTAGAAAAATCATAACAAAGTGTGTTTTCACAACATTTATGGTCCTTCGGGCCAAATTCAGCACCTTTGATGCCTTGGTGTCACATTTTAACAACGTTCATCAATCTGAGTCTCATTTTCATGCATTATGAAGCCTGGAGAGATTGAGGAATGTCTACCCTGTTGCCATTCAATAGAACTCTGTCTCTGATGGACAGCTGATGCTGAATGGTGAAAAAAGTTTTGAGTATTTTGTCGGAGCAATGGTATGGCCAGCCATTTTCACATATCTTGATGACTTTGCTTAGCATCAGGTACTTCTTTGTTTCTTGGGCCACCTCGTGTGAAGAGACCAAAGGCATAGTGAGGTAGAGGAAGTTGCACTCTGTAACTCCAACTAGAGCAGTACTGGGCAAACGTGACATTGCATCTGCCTGGAGAATATGCTGGCCATTCTTGTAAACAATTGAATAGTTGTATGTGGATAAGGTCACAGCCCAACGTAGTAAGCATGAGGAAGCCATGTGGGGAAGTTTTTTGGCTTCAGAAAACAAGGACATCAGAGGCTGTTGATTGATCACTGACAATAGTGATGGGGTGACCATACAAATATTTGTGGAACTTTTTCACTTCAAATATTACAGCTAGTGCCTCTTTATCTAGCTTACTATAATTTCTCTGATCTGTGGGTAGTGTTGCAGATTCAGATGCAATTGGACACACTATTCCATCAATATTGTTGCTTAACACTGCTCTACTCCATATCCAGAACTATATACGGGCAGCACAATCTTTTTAGTTTCGTCAAAAATAACCAGCAATGCTTTTTCGGAAAGGACTGTTTTGCTTTTGTTGAAAACTATTTCACACTCAGACGTCCAGACCCATGGAACATCTTTGCGTAACAGATTGTGACTAGGTTCGAGCAGATCTGGACACATGATAATGAATTGCCTATAGTAGTTCAACAAGGACAGATATGATTTCATTTGAGTGGTATCTTTAGGTGCAGGAGTAACCATGATTTTCTAAATATTTGGTTTTGTATGTGATTTTCCTTGCCCAGAAAATTGGAACCCTATGAATTCCAAGGAACTCAAAAAACTAAGACTTAATCTGTGTTCATCTTTACATTGTAAATATTAAACTTTGCAAGGACTACGTTGAAATTCTTTGCATATTGTCGTTTATCTTTACCTCCAATCAGTATGTCATCCAAGTAGGCTGCTACATTTCATATTTCGAACAAGATAGACTCCATGACTGATTAGAAAATTGCTCGGGCAGAAGCTAAGCCTAATAAATTCAGAATTTATTTGTGATGAAAAGACTACCAGTATACAGAAAACACTTACGTCTTGCCTTTTTATTTATCATAGCACTCCCAAACAGGTTAAAACACAGGCAGCCCTTAAAAAAAGAAAAAACTAATAACATGTAGGCAGTATAGCCAACTTGTAGTGATGATACAATAACAATACCTTAACGCTCCTCTTTCGTTTTTTTTAAGTCCATTGAATTCTGTTTTGCAATAGCATATGTCTTACGATAATCTAAATAACCCAATACATAGCTATTGATACACAATTCTTAAAATTATTAGTATTTATACATGCAGCACTCCCCATTAACAAAGATTAGCATTTTCCCTCCTGACACAATTTGTCACTGATCTCGCAAAACTTGGTTGATCCCAGCGGCTTGGTGAACATATCTGCAATATTCAAATTTGACTCAACATACTTGAATCTTATAAGCCGTTTAGCTACAATGTCCTTTAGAAAATGAAACTTGATGACAATATGTTTAGAATGTTTAGTGTTCTCATAGTTCATCATCATATGTATCGCAGGTTGGTTGTCTACGAGCAAACTGCATTTTACATACCCCTTACTACCTACAAACTCGGACAAGAGATCCTTCAAGTAGAGAAATTCATTTGCTGCTAAACTACCTGTGATATACTCTGCCTCTGCTGAGCTGAAAGTTACTGCCTGCTGTTTTTTTGAGCCCCAGGACACTAAGTTACTTCAGTGTTATGATGCCATCCAACTCATGCTCTTGTTATCTGTCCTGTCACCTTCCCAGTCTGCATCTGTATAGATGATGACTTTTTCATACTCTTCTGGGCATTTTTTATATTTCAGGTTGTTGTCCATTGTTCCCTTCAAGTAGCGAAGTACCCTCTTTGCTGCATTCTATACAGAACCTATCGGGTGGTCCAGAAACCGGCTTAGGTATGATGTTGCGAAAGTTATGTCTGGCCTGGTAATTTAAGATATGTATATACATCAAGCTGCCTACCAGTTCTCAAATCGGAACACCCACAACTGCATCTATGACTCTGACTTTGATTCTGTCTTCTATTGGCGTAGAGCAGGTTTTACATTCTTCAACATTAAACCGCTCTAGCATCTTCTCAATAAGTTTACGCTGACACAGTTCAATTCTGACCCACTCTTTTCACCTCTGTCCCAACAAAACATTGTATGTTTCCCATGTCTTTTGCACCAAACTCATCTCTGAGACATTTAGCCAGTTCCTTTGTCTTTGACTTCTCCCCGATCAAAAATGTTGTCCATCCATACTACTAACCATACATAAGTTCTGATGTATAAACATATGTTGACTCTGGATCTCCATAATCTATTCTCTTCCACAAATTGGTTGAATCTCTTGTTCCAACAGCGTGGGTCCTCTCTAATTCCATACAGGGCACATTGGAATTTTGGTACTTTATTTTTCCTTCTACTCCCTCTGGTTGAAATACATAAATATCATCTTCAAGTGTTCCAGTTAGGAATGCTGTAGGTATATCAATTTGCTTGACAGTCGAATCCGTTTTTAGAAAGTATGATATAGCAAGCCTAATTATGGGGATATTCGCTACTGGTGCGTACACAACTCCTTTGTGTTCTGGAGTGTTCTTCAGAAACCCCTTCGCTACTAGTCAAGCCTTCTTGGTTCCATCTTGTTTAGTCCTGAAGACTCATCTTGTCTCAGTTGGTTTTGCATCTTTGGGTGGGTCTGCTTTGACCCAAGTTTGAAACTTCTTATGTGTGTCCAGTTCCCTTTGTATAGCAATTCTCCACTCTTCACTCTGACTGACTGCTTCCCGAATTATTTGTGGATTCCTGTTGACGCATGATGTCTTCTCTAATATAATAAACGACTGCTACTCATCAGTCAACTACACTCCTGACAGCTTGTCCACGATTCACATCGCTGCCGCAGACGTCTGCAAGATTATATTACCTACCAGGCTGGGACAGGCATCCCAATGATAATTATTATTTCACCCAATGAGCCACCAAGACTATACAAGAGGTCCGTGGCAAATACCGCAGTGCACCGCTAGATGCCGCCACAGACAAAAGACGTAGATCCTGGCACTCTTCACTAAGCCGTCCGCTCTGAGGATCCAGATGCCAGGCTCGCACCTCATGTACCCCCTCTCCAAACGCACTATGGCAGCACAAGTAAGGATGGCAGAGAAGTATAAAAGGACCGACAGCCAAGCCTCCTGATCGCCAGTTCTTCTCAGTACTCTATTGCTTCCTGAGCTCTCACCACCCCAGTTACTGGTGCAGAGGCTCTAACCTCTCCTAAGCTTCATCACTATCTTCGTAGGGCCGAAGTTCCTCTCCAGCGGAATCCTAAGGATGACCCAGCGGCCGTCAAAAAGTTACACTTAGACACATTCAGTCCCTTACTGACAGTCACCTGAGAGTAGAGCTCGCCTCGAGGAAATATGCTTTAAGTAACTGCCTAATTCACCCAGCTTTGCACAGGGCTCCTTCCCCTGTTTAACACTATAGTATTTAACCTTTGTATCCTCCGTGGGGGAATTAGGAGTTAGCACCTCTTCCATCAATGTTTATTTCACTTCGGTAAATAAACACTGTTCTTACCAGTCATCTTAGCTTTCACTCCAAACTCTTTCCTTTATCACATCGGGGCTGCAGGACTTGTCAGAAGACTGGATTTTGATACTGCCGAACATACACTGCACAAAAGAACAAGTACATCCTTGGAAGGCAACCCATTCCTTGTACGTCATAGGAGGAACAGTGTAGCCACTACATTAGGATACCATCTTGTGGAAATAGGCTTGTCGGCTCAAAGTTGCCCCTTCCTCATCACTCCCTCTGTGATGCCGAGGAGGGGTTCTTCTTTGAGTTCAGGGAGACCAGTGAACCCGAGACCGTCACCACAACACCATTGGAAGGCCACCCATTCGTTGCACAATGTGGAAGGAACGGTAGAGCCACGACATTAGGTACGCTTCCGGTAGATTAGACTTGCCAACAAGGTGCCCAACTCTCATCGCTCCCCTTGTGGTGCAGAGAGGACTGCAGTCTGATGCAGGGAAATATACTCCCATGGGACACCCGCACACTGTTAAACACTGACACGTCAACTGTTCAACTCCTGCTGCTCTTATCTATACCTCTTGCCGTACACCTAGGGGTGGAGTTGAGAGACGGGCCAGAAAGGCGAGGGCAATTGCTAAGCTTTCCCTGGGAGTACATATCCTTTCTAACGGGTTTGGGTTACTCAGTCCACGGGAACAAGCTGCACTTCAAGGACGCCTCAGCATACCAGAAATGGGCTTGTCATTGTTAACTACAGAAAATGCCTCTGTGCATTTACTTTTAAGATCAACTAACACTTCAGCTCATTTGGCCACTCCACTGGGACCAACTACATTCACACACACAACACTCGTGAATTAGTCAGTAAATGGTCCTGCCAACCTGGCCGCAATGCCGACAACCAGTCTCTGTCCAAAAGCACTGGTGCTGATAAATCACTTGCTACTAACAGCGAAAGCTTGTGCAAGTACCCTGGTACCACATCAGTGACAGTCACCAGCACTATTCTGCTTACCTGCAACCCCATGCCATTTGCAGCCCTTAATTTCCCTGGGAATGGGGTTAAGGCATTCACCCCTAGCTTTTGATTGTAGATGTCCTGACTGCAAAGAGAGTAACAGCACTTCCAGTATCCACCACAAAAAGTATTCCAACACCTTCTACCTTTATTTGTACTGAAGCTGGTTCCACTGGTAGGCCCAAGGCATACGCACAAACAAGACTTGAAACTGATGGACCTTGCTGTTGCAGCATGCCTTAGTAATATGTCCCAAATGGCTACAGTTGTAACAAACCCATCTCCGTGCTGGACAGCTGCCTGACTGATGATGGACCCCACAGCTCCAGAAATTCTTGGACTCTTGTTGCTTGGACATTAGTGCCACATTCTGACTGGCTGTCTTCCTATAAGGCTAACAGGTGAAACCACCACGCTGAAGGGGACACTGGCTTCGTCCTCTGCTAGCGCCGACGTACTGCACGTTCTCTGTTGCCAGTTATCTGGAACATGCAGTCTGTGCAACCACCTTCACTTCTCTGCACTGCACCCTGCTCATCAGGGCTGCCGACTTCACCACTGCATCCATTTCCATTAGTATCTTGACTGCCTCTGCAAATTTAAGCTCTTCAAATTCAGACAGCAACTACCTAACCGTGTGCTCCTATATCATACCAGAAACCAATCTATCTCTCAATGCTGCATCCAAAAAATCCCAGTACTTACATGTGGTAACGATGAAGTTGGATTGCTGCGATGTATTCGGTAACCAATTCATTTGTTGCATATGTCTCTAGAGGTAGTGTTATGCTCAACACTGTAACCTTATCATTTTCTTTAGTACCCACCATCTTGAAATATTAATATAGTCATTTAACCTAATTTTCAAATAGTTATGTGTCTTGCACAAATGTAGGTATTGCTGGGCTGTTTGCCGGCATTGCAAGATTATTTCTTTTACCTGGAAACGTTACAAAACATTGTCACCTGACCACGAGATTGTATTTAAACTAAGTTGCCACCAAAACTGTCAGTCCTCTTCTCGAACAATTCATCATTGATCCCATCCTCGTCGCCACATGTTATGTTCGACAAAATTGAATAAGTAGCATGACATCTCTATGATGCACAATCGTTTTATTCATATGCTTCACAATGTACACATCACCGCCATCTTGGCTGTGCACCTCTCGCACTGCTGCAAGGGTGCCAACACAACAACAATGTGCTCAGTGCAGGTGACCAAATGAACAATGCAGATCTAAATTATGGTGCTAAACAACTAATTCTGTTGTCTAAAGATCACCCTGTTGTTAGTTCTCTTGTTGATCACTATCATGCCACATACCTTCATGCTCCACCTGAACTCTTACAATCACTCAGTATATCTCAAGAGTTTTGGATTCCGTCTGCTCGAAGCCTGATTTGCACCAGTCTTCAATGGTTATGTGTTTTCATTGCAAGTCTAGCAATATTCCACATCTCATTGGAGATCTACCACCAGACAGAGTCACTCCAGCCCATGTCTTTGAGCATAAAGGGTATTGGCTATGCAGGGCCCATTTCATTTCATCTGAATGGCTTATATTTGCTGTCCTATCCAGAAAGACTTGCATCTCTATATCCATATGTTTAGTCACAAAGGCTATTCACATTGAAGTTGTGTCTGACTTGACTACTGATAGCTTCATTGCAGCCCAGTCACGTTTTGTGCCGCAAAGAGGACTGTGTGCTGCCGTGTATTCATATATTCTTACTGTGGGACTAATTTTGTAGGTGCCTCCAGACAGCTAACTCAGATATTATAGAATCTGCTGAAATCACCACCCATGGAAAATTTTTCATCTACTTATTCCATTGATTTGCACTTCCTGTCACCTGCCAGTTCTCGTCAAGGTGGATAGTGGCAAAACACCATCTGCGTCAAGTTATTGGGCAACAGATACTAACTCTGGAAGAGTTAATAACACTGTGTACACGAGTCAAAAGTGTTTTTAACTAAAGATTTGAGAAGATGGTACATGGAATATCTTCAGCATCTGCAGCCACGAGGGGACTCAACTGGGAGTGTTTGTACTAGTTGGAGAAGATCATGTGCCCTCTCAAGGCTCTTGCTTGGTCAGGGTGGTTAAAGTTTACCCATGCAAAGATGGTGTTGTAAGGGTGGCCGACTACACACCCAAAAAAGGGAGAGCTGCGCCATCCATTGCACAAACTTTACAGGCTTCCTATTCATCAAGTGTAACCATAGTGTGAATGTGATGCGACAATGTTTTTTTTTCTCTTTTTCTTTCTGTTTATTGAAAATATGGGTTGTGATTCTTACCTCGATTTAATCTCGGCGGATGGTATGTTTATAGCTTCTCAGTTTTATATATATTTTTTTGGTGATGACATATGTGTGAATTTGACTCGTGTGCTGTCTACGACCCAGTGTTTTGGTCAGTCTGAAGATGGTGGACTGGTAAAATTCCTAATGTGTGTGGTCCTCTGAAAAAAGAAAGAAAAAAACATAATGAAGTGTGTTTTCGAAACAAGTGCTCTCTAGTATCATAAGTTAACTAAACCTTTTTTGTTTTAGCCCCAATGCCCCTTGCACAGCTGTGAACTCGTGTAACTTAAATATTTTGATTTAATTCCTGCACCACAAGTGCAGGTGCAGGTATATTTATGTTTATAGGACCACCCAATTGTTTTATGGTTTATATCCTGGCTAGCGAGGATCTCGTGCAGGCATCCTATTAATTATCTCCTAGTGCACACTTCCAGTTTACCTGCTTAGCCTGTATTTGAGAGAGAGTGTGTTTTTTGTCATGTTTTTATATTGTGTCGTGTTGCAATGTTAAATGCAATTTTTGCGCAATAAAACCCATGCTGATGGAAACTGTTCTCAAGAGACGTGTGTCCTACCAAATTTTTGCCTAAGTAATAAGAGTACATACAATCTAATTCCAACCATAACACAGCATTGAGCGGGCCTAGCCACCACATGGTCATACCGCAGTCGCTGGTGCTTACCGCCACCAGGCAGGCAAGTAGAACTCCACCCTGATTCATGCCTTCATCAGTGTTAGCCCTGCGGCTAACTGGCGCCCATAAACCCGCTGCTACTTAAACAGCATTTCTTAGTGACAGTGAGCACCGCCCTGGCAGGGTCATAAACCCCCAGCAATGTCAGTTATGTAGAAGAATGCATCTTCTGCACATTTATCACTAGGTAATGAAGGAAATGTAATTAAATAACTCTTTTGTGCCGTTACTTTCACCCTAGTGGTTTTAGAGGGATTGTAAAAGATTTCTTGTTATCCTCATTGAGAAGCTGGAATAAATCAAACTTTAGAGTATGTTTTTTGTTCATTTCAATATTTGTTTTTCCACAGTTTCAGAGATAATAAACTACATTATTTTATATTAGAATGTGGTCAGGAAAATCAGGGTGGGGACAAATACGTGTATTATCTCTCCCCTCTATTATAGGGGTGGGACAGTGTTCCCTTCTCTGTTACCACTGGCAAAGAGTAGTCTTATCACTGTGACATAGGAAGTGTGGAGACTGTGTCATATCATGCTGTAATTCAGTGGTAGATTAGATACCATAAATGTATAATGTTACTTTCTTGTGAATTATTGTACCTTTGCTCATTCATTGTACCCTGCAGGATGCGGAGCCAATAGTAAACTTTTAGCACTGGAAAAGTGTCAACAATATATCTAGTGGCATGATGGTGGATATATGGTATGTCTGTGTGCAGGGATGAGGAGGAACGCTACATGAATTATTTGTTGTCGCTTGAAGAACCTTTCATAGAGAAAGAACAACCGAAGCAGTTCAGAGCCAATCCAGTGCCACTAACGAGCAGAGTTCCCCTGTATGACCAGATAGTAGCCAAACAAGAGAATAGGTACATGTTTTGTTTGTCTACAAAATTTAGATTCCCTTTCATTATGTGACTATTAATGCTTGTCAGTTGTATTTCTTTTCAGTATGTTAATATTTTTTTTTAGATAGTGTATAGGAGTTTCTTAGCAGGATGTTGATCTTGTTCATCAAGGCTTTGCTAGTAGCATGCAGTTTTCTTTAAAGTTAAGCAACCAGCACAGTTCACAGTATCTACGTGATGGGAGCTTAGGTTACAGATGCAAAAATGTTGGATTTCTTTACTTAAGACTGTTTATACAAATCAGTACCTCTGTGCCAAATTGACAAATAAAATTTGCAATACAGAACAAAGCTTCGCTCGTATATTTTCCACTTGCCAATATTATACAAAATATCATTAAAATGCACATGTATGTTTTCAACACTTGAGAATTCTCAGGAAATCTCACCAAGCTCAAAATAATACTCACCATTTAAAACAACAGGCATGAAAGAGCAATGAAAGCACACAAGTATCATAGTTATGTTTATTACAGTACTCAGTTGATTTAATACAATTTGTCAAAATTCAATAAATGCTCTTGCAAAATTCCACTACTATGCCTTGATACTTGATAAAAGAGCTTGGCAGTAAATAGCTTTATCGTTCAAGCTGAACTGATATTACATAGAACCAACATAAAACAAGAAACGGCACCCAGACACTAGCTCTTAAAGCATTTCTTGTGTAAAACAATCTATTAAAAACATTACTAAAATACCGTAAAAACATAATGAACGGGGAGGCAGTTCATGAAGAACCCAAATCAAGGCTCCTAATTCTAACAACATTCATGCCGCACTTTAAAATATGCAAAACAGAATGAGTAGTAAACGAAAATGTACATTAACAAGCTCAAGGCTGGGCCAGCCAAATGGGGCTACAGACAGACAAACTCTACATGTTAAAAACTCACAAAAGACACACAGCAATCTGGTGTAGTTAATGCCAAACAGAAAATTTAGAATTTGCAAATGAAACTGAATTTAGAAAAACCCTAAATTACTGCATGGCCCATAACACTAGCACACAATTACAAGACGTAACAAGGTAAAAACACTAATGCCCAAATAATTACTACAAATTTGTCCACTACTCACCGTTTTGATGCTCTCCCTTCAAGTTGGCCACTATCACTTTAACAACATGTTTAAAACTCTTACATCGTAATTTACAGAGTGCTTTCACAAAATGTGTGTACCATAACAAACAGCCATCAGCTGTTGAAGTATATAACAGATGTAGCTTTGACGTGTCAATCATCGTAGTTCTGGGAGAATAGAAGGAGGGGAAGTTGTACATGAAAATTTACTAACATGTTCCCCTATCAAAAAAAACTATAACCCACTAGGAGGGGTATGAGGGTAGGGGATTAAGGGGAGGAAAAAGGAGGGGATGTCAATCTCCACCGAGGTAGAAGTCGAGCACTGCTGTAGAGACAATCGTTATATGAACTAGGTGATGGCAGCTGTGCCACTGTCGTACATCATTTATACTGACTAAAGTTTTCAGATCTTTGGTTTATAGTCTATTCTCAGTTTCTTCACACTTTTTGACTCAAACCTTTGAAAAATAACCCCATGTATGACATGTTTGATTGTATACTAAATATGTTGTGTATCACAAGTGTTTCGCACTTCTGTTAACATAAAAATATTTTATTTTTGATTAAATTGGAATTTTAATTATATTTTATTTATAAATTATTATATATTATTTCTTATAAATATGAATCAAAACAGGAAGAAAATGGGTGTGTTGGCAATGCCCAGTAAAAAATAGTTCCCATGCAAAATATCATGAAACTAAGTGCACATCAATGTGGTGTGTTGTCCCTTTAGTGTTAGTTTCCTGACTAAGTTAAGCTTTGTTTGCATGAGGCGAAGGAATATCCTGGAAGTAAAATTTTTGTACGGCTTCAGAAAAATTTGAAGTAACCGTGAATGGACCATGCATTATTTGTGTTGACGGATCCGTTGACCTCGGTGCTGCCAAGGTGCGATACCTTAGTATTAAATGAAGAACGTTACCTCTGAGGTATCTCCAAGAATTGCCCCCCAAGGTGGTCACGTGATTGATCCAGCAGGGATGCAGATGGGTCTCGAACCCCGATATCCAAGCTGGGAAGGGATGTCACCTAGCCTTATGAATACAAAACTAAATTCAAGCTCGTCAGTTAACCGGACCTTCACGAACCCCAGCTAGTTCGGTGTCGGGGGAGGAAGAGAGTCATGGTGAACCTCCCCTTGCGGGCCCTTACTTTCTCGCTGGCAACATGCCGGGGTACAAAGTAGGGCATGTCACTTTTTGTGTGGGCACGAAGTCTGGAACTGTGGGAATGGTCATACGTTGACTGTTTACCTGAAGTTTGGCAGGTGTGGGCACCCTCCTCTTCTTGAGTCGACTTGTCTGAGGGGTTGGGGGGGGGGGAGGCTATTCGATAGCAGCCGACTCTGGCTGTGGCCAACTGGTACTGCAGCTGGATGCTGGTGCTGATGGATTGTGGGGAGGTATGGCAATATAGGGTTCAGGCAGGTATTCAGGAGTAATTCCTACTATGTGGAGGTCAAAGTGTACTGCCCCCAAATGTTCAAAAGGGATTGGTTGAATTCAATGTAGGTGTTGCAAACAACGAGGTTTCCTACTTTGGTTTTCTACTGTGTTTCAATTTCTCTTAAGTGCCTGCAGAAGGTGGAACTTTTTCCCACAACGGTGAGTACGTGGCATAAGGCCGGTTAGAGAGAAAAGAATAAATTAAAATAATAAAATTAATAATTCAGATAATACCCAGAATATAACCAGTTATTATAGCAGACCTGACGTGTACTTTTAAGGTCTCTACAATTTCAATCTGGCTTTCTACAGCCGAGAAACAATTGTAGAGTTGGGATTCACTTAGACAGTCCAGGTCCTTAGGTGTGTGTGTTCCTAGTGAAGGGCTCCCCCGTAGATTTACTACTGCAACACGGATAACATTGGAAGCAATGCTAGGTGTTACCTTGACAAAACCCGGAATATTGCTCAGCGTTGTGTTTTCCTGCTATTTGGTGTATACAGAATGCTGGCATTACCCTTAGTAACTACAAGACACTGAAACATACTCTCACTATCACACTCACTTCTTAAAAGTATAATGGGGAACTCAATCTTAAGTAGAAAATAATATCTTGTAAGATTGTTTTTACTACTCATGTAAATGCCAATTACCACAATACAGGGGTAGAACAATACCATTTTAATGCTACGTGAATTATTCCAACTTACTACACAATTCAAAATTGACCATACAAAATAGATACGAGGATCCCACGCTCAATAATTAATAATATAATTAATTAGTTTTAGTTTTAAAAGCGGAAGTTTTTCTGAACAGCCAGGTGGTAGCAGCCTGGTAAAACATAAGCGGATCTATAAATCTTTGGGTGGATAATTTAGAATTAACTAAATACCCATGGTACTTTCCCTATCTGAATTTGGGGTACCCACAGTGGTTAGCTAGTAGGGTTACTTCACGCTAGTGGTGAAGTGAAGCCTGGCTGGGGCCTTAATAGTTGTTCTAGAAGTGATGTCGTCACTACAACCTCACAATACCTGAGTCACCAATAACGGGGGGGGGGGGGACATGAAGATTAGGTCTGACTCTGACAACAGAACGGGAGCCTCTGGTGCTGCCAGGGAGCCTGAAGAAGGAGGACCTCTGGTGGGCGTCGAACCTCCGCTGGGTGCGGTAGGCTGCCAAAGGAATCGAGGTTCTTCTGGGTGCTGGCATCCTCTGGAGCTCGGATGGCGTCAACTGGTACACCATGATTACTTGCGCGACTGAGAGTCTCTGCCCTATGTGAGGTGCCTTCAGCTTACCAAAGCCAGGAAGGTGTTCTGGCATTCACTGCCTGTGACCCACTGCTGAGCTCTGCTCTGTTCTGCTCTGTCTTTTATACTAATTTTGGCAGTTTGCTGGCTCTCAGAGGGGTGTGGGCATTTAGCCCTGCCTCTCGAGGTGAAGCTTATTCGTCATCACAGGGCTGTGTGGAAACTTATCGCTGTTGATGCTCGCCCGAGGTGATGATATCTCTGGAGCACCTTGCCCTTCGGAGAGGCTGTGACTCTCGCTCTAGTTGGCCTCATCCTAAGCTGTGCCAAGTTTGAACTTGTAGGCTTCTCAGGCGGGAGCGATGGCATAGAAACTCGTGGTTTTTTTTTCAGGGTTTTCTGGGCTTCTTTGGGGTGAGGGGCAATGGCATAACTGATTTGTAGCTTAATTTGGTAGACAGTAGGAGTAAGGAACATGTAAGGTATAGGCATTAGGGCCACATGTCCTGCCTTCCCTACTGCTAAATTCTGAGATTTACGCCTACCCTGACATTTCCCGCTGATCAGATGGTATGGAGTCGGCCTTTGATTGGTATGCTGCCCTAGCGCGTGACATGTCACGCTTCATTTGCTCCTCCCTTCTTCTGACGGAGACCCATTTGGAAGGAGGAAATCAATGTTCTTCGTGAAGGTTATGTCCAGGCTCCTCATGACTATAAGCGGTTGCTTCTCTTTTCTATGTTGGTGTCTGTTCTGTGCTCTGGTTCGAGCAGATGAAAGGTATGGTGCATGGAAAGCCATTATATTACCTCTCTGCTCGGGAAAGGAGATGCCTGGGTGTTGTCTGTCATCAGGCAGACACTTTCTGTCTCACTCTCTGTTTATTCTCTCTCTACTTTTGCTTCCCCTCGCTTTCCTCTCACCTCCATCCAGTAGTCAGGCGGCCTCAGTTGATGATCTTGACAGTGCTTCTCTCTTGCGGCAGGTGGGGTCGGTGTGGTGAGGGGTGAGGAAGAGAAGGATCGGTTGCGGTGTTAAAACGCAGTGTGTGAAAACAAGTGTCTTCTGTTTTCCCTAACTGAGGAACGCGTGCTAACCTTTCTGGTCGCCGGGTCGGTTCACAATAAGATGGAAAAAGGGAGGCTTGTTCTTTTACAAGCATTTAATTAGAAAAAGCTGAAAAGGTCAGATAGAGTCTATGTACATAAAGACCCAACTGACACTTTTGAGAGCAAACATTTGTCCTCTTGTACACAGGATGGGATAGCAAAGCTAAATTTTGTTGTACGTGTTAACTATGCTAACAACTATGTTTGCATGGCAATATATTATGATTTTTCTTTTGACACACTCCTTTTTACTCATATTGATATTTAAAAAAATGTAATCCTAACAATCTTAATGGCTAATAGTATGTTACGTTATACTAGCATCTTTGTCTAATTCCCTTCAGGGTTTCAACATTGATTACTCTTGTTTACTAACAATAGTTTATGTTACAGCATGTAGAATTCTTAGGTACATCAATATTTACTATTTTATTTTATGTTTGTGAGGTCCTATCCTATACTTACTTTCAGGAGTTTTAGGCTTCGGACTCAGTTTAAAGCTTATATTTACCAGTCCAAGTCTAATGTGTAAAATTACATAAAAACCTATTTTGATTATCCACAATCCGAACCCTATTTAATACCCTGACCTTACTTTATTCCTAACCTATTCAATGCCCTACCTTAATCCTAACCCTCACATATGCATACAAGGAACACTTACTACTTCTCTCTTAATGCCCTATTGGCACCTTCCCTCTTATGACATGTTACTTCATTCTCTTTCACACACAACTTACTCAGATGGACATGACCACACAGTTTTTGAGCTAAACAGTCTCAACAGGTGACAGGATGGAGGACTGGTCTGCTCTAACATGTTGTGCTTAACATCGAGATAGAAGTTTAAACCTACCCAATCCCCATGAACTCTGAAAGCTTTAACTCTACTCTCCCAATAACAGCTTTCTTAAAATGAGGTCCAAGATAATTTGCTTCCCGTATTAGAGCACGATAATCATCTCAGGTTGCCAATTTAAAATTCTCCCCTTATTTGTTCTAGATGGTACCAAGACAGTCTAATGGGTTTGACAATCACCTTCATTTATTCATTTCATTAATTAATTAACAAACATAAATTCTGCTTGGCATTGTCATTCAAATGGTCTCTTCAACTCTTTGCTCCTACCAAACTCTATTAATATTTGACTCCTTATACTTTACAGCAACACAATTTACGCAGTGCACTGTCTTTATTACTAGTACTTATGGTTAATCACAAAACAAAAAAAAAAAATGTTTTACTAAAATCTTTGTACTGACGACTGCTGGCAGTGCTTCTGAGTTGTGTCCTCTCATATGACAATACTGTCTTCTGTGTAGTCCCTTTTGTTCGATGTATGTGTTGGGCATCCTTTCACCTGTACTTGTCTTATTTACACAGTTCTAGCACACGCTCAATTGGCTTTGTGCGTGTTCCTGCACAGTTCATTTGTCGCACACTTTTATCCAAGGGGTTGTTGTTCTTTATCTCCCCTTAATTAAGCAGCAAACTAATTCTGGAGTATTCACAATAATGTCTTTACTGTGTGACTGTTTGCAAACATCCGCTACCCAATTACATTACGTATTTATTGGCAGTTGAGTCCTGAATGTCTATTGGGCACGGTGTTCCTTATGCTTTATCTTCTTCTTCTGTGGTCGCTCACATTTCCTGTGTAATTTTTGTTGAGATAATGGCCAGCGATAAGTGGTTGTGGGCCGCGATGGGGGTTCACAGCAGAAACCAGGCGACCTGGGAACTCGACTGGTTTGTTTGAGTAGCTCGCTTCTGGCAGTGGGATTTGAGAGTGGTTGATCCAGAGCATGCTGCTGTAGTTTTGTTTCGCTTGTGGAAGCTGCAGGTGATACCCTCCTCTGAGGGAGATGTGAAACTTTTATTGTTCAAAATCTACACTGTTATGGTTGCTTCAGGCTGACACACCATCTTCGCGGTAAATTGCGACCTTCCTGGTATTGCCATAGCACTAGGCGGGGCCATAGCGAACTTGTCCATGGGAGGATTTCTCTGGGGGACCACAGCCTCCTCCTCGATTTAGGAGGGGAATGACTTCAAGCCACATAATAAAGTACTTTTCGGTCAGCAATAGGAACTGATTACCTCTCTCTGTGGCAGGCTAGGTGTCCAGAATATCTACTGCCATCCTTTCGAATGGATCTCCATCATTTTACTTCTGGAGGTGACCTTGTACCCCTAGTCCTCCTTGATTCCTCCTCGTGGTAGAGTAGTCACACATTTGGCACCACTTTTCAAAATCATCCCGACAATGAAGCCAATAGAATCTCAGTCTTGTTGAGGCAGCACCAAAGTGTCCACTGTCTGCCGAATTATGCAGTTCCTTTAAGACTTTGGGAACCATACATTGTGGAAGGACCAACTGTAAGCAGGTGTGTTTCCCATCATTACTTTCTCAGTTCCTGTGAAACATGCCATTCTTCAGTACATGGGAATTCTGTTGTGCACATTATGCTTTGACTGTTGTGCTCAGGCTGGATATCTCTTCCAATTTTGGCTAACAACCAGCTTCTTTTCACTTTAGTAATGGATGCAAAGTGGGATCATTTAGCTGATCTTTCCCACTCATTACTCCATGTACGTGACCCACAAGGTACAGAACCTTGAATTACAGTATTGTCCTCCGTACCTTCAGCGATTCACCACTCTTTTCTTCCTGGCATTCGTAATGACGAGAGAATGGTTCCATAACATCCTAGCTAGAAAGTGCATCGGCATTTCTGTGAAGGCGTCCAAATGGTGCCATCGTAAAAATTTCATCATTCTAACTGGTAAACTGTTGGAGTTTGAAGAGGCCAAAATCTTTGCTACAACGACACTGCATTTTAGAATACCACCTTTCTGTGCTGGCTTAATTAGACGCAAAGATGTGACAAATTTTCAATGACATATTCCTGCAATGACAATTGTACCAGAAGCGGGTCGCACAGTGGGTTGACAACAGAGTACTGGGCAGCTCATTGGCGAGGACAAATACTTCTATGTTGATACCACCAACTCGGTACTGCCTACCTGTAGCACATCAAGTCGATTATCAATACAGCATGCCAGTTTACATTTTACATCATGTCACAAAATTCACTAATTATCTATTTCTCCTCCGTAAATAGCGTGATCTTAGCTAAGGTCACTGAGCTTCAAGTTCATCCTTCTGTTACCTCTAACTGGTGTAGTTTCACCTGTTACTGTAGTCAAATAGCAATTTTCCATACTGTCATTGGGTGACTGCTGGTGTGAAGCCCTGATAATGTCTGGTCGTACTTCGGTTATTGTTGCCCCAGTGTCAATGACTATCTGGCAAGAAACATCATTCAGGCTTCCCTAAACCAATATTGCATCCAAATAATGTTTCACTGAATGTATCTGTAAGAACATTGGAATCTTCCCTCTAGCAGTGACCAACCTTTGCCCCCAAGATTGGTATTTACAAGTTTTTTGAATGTGTTGTATTCTCTCACCTGCCTCTTTTTGACTCTTCCAGCTGCTGCTGCTGCTCTCCTGTTGCACCTGCTGCTGTTGTGGGTAGTAGGCTCTCAGGTGCCCCAGCTGTTCACATAACCAACACTCTTGACTTTAGAGTGGGGGAGGGGGAAGGCGAAGCTCTGTATCGTGGATCCTGGAAGCAAAGTCCCCTTCATGGTCATCTGCATCTCCATCATTGTCTTCGTTCAGCATCACTGGATGTTGGGGTGCAGACCTCTGTCTTGCTGAATTTACCTCCAGTGCTTGGGCTAGTACATGTTGCATGGTGTGAGGTGCAGATGTATATACAGCTTGCTGTACCTCTGTGTCTGTGATAACATCAATGAAGAAGCCACGTGCGATGATGTCGCACACCACGGGGCATCCTCCCAGAGATAGATGGGACATCCGCATGTCTTGCCATAGCTCCTGCAGTGGCTTCCATTGTTGATGGGTGCAACTTCACAGTTGGGTATGGTGGAAATGTCACAGGTATTGGTCACCGAAATGTATCTTCTAGCCAGAGACCAGTGTGGGGTACTCCAGTCGATGTCGCTGTGGCAGACATTGTAGTATGCACAACGTTGGGTCTCTCATAACAGCAGTGAGGTAGTAAGCCTGCTGTTGGTGGGACCAGCTATTCAGGGTGGTGAATTTTACAAACTGATGCTTGTTCTCTTCCTGACCATCGTAAGGGGTGGTCTGAATTGCAACTCCCTTTGCCACTTTTGCCTGTGTGTCACCTGTGTGTACAGCTGCTGCTGCCCACTCTTCAGGTCGCTTTATTGGATATGACTTACCCTTCTTCCCCACTTATCTTAGTCATTGGAGCAGTGCTAGTAGAACTTCGCTGTTCAAGAAATTCCTGCCATTTCTTCTTCAATGCACTCACTTCTTCTTTTGATTCATTATTGACACTGTCCACCCTTTCATTTACAATATCAATTTACCCATTTACACTATTAATTTTATTATCCACACAGTCAACTCTTGTATTCACTAACATGCTAATACCTTCTGTCTTCCTATCTACATTTTCAGTTACAGTGTATATTTTCCTATCTACAGTATCTATTTTCTTGTCCATTAAATCACTTACATTAGATATTTGGCTATTTATATTCTCATTTGTACTCTCTTTCACACTGCTAATTTTATTTAGGCTATTATCACTCGCAATCACTTGGCTACTTAACCCTCAGTGAGTGCTTGCAGTGCCTCCAGTTTGTCTGACATTTTTATTGTTATCATTCACTGTGGTGTTTTCATAAAACAGATGTAATTTTTTTTCTACAGATATTACATTTAATTTTTTTTAACAACACTAGTTACTAGCATATTAATGTATTACAAGATACCAGCAGGCTGTATCCAAGTTCATGAGAAATGATGGTCTTGATAATAATATTTAATAAAAATTTTTAAAAATGTATTTATAATGCAGTTAAATTCCACTCTGCTGTTGTTTACACCATTAAACTACATACCTCTACCGCTAACACTTGTTTTCATCCGTGAGAATAATATTTAATGTCATTCTCAATTCTAATTAAAGTTCTTTATCACTGTCTTTGTATTGGGTACATACATTTATTTTACATTTATTATGTAAACATATTCAGTCCAACCGTGTATTGCTGTCATTCCAAATGTATATAGTCCTGCACGTCAATCCCACTCTCCGCTATACAGATGTTTGCAGTTGGCAGACTTTTCTCTCCCTGGTCACTGTCGTCGCTTCGCTGTCTTTGCACACCTGGGGCGGGCTTAAGGCCAAATCTAGTCTGTTGAATCGAAGGCCCTTCATTTCTTAAATAGACAACCTAGCCCTATCCAGAAGATTCCCTGCACCCTGAGTCTTGCTGAGAGAAGCTAGGGCAATGACCAGAACATTCTTGCAATGATAACCCTAGACACTTAATCCCCTCAAGGACACAATACGGTATGAATATATTTAGGCTTATCATGGGAGTGGTACATGTGGTGACGTGCTTTTTTAAATCTCCATATTCTCGTCGGATACCAGTAATTCCCTTGACAAACTGTTTTGACTGCTCAAGCATGATGCAGCAAGGGGAGTGTTGCAGAGCAGCAACATGTAACAGTATGACTTGCATCTGTTTTCAGTGCCGGCTGTGCTCACTGTGACACCAGGGCACTAAGATGCAAGTGGCAGAAGGTTGTCGACCTCCTATTCATGTTCACTATGGGCCTAGCCTATATCTTGACAACCACCTCTTTCATCCCACTTTGCTCCACCATATGGTTTAGTGATGCACTGTGGTATGTCATTGATTGTTGCCATTGTTTCCAGGCCAGTCTGGTTTTAAAATCTTATGCTTTGTAAAATATTAATATTTTTCACCTTCTTTGTAGAACAGAGGTTTTGAGTACATAGCCTTGTTGATTCTTAACCATGTTTATTTATAATGAATTGCATTTACTCATTTTCCATCCATGGCTATGTGAAGAGAATGGAGAGAGAATCGTTGAGGATGTGGAGAGGTTATTATTAGGGTAGCAGTGGGGTTGGACATGGTTGTAGAGAGGGAAAATCCAATTAGGTTGTCAGCTGCACTTTCAGTATCACATGTTTGTGTAATTGTATTATCAAAAGTGAATCATGGAGGCTTTAAACTCATGTTCGGGAAAATAATGGCATCATTCACAAAATAAAATTTTTTGTGTTAATAACCTTTATATGCCATCCCTCTGAAAGATGTGACACATTGTTTGTAATAGTTAGACTGTGACCATTGTCATTAAAAAAACATGGGGAGATTATGAGGCTAGATATTATGTTTGACATTCTAGCATTACTGCTAAGACGTAATTAATTTTCCTGTGTGTGCGTACGTGCGTGTGTGCATGCGTGTTTTTTTTTTTTTTTTTTTTTTTTTTTTTTTTTTTTTTTTTTTTTTTTTTTTTTTCTTGTAAATGTATTTTAAGAAATACTAGGTTGCAAATTAATTTCACTTATGTGTTATTCAACAAACAATTAATTTTTTTTCTGTGATTTTGTTCCAGCACTGTTATATCCTTGGAATTTTGTGGAACTGTGGCACTTCTTTGGTTGGCACACCAAAAATAAATAAATATGTTATGTAGGTACAACTGTATTAAAATTTAATTGCCATTTTCTGTGTGTTGAGTTTTATATACATATATTTACTATATTTTTTGTTATCTTTCATTAAGTACTGGTATTGCACATTTTTTTTGTGTGTCTATAAATTGTGTGTAGTTTTATATGTTCAGTAAAGAAAAGAAAATGCAAATTATAAAACGTTTTTAAGTATAATGCTGTTAATATAAACACAAGACAGTTATTTTTTGTTTATAGATTAAAATTGAGCATTCTACATATATTACAAGACTGTATGTCTGTAATGTATGTACAGAGTGAGTTTCCAGATTAGCACAATGGTTAGCATGTGTACTGTGTATCAATTTGAATACACTATTTGTAAATGATCCCTAGCTCAGCAACTTTAGTTATGCATATTAGCTCAATGGAATGCATTTAAAATTAATAAACAGATGAAAGCCATTTAATACCATAAGTGGTTCCATTTCCTCTGAGAGATCAAGCAAACTAGGTTATTTAAGACTCCAAATAGATTGTGGCTCTTTCCTGTGAGCGGGCATAATCACGTAACTCTGAGTCATGTGACTTGGCGGGTCACTACAAGACTGCTGTCATAGAAACAGTGTGGCTGAGGCAGAGGGTTGCGAGCTGTAATTATTGGTGGTACCTCCTTACTTCAGTGCTGTTGGCTCGGGTGCATTTGACATGATCCCTTTCCTATGAGCAGGGTGTGGCCATGTCACTGAGTTAATTCAGCACAGCAGGTTTACGATTAATCGAAAACTTTTGAAAGCCATACTTATTCCACTTTCTTCCCAAATTATATGTTTTTATAACCACATATAAAAATAAAATTGTGATAGGGAAATAATCAGAGCACTTTTCTACTAGCAGTTTTAACAACAGAGCACCAGACTTGTTGGAATATTGTTACATTATGACTGATATTGGTAATCATGCATAGCAATTACAAAAAAATCATATAATGCATGTTACAAACAAACATCTTGGTTATTAATGTATTCCACCAGTGTTTGAATAATGTAGAGGGAATCATCAATGTTACCTTTATAGGTAGTCTGTGCAGATTCTTGGGTAATTTGATAAACAGTTTGCTTATCAGCACCACATTCACATTGAAGGGACAATATTTTCCCCGTATGTAGATCAAGTAATTTCATCTACCGTGCTCTTGTAAATTCTGTTAAGAGTTTCTCAGGTTTTTTAGTTCGAAATTATAAAAGAAATTGAAGAAAGGAAGCTGATGAAACCGTAGATAGCGTGGTGACACGAGCTCTTGCCATTGACGTCTAATATATGGAAGTGTAGGGATGTGATTATCAGGGATGTAGGAACAGAGGGTCTCAATGTAAAGGCCAAGAATCTTAAAAGGTCTACATATGGCTGTCTGGAAAAGATAGTCTTTGATTGGTTCATGTAGCACAGAGCTACGAGCACAGAGCTCCAACAGAACCCGTCCCTGAGGGTTCTGTTGGAAATTGATGCCAGTGTTGCAAAGCATCCTGAGGTGCTGCCACCCTTAGGATGTTTACAGTGGCGATGACACTGCCATTTTTTCAACTTGCTTCTGGATTTAACTCTCACAGTAAAGGGGAACACATGTTAGCTAGAGAAAAGAAACAAGGAACGCCTCACTGTCATCCTTTGTTCCAGTATGGGCAGTAGTGAGAAACTGAACCTACTCATGTTTGGCAAGTCAAAAAACTCATGTGCATTCAAAGGACATATGACACCTTGCCAATGCAACTTTAATAAGAAAGCTTGGATAACATCAGGTATGTTCATGAGTTGGGTTCATACGTTTGACTCTCATATGCGTTGCAGGAATCACTCCATCATGCTCTTTGTCGACAAGTGTCCTGCCCATCCACAGATCCTGAATCTAATGAACATCGAGCTGGTGATTTTACCGCAGATCACCACCTCCACCCTTCAGCCTTTTAACGAAGGCATCATCAAGGCTCTGGAGGTGAATTTATTGTACAATCAAACAGCCACACTCATCATTGATCTCAATCTGGGGTGGGCATACAAAAGGTGGGACGGGTTTACGGTTATACACAAAATAAAAGCTGTATGGGACAAAATATGCCTGAGACAATCCACACTGCTTTTGGCAGGCCCACTTCATTGTCAATGAAGCTCCTGCCTTCTCTCTGCCAGCCACTGCAGACATTGAGGATGTTGATGGTGCTGACAATGTGGAGATGCCTGAACTGTCGAGCGAGCCCCAGCCAGGACCGTCGAGACAGTCACAGTCTGGCAACTTTGCATATCTCTGCTTCGTCCTGCCATCTGACAAGGCAAAATGGAAGAAAATTGCCCCAGGCTTCACTTACAAAAAGTATTTTTGTACTGCAGATGAGGTAGCAGTTTTTAGGCGAATGGGACGATGTCGATTTAGTCAAACCGCCCAAGATGTTGGATGAGGGGAAGGAAAGTGAAGTGGAAACACAAAGGCTCAAGCCCTCCAGGGAGGCATGCCTTAATGCACTGCAAATTTTTGAAGACCTTATTCCACACCAGAATTGTTGAGTCATTTAGAGTTCATTCAAAAATGTGTAGTGCAGAAGGTGGACAAGAAGAAACTGGCCTCCATCATTGGCTATTTAGATAAAGTGAGCTTGTGTTTTTAGTGATGCAGAAACTTTAAACTGTGCCACTTTAATGTTTAAAAAAATGTTACATTGGTATTACTCTTATTCAGTGTCATTCCCAAAATTTACATACTTAATGCAGCTTTTGTGTGTTTGCAATTCCATAACTTTATTTATAACAAAAATTGTATGGTTCATGTTGATATACTGCTGTCTACTGTGCCACGAACTTTTCCGAAATTTAGATAGTTAGTAGAGCTTTTCCGTGTTTATTTACTAGGTAGTGTTTGTTATTCCAGTACTTTACTGTATTTCACATGTTAAAAAAAGTACAAAATGTAGACAGTACTATATGTACTATCTGTGTGTACTTCTAGTTCTGTGTGTTTACAACTTACAGATCTAATACTAATACTGTCTACAGTGCTTGTAAAATTCTCTCCCTCTCCCTCTTACCTAGTGCATGAACGTCAGTGTGGATGTGTCACAACAGGCCAGCTTGAAAGTCTAGTTGCATATTCCAGTGCAGTTGGAATGGTTCTACAGGTGGTGGAAAATAGCATTAATTTTGTCTTCTTGTAGCATTTTCAAAGTGTGTTCATAGCATTTATTAGCATTTATTGTTATATTTATGCAGTAAACTATTTAATTATCACTGGGGCTAATGTAATATTACACACGAGTTGTAGTTATTCACATACTTTATTATAATATTATTACATCAAGCTATGCTATGTTTGCAATTACTACCATCACCATCTTACATTCCACACTGTCCTTCTACATGTCGAGTGCCGCCAACCCATGCACACAATCATCATTCTAAGTCGGTCACTAACTAGTACTGCAACACCTTCGCTTTTTTACATTTTTTTGATGAAACACTGTGGTAACCTGCTCACTCTACCACTGTGAGTTATTTTGATAGCTGGAGCTTCCAGGGCCTTTTGTTCCTTTTTTTCACCTCCATCTGTTTCTTTGACGGGAAACCCTCAAAAACTATCTTCTTCTCTTTCCTCTTCACCTGAAGTTTACAATCGTCTAATGCTCGTGGACTTGTCAGTTTGGTTTGCAGTTGCGTCTGGCCAACTCAACTAGTAGCTGGAACTGGTAGCTGTCTGACTTGGTGATCTGGTGCGGCGCTCACAAATGTGCTTTGTTGTTCGCCTAACAATACTTCCATTTTCTGTCATTACCCAAAATGATCTAGGGGTGTAGTGTTTCCAGAGTATCTTCCCCTGGTCCATTGATCTCCTTTCCCTATGCTGATGAGCAGCTTGTGTCCTGTTTGAAAGTGGTCCAATGACTTTTTGGCTGTTTTGTTATACCAGGTTTCCCTTTTAAGTTGGTTGTCTCTGACCTTTGCTAACATATTCTTCTGCACCCTAGGTTGTAAGTTGTATGTGGTGCTAGGTAACCCTGATCTAAGTGTTCTGCTCATAAGCAGCTGATTTGGTGGTGCTTTCAGCTACACTATGGGTGTATTCTTGTACTCCGTAACAGATCCCTCCAATCCTTGGATTCCGTTATATCTTTCCGCAAAATTGATTTTGCGATGCTCACTGCCTTTTCTGCTCTCCTGTTGCTTTGAGGGTATCTGGGGCTTGATGGCACCAGTTTGCTATTTATATCAGTCACATATTGTCAAACTGGGACAGTTAAATATAACATTATCTGAATATATAATTTTTGGGTTACCATGAGTGCTGGTGGCAGTTTTAAATGCCTGGATTACAGATGAAGCAGTTTTATCTGGGATTGGAATAATTTGCAGCCACTGTGAGTAGTGATCCACAATTACTATGTAGCTTTTCCCTTACTGATCAAGTATGTCTGTTGAAACCTGTTCCCAAGGGATGATTGGAACAGATCTGCTACAGAGTGTTTCCTTTTGCTTCACTGGTTGTTGAGATTCACAGACCCTACACATTTTAACATATTCTGTGATATGCTCGTTCATGGCTGGCCAAAACAGAGTCTGCGTGGCTTTCACTTGACATTTGTCCCTCACACAGTGTGTGTCATGCAACAGCTGGAGCATCATACCTCTCAGTGCTACTGGGATAACTACTCTTACACAGTCCTCGTCCATATCATTCATTATCACAATGCCATCCTCTATAAACAGGTTAGATCTGTGTTTCCAGTATACTTGTGCTCTGTCTGTCACTTGATATATATGTTTTGGCCACCCATTAAAATAGCACTTGCTTACATCTTGCAGCACTGGGTCATCCTGGGTTGCAGTGATCAGTTCCTCTTTGACTCTCTCACTGAAGGGTAAGGACTGCAAGGAGTGAACAAGTTCTGTCATGCTGGGGTCTTCAGTTATGGGGTCTGTTAGATATGCCCTGGAAAGCATATCTGCCACATACATTTCCTTTCCGGGTCTATACTTCAGTAGAATGTCTTATTTGTAGAGTTTCAGTTGCATTCGTTTTAGCTTAATGGACCCTATTATATGGAGTTCTTTTTGCATCAGTGGCACAAGAGGCTTATGATCAGTAATAACTGTAACAGGATATCCAAACACTATATTATGAAACTTTTGTAATGACCACTGTATTACCAGCATCTCTTTTTTGACCTGTGCATAATTGGCTTAACTAGGTGTTAGATAATGTGAAGCATATGCGATTGGCTTGTTGTTTTGCATGAGGCAGCAACCTAACCCTGATTTTGAAGCATGAGTATGAATCACTATGGGATACCCTGGGTCAAAGGTAACTAGTGTTGTTGCAGCTGCTATTTTACTCTTAATTGCCTCAAAAGCTTTTGTGTGAACATCTAACTAGTTCCACTCTGTTTTAGATTTTTGTAAGTCTCTGAGCGGTGCTGCAACTTTTGCAAAGTTTGGGACATATTCCATGATGTAGCTGAACATACCCATAACTCTTAATAACTCCTGCCTATCTTTAGGAGTCTCACCCTCAAGTAGCGCTCTAACGCAATTAGGGTCAGCTTGTTTAACCTGTGATGAATAAATTTGAAATACATATTTGACACTGGTTTGTTTGTATTGCAATTTATGTTCATTAAATTTATCATTGTGTCATGAGCCTGCTTGATAACAGCTTTAACTGCCTCATCTTGCTCATGTTCTGTGTCCCCAAATGCCACAATATCATCAGAGTAAACAATTACATTGTAGAGCTAACCAAAAATCTCTTTGTTCTTCTCTTGGAAGCTTTCAGGAGCGCTACACATGCAAAATGGAATCCGTAAGAATCTGTAGACACGATAAGGCATTGTAAAGCAACATTTCAGGCTTTAATTTCCTCCAACTCGAAGTGGTAGAACCCATCCTTCATATCTAACAGTGTATAGTACTTCTTCCCACACAGCTTGTCACTAATGGCACTAAGGGTTGGGGTTGGGTATGGTTACCTTTTCACCACTTTGTTAAGATCAATAGGATCGAGACACAACCGCAACTGACCATTTAGCTTTTCGACTACAAGGTTACTGATGATACACTTTGGTGTTACCTGACTAACTTGTGTTATCACTTCTTTTTTTTCCAGGAGATCCAGTACTGCCTTTAATCACTTATTTATCACTCTTGGTTTGCTCATGGCTGGTCGTCTTATTTGCTCTGAGTTGGGTTCTGTGACTATTGTGTACTGACCGGGATATTTTCCTAATCCCTGAAAAAGTCTTTGTACTGCATTACAAATTCTTCTTTGGTGTTCAGAACATTGTTTTCACTAACACTGTCTAAGCGCTTAATCAAAACTAGCTGCACACAGGCTTCGACTCCTAGTATTGAGACAGCATTGATTTTTGTAACTAAGAATTCAACTCTAATAGTTGTTCCACCATGGGTGCACTTGAAAATCACACCACCCTCTGGAGTTAACTTAGTCCCCCCATATACTACTGCTGTTGCTCTAATTCTTCTCATTGGAATATCCTCGATCACATTCTTGAGTGTCACAAATGGTAATATGTTCACCTCTGAGCCTGTGTCAAGTTTGAAAATGACTGTATGAACATTGAAATTTACACTATGTTTCCACTCCTTCTGACATTTCTGTTCAACAGTTTCAACTGTGATGTGATCGCAATTGAATACCTCCACTGTGTCAGTTTCAATGCTTACTTCAGCCACCTCCTGTACTCTGCATTGATTAGCCTTTTGGCACTGCTTGACAAAATGTCCCTTCTCTTGACAGTACAAGCATGTTTTCCCATATGTCGGGCACATACTATATTGGTGAGATTTACCGCACTTAACTGCATGTCCTAGGCTAATAACCTTGATCGCTTCCCCTTGTTTTCTACCCCTCTTTCCACTGCCCATTCCATTAACACTTTGGCTACTGTAAGTGGGGGTTGCAATCTCCAATTACTAATACGCACTGCATCCAATGGCACTTGTTTATCTTCTTTTTCTGTCAGCTTTTTGTTGTACATTTTGCTTCGCTCAGCTTCACGATAGTCCTGAATGGCCTGTTCTAGTCAAGTCATCTATACAGAGAAGGGCCTCCCTGAGGTGGTTATCTCTAATACCAATCACAATTCGGTCCCTGAGAATGTTATTTTCTTGGTCGTCATAACTGCAACTCTTTATTAACTTCTTAGTCTCAGTAAGGAAGTAGTTGAATGTCTCGCCTTCCTTCTGGCAGCACTGATTAAATTCATACCTTTCATAGGTTTCATTCCGCTTTGGGGCGGCGTAGTTAAAGGCTTCAATTAACTTGTCAAAGTCTTTGTCCCCTAGGCCAAACGTTGCCGCCAAGTCAATCACATCTTCCCTTGCGACATCCAACAATAGTCTTGCTTTTGTTTTGGAAACTCTTCTCTTTTGTCCTAAAGTTGCATCTTTCACTAGGTTCGGGTCGTTCGTACTAGCTCCAAGGTAAACCATAAAATGGTGTTTAAACCACAACCAATTTTCGTGCACATTATCTTCCACATTTAACTTCGGAGGGAGGTTAAGGGAGATTGATTATAAACTTTCTATAATGCACAGGTTTTGGATATTCCTTATATAAACACAGACACGTATATTTCTCACTCAACTGTATGCTCTTCTGTCTTGCTTCATTCCTGAATTCACTTTTGGGGCACGAGAGACAACAACCACGACCGCACCCGACTCACTTTTCTAGCCCATTTGTATTAATATCCTGCCGACTGGGCCATGTTTAAGTGTCAATAAGGGCTAACGTAGTACTGTACATGAGCTGTAGTTACTCACATACTTTATTATAATATCATTAAATGAAGCTATGCTATGTTTACAGTTACTACCGTTGCCATCTAACATTCCACACTGTCCTTCTATTCTACATCTCCAGTGCCATCAACCTAAACACACAATCATCATTCTAAGTCGGTCACTAACAAGTCCTGCAACATAAACACGATTTTACCAGCAATATGGGTGGTAGAAAGTGGCATTCATTTTTATTATAGAATGAAAACACACACTTAAAAGAATTCATTTTTCTACTGCTCTAAAAAATTATTTTCAACAAACAGGTATGTTATTTGTAGGAAATAGTCTTGAAAAGTATCTCAACCTTAATTCATGCTATATTTTAGTGATAAGCCGATATAGATTTTTACTAATACTGGTACAAACTGATACTTCCTTTCCAATACAGCCGATATCCTATACTGATACAATGGATGTATGAGTAATGAACTGAGACTTGTACTAGCACCTAAAGTATTTTGGAAATCTGTGTTGAGTCAGAATCACACTATGTACTATTTTATAATTTAAGTAATCATACAAATATAGGTAAATTAGTTTCATATAAATTTGTCAAATGTAGAGAATAAGAGTAGCACTTAGAAAATACTTAAGTAATATATTTTTATTCTTAGGTCAGGGAAACTTAAACAATTTGTGTTTTAAAATTATCAAATAAAAAATATTACATCTACAAGGTTGTGTACCACATTTCTCAGCATAATTCAACTTTGTTTATATTCAGAAAATTAAAAATTATTAATATGTATAGTTTTTAAATTTTACTGAGAGTAAAATTGAAGCACTGCCAGAGTTGCTAGTAATGAATGTCAGATTTGGTATGACATTCAAAATATCTTAAATACTAAGATGACAATGTGGAGCTGCAGTGTGATGCCTGCAAAGCTGGTATTTTGGCAGCCCACAATACAGGCTGTAGATGATTATCTCTTACAGTGCTTGTCACAGCAGGCCACAGTGGGGTGGGACCTGCAACTCACTCTCGCCCTCACATTTCCTGTAGATGATTATCTCACAGTAGGGTGCCTTCTACCTCCCACCCTATCCAGTTGTTGAGTGACAGTCTGTCAGTTTAGTTCTTAGAATAAGAATGGCAACTGCTGCCTCAAAACAGCAGCTTTTAAGGCTGTCTTAACTCCAAAGTCGCCACCCTATCATCCTGTGGTGTTACTCCAGCTAACCACCTACCGGCCTCTTTCTTTATTCTCTACCTACCTCCCAGCCATCCTCCCCCTCTCCTAGCCCCTTCATGACTGGTACGTTTGCACTCCCTCTTGCTTGCACACTCTTCCGTCTCTCTTCAAGTTGGCTGCCTCACTCGCCCTGACAAGGTCACCAATCTCAACAGGATGCAGCTGTCAACATGCTCGCTCGCCTCCTAGTCCGCACTGCTCTCTTTATCATTGTATTGACTATGCTGCCAGCCGTCTGGCCGCTCCATTTGGAATCCCGAAACATGCTCTACCGGAAACCCAAGTTTGCCATGCATTGCCACTCAATCATCTTGTGACAACCATCGGCTCATGGGTAAACAGTTTCTTCTGTTTCTATAAATTAATTCTAAATATACATATTATACTAAGCCCACTATTTTGTGAATCTTTTTGATGGTAAACATTTTTGAAAAAATTATTTTCCACCGCCTCTATCTATCGTTATTGAATTTCATTGCAGCCTAGCTGCCATATTCACCATGTATGTATACAATCTACATTCTTTTCCTTAAATTACTTTTTTTTTTTGTTTGTAAATTACTCTTTGTTTGTGAATTGTGTGTAAACTAGTGTCAATCATTTATGAGTGTGTTGTGCTTTTGTGTGTCGGTGTATTACATATAAACCAATACAACATATTACATCAATAATAATGGTAAGCCAGCACCACCTATTTCTGCAGCAGCCCACCTCGCTTCTCACCTGCACATGTTGCAATTGCCCTTGAAAAACAGGACAAACGCTTCACGCCAGTGTATGCATGTGTGTCGGCTAACTTTGACGTCGTCCTCACTGTCCCACCCGGGAGGCAGCCCACTGATGCTCTACTTGTGCACCAGGCATGCACGGCCATGCCTGATGTCACCATCATTCATGCAGGAACGGATCTTCGAACCGGATCACAGCCCGCTAGACTCCATGTTCCAAGAATAAATTCAGCCCAGTATGTGTATATTGCAATTTTAATTTGTGCCTCTGAAAGCAGAGTCTAAAATTCGCAAGGGAAAGTGTTAACTCCCTTTTGCTCCTCTTAAGTGAGGCGTAAACAGCCTGCAAGTGCAAACCCACATGGGTTTCAGTTTGATATTGAACACAATCTATTGACGCTCATAATTATTTGCATAACTTTTTGGTGCTAATGTCATTATTTATTATTTTTTATAGGGCAGTTTTCTTGTTTCGAAAATGTAATAAATTATTACGTAAAAGATGCTGGCAGTTCTGGCATCCACCATGCCACTTGCCCAAAGCAAAAATTCTTTGACTGTATTATATTATTTTTACAATTTAATAACATGTTTTTTAATGTTGGTGTATATGTTAAATGCTATGTTCATAATTTTAATAATTTTACGTGCCATACTGGTCCATTCCAGCTTGTTTTATTAATAATTATTTTCAAACACAGTGTGCATATATAAACTCTGGACTCAAAATAAAAAACATTACTTGTTGGAATTATTCCACAAATTCATCCAGTGTTATTTATGTATTTTCCAGTATTTTCTTATATACATTTTGTTAAATGTATTTTTAATTAAATTCTCTCTCGATGTTGGCGGAAGATCGCAGCCGGGGTAGCTGGATGGCTCACCCACCATCTTTAGTCTGATTCCAGCGGGCCTAAAGGATACACACATGTCGCGTCGTGAGAGCCTTCAACCACTTTGTCTCATCATGTTGACACCATCGGGTGAGACACGAGACGAACGATGACACAAATACTTACTGGTAATTTGGGCACCAGCGGTGCTTCCCAATCACCGCACTATTGAGACTCAGGGTTCTCAGGGATGCTGTGGGTTCTGTGTGTCCGTCTCACCCGTGCGTACTTACAAACACATAGGCAATACTAAACTTTTACTAAACATATTTATCACTTGAAAAACACGTACGGATAGGACATTGTCACTACTGAATAAAAGAGGTAAGTTCACCATAGACTTGTTTTTATTGATGCTGTGCGTACAAATCAACGTACCATGAAATTAGTTACACACGCGGTCATGTCTAGCTAACTCCGCCTGGGTGCTCCCCAGCCCACAATTAATCTAGCACATGCCTAGATGTATGATCTCACCACGGTGTATGAAAACACAATCTTCACAAGGGAAGAGAGTTGACAGCCGCTAGGCTGGACTGACAATTTTTCCCTGAAAATAGGACACTGTGAATTATAAAATGAAACCCTGATGATACATTAACACGTGTGATTACTCAAGATCACTAACCCAAACCTATCTGTGCTCACCCCCCAGCACGTGGGTAGTGTGGTGACGGCCTATACACAGAGCCGGCTAGGACGGGAATAATTACACCATACACAAATTACAAAATTACATAAACCCTCAAAACATATATGAAACAAGACGGGACACGGGATGAGTATTCACAATAAACACACACACACACACACACGTGTGTGAAAACAAGTTTAGATGGCATGGATGCCGCTGGATCAAGTTGGTAGTGGATTATGTGGTGCAGGTGAAATTACAATATTTCTTCGTGGAAACAGCAAATTAAATTCAGACAAAATATTATTCTTGTTGAGAAAATTATTCTCTTTATGATTTACATGATTACAGGCTCGTGACATGCCTGATGGCGGTAAAATCAAACATTAACATGACCACATGGTCAAATACAAAAAAGCATCAATTTACATGAAAAATACATTGAACCCTGAAATAAATATTGCATCTATGATGTTACATAAATAACCTCTCAAAATGCAACAATAGCGTATACAAAGACTTGGCGTTGGTCGGCCACGAGGTTATGCATGATGCTGCCGTAAAATATTCAAACACAAAAAATTACCCACAAATACATACATAAAAATAAAGCCCTTAAAATTGTGTGTAGCAACAATGCAGAAGTTACAATGAAATGCCATAAACATAGGCAGATGGTGCCTGATTCAAGTTGCGCGGGTCACGTGACCTCTCCGACAACTTTCTCCTTGATTGAGTTAAAAATGCTGCAAGGGCGCAATAAATTAATAAAGCGGAAGTATAATGCTGGGGAAAATGTCTGGCAAAAACGTACGCAAGCAAATGTTAACCGGGTAAACTAAATTGACTATGGAAAGCTATATCAGTGAACAAAAGTTGTAGTGCATACTTGACAGTGTCTTACCTCGCCAGCTCTCCTCGACAGACTGTCTAGAGACAAGCGTAGCACGGACCTACCATGGCCGCCTACGGCGTTCACATAAGCAGAAGTGCTATGCACACTGAGTAAAATATTTTATTATTGAAAATAAAATGGCACAAATTAAGTATAATATGGTTTTACATTTTTATAATTTTCTTTTGAATTGTCATATTATTTTAGTGTCTCTTTTTGACGGTGTTCATGCCCGAATATCAGTGTTCTTAATCTCGACGCCAGAGGCACTTTGAATTTTATAAACAAACAAGTTTAAAATAGCAACAAACACTTGAACACATTTTAAGACATATTAAACCTTGCAAATTCAATAGAACACATTTTACACTGAAAAATAACATTTATATGAAAGTTCAAAATTATTGGCCTCTTTACGCATGTGCGGGACATGTGCATGGTGAGCAACGCCATGGGCTCTAGCGCTGCTGGCTGTTAACCGGCATCATTGTTAGCTGCAATACTAAGTCTTTAGTGTAACGGAACCTTTTAATCTCTTTGAGTCACCCGTGTACGTATCCTCATCTCTGCCAGACTCACGGCCCCAGAGATTTCTTACTGTAATGGTACCACATACTTAACAGTACTTTTGCAGCTTCTGCCTATGGCAGGCCTCAATGCCATGCCCACTTCAGACTAGGGTCAATGTATGTTTTATACTGATGGTAATATCGCTTCTACCAATATATTTTTGCAGAGGATCCGAGTCTTATTTATTTGCTTTCGTTTGTAAGTACCTTCGGGTCCTGGCCACTCGAGGAAACCACTTGTTTGAGAGTACTGAACTGGTTAATGCCTCATTTTCTTTATAATTAACGTGACTCGTGAGGAGATTGCCACGTAGCTGTCGACCTGCTAATGACCTAAGGAATAGTCTCCACGTGCTCATCCGTGCATTGATGAGCTGGCGCCCTATGACCATTATTAGCATCTTTTGTAAATTTTCATTAATGAACCCAGGTTTATCTGCAATCTGCCACACCTTGCCCCTCAGCAGTGTCCAGACCATGTTAACTTTACATGTGCAGCTATGGGCAGTCATGATGTTCTTGGAGTCTTCGGCTCGGGATTGCATATTGTACCTATAGGTGTTTAGCTGTTATGAGCATGTTGGATAAATGAATGCATGATTGTGGTGCAGTGTACAAACAATTGTTGGTTTATATATTTCATTTTAGTAAGGAAGTTGGTCTTTGCATTGCCTAAACATGTACGCTGGCAGAACATATACCCATAGTGGCGCGTGCCACAAAGTTTACATTTTTGTGGTGATAGGAGCAGGTGCACTGTCTTGTGTGTTGTATATTTTTATCCAGAGCACTTCTGCTTATTGAAATAAATTTGCATTTCATTAATAAAGCTTCTGATTTTTTGTAAGATGTCATTGAGAATAGGTTTAGTGTTCATTAAAATTTGAGCAACGCTTGTTGAAATTTAAGTGGTGCTCATTAAAATTTCAGCTGCTCTTAACTAAATTTATGCAGTGCTCGTAAAAATTTAAATTGCGCTCAGTGTTAGTACTTTTTTTTTTTTGTCAAAGTGAGGTTATTAATGATTTTTTGATAATATATTTTTATCCAGAAGACGTCTTCCTATTGAAATAAACAAACATTTTGTTAATAAATTATCCAATTTTTGTACAAAAAGGATTTCAGAAATGGATTTCACACTAGTTTAAAGTTAAGCGGCTCACAATGTTTAAATTTTTTTCTCGTCAACTGCATGTAATTTATGGTCTTGTAGGGTACCATTTCTTTACCAGAGTATCTTCCTAGTGAATTAAAATTAAAATTAAAATTAAAATAATTTAAATAAAAGGGTTCTTTTGCTCCGCAGTGAACAAAACACTGTCTTAATGTGAAAAAACATATTTTCATAACAGCTTGTCTGTTTTGGCGTATTAAAATCAGTATATTTATATTTGATAAATCCAGCAAATTGGAGTAAATATTTTCAGGAACCATAACATTTTGTTTAATCATGGTTCTACTGTACTTTGTGGATAGGCCATCTAAGTGCACTTGAAAATTTCCTCTCTCTGTATTCCACCAGAAACAGAACATTTTTGGCCTCTCAAAGTCAGTCAATCTGCGGTGCTCTTCCCACTAACTGTTGCCAGTAGCCTATCGTGGCCATGAGCCGTTGCCTGGTTCACAGATTTACAGTGGCCACAGTGAGTTAATCAAAATTTTTCTTAGATTTGCTCAAAAAATCATGAAATATTTCATTAAAATTCAGTTCATTTTTGCAATAGGCATATTTTACTGAATAAGTCGGTGAAAATCCCAAGTCTTTTATCTTTATCCATTTGTGTTTTACATTACTGTATGAAGAAGTGTGCGTGACAGCTGCCATAAACTCACAACTATTTCTTACAATAGAAGATATTATTCACCAATTTAAGATTTTGTAACTATTATCTTGAAAAATTGTGGAAGTCATTAATATACCAAATCTAGGTAATTTTGTTTTAGTTCCTTCGAAGGGTTTTTGTGTAGCTTACTTGATTCCCCCCCCAACCCCCCCCGTGGTTTTCATGTTGTTCTGTATTCTGAATGCCAATAAAGAAACATTGTGGTGTGTAGTTTGTGAGTAGATTTTTGGATTCTTTGTGTAATGTTCCTTACTTACTAGATTCTTTCCACAACAGTGGAATAGTTTTTAGTTTAAATGTGCATGTGTTTTCCCTTCAGGCGACGAAGGGTTAGAAAGCAGTGCATGGCTAAACTCCTGTCTCAGATGAAACCTTTCAGCTTCGTGGACCGTGACAAGAAGTCGAGGCTTCAGAGGCTCTGTTGTTCGACTCCTGATTTGCGTGATTTGCATCAGGACATGCCCAAGCCCTTCAGGGCAAGGCCAGTGCCAAAAAATCTTTTCAGCTCCTATGTGTATGAAAGAATGACAGAAGATGAGTTTTACAGGTTAGTCTTCTGTTGAGAAATGTAAATCATTTGTAGGTAAGTTTTATTGCAGTTTTCAGATGAAACTGAATATTTTTGTACTTTAATGTTACATGTACCATATTTACCCAAATATAAGATAAAAGTTTTGCAATAATTTCTTCTGAAATGTTTCAGGTAGTTTGATTTTCACATTCTAAATTGTTTGAGGCTAATAAATTGTTTGAGTAGTAGGAAGTGATGGTCATTGTAGTTTGATTATAAAGTGTATTACAATACTACCCAGTTAAAAAAAATATTAACCTACTGCGCTTTATAATTTGAATAAAATATAGCAATAGGCCTGGAAAGGCTGACATCCTGTGGTATTTATGTTTCTTTACTATAGTACACTCTATATGATTAAAACTGTTTATAATCTGGCCAAAAGTTTTTGTTTAGCTATTTTTTGTGCAAGTGATTTTTTAATTTTAATACCATTGCCAAGCTTTGCTCTTCATATTATATAATTTTTTTAAATTTTATTTACACATTTTAAATGTTCTTGATAGCACTAGGCTCTATATTGGAATAATACACAAAACATATAGTGACTGTAACAAAAAAAATTGATAGTAAGTATAACAAATAATCTCTCATAAATTGACACATCATTATTCCTACCCAAAAAACTTTTACTACAACATTTTCATTTAAAATCTTGCATCATAATTGTTAGTATTCGTCAGAATGTACCTAAGAACTGATTCCACGTAGGTTATATTCTTTTATTTATGCTGCAAGTTTATATATTTTCTAGCAACCTTAATTTGAAATAAATTTTATCACACATCAATTTTACCATATTTAGTATACCTAATTTATTTATTTAGTAGACATAACTTATTTTTTTAATAAATCTGAAGCTTTTTTCATAGCATAATTATTAAGAGCAGTATGATAATATATCTACTATTATTGTAACAAAATTTGTGAATGACCTAATAAGTGTACAATGTTATATTTTTAGATATATTCATTCTTAAAGTTTGTAACGTTTCAGAAAAAATTAAAGCCCTAAATTCTGTTTTCTATCATCCACATGCATACATTCTTGGCGGTGGTGACTACATTTGTTAAAGAATAAAGTTTGATTTGAACTTCAGCATCATACTTTTTGTTATTTGCTCTCTGATTGGCTGTTGTCTGACCATGCCACATTTCTGCTCCAATCAACACTGACGAGAGGAGAGCCAATCAGGGAACTTTTCTTTGAATTTACGTGATTAAAATTTGCTGTACTTTCTACCCTCTAAGGGCTAAATAAACACTAACAATACCAACAGCAATAACCTCTAAATAATTTCTACATCAACAAACTTGTGACATAACCATACTTATACTGCACTTCGCTTAAATAATATAATAAATCTTAATTTGAAAATCATCTTAATTAATTGTTACCACAACCAAATAATCTGAAACCAAAAAGGTAATAATAATATAATAACAACCTCTAAAAACCTGCAACGTTACATAACCTCCATTCAGTTTGGAACAAATTTTCATAAATTTGGTACAAACTGAAACAAATCTAAGCGTTGATTCACTATAATTGTTGCAATATGTTATTTTACATTTTATTTACAGAAAATTCACTATCATTATCTATATGTTACAACATTACATCAGCACCTAAAAATTAAAAAAAAACATTGGCCTACAATATTTTCCTTATGACTTATTTAGTTATTTTCATTTATAATACTCCCTAAAAGTCTTTTTTCTCAGCAATCATACTTCTGGTTTCTCACAAGAAAACAACTACTGTAATCTATTCTTAACCATTTGTGTAATAAGAGTATGCAGCATTTAGGACGCTGGTAGGAAGGAACGTATTTCACGCACCCCAACAGCTGTTCTCACAACTAGCTAAAGGCAGTCATGAGGGCAAACGATGAGACGCTGCAGCACAGAGTAGAACGTGCTCTAGAAGTGCAAGAATGCAGATAGTGTCCTCTGTGGGAGGAAGGGGTTGTATTTTGATTCAGGGACCCTTAGAACTCTGCACTCAACTGCAAAATAAGGTAGTCAACTATGACCCAACCACTCTATATGGGTGAATACAGTGTTAGGGCACCAGCGCTCAGCTGTATATACCTTTTCACGTTGTTACTAGTACCTTGGTCACAACTACACTGAGAGCTACCATGTTGCCCCTAACAGAATCAGCTACCTTACCCCTATGCAATCGACATCTTAGAATGAGCATCAGTCGCAGCGGAGAGGGGATGAATTGACACATGATGCATTTTTTCATTTTTGGTAGGGGATGACCTCAGCTCCATCCCAAGATTAGCATTGTAGAGTAGAATTTTATTTTATCATTTAACGTTCCCCATGAGCTGAAATTGTACTGTCTGCCTTAGCCTGTATTATTCACCGGCCCACCCTAGCTATGCTAGGAGTTCATTTATGCACCAGTAGATAGCGTTAGTAGTATAATCATCTGTTTCGTGTTTCCCATCCTCCAGCCAGCCAGTGATGTCGGATACGCACATCATGCCTCTGTTACCATTCGCTGCTCGAGCACCCCTCGTCCTCATGACACTGCCAATCAGCAGCGGGCCGCCATCCATGAGGAGTATATAAGGAGGAATGGTCCTCCACCCCTTAGAGTTTTTCTCATCAGTCTTCCAGCAGTATCTGCTTGGAACACTTATACACTACTCCGAAGCCTAGCAGCCTCTGCTCAGGCAAATTACTCTGCTACTCTAGCTTCTCGTAGTAGTTTCTGCTCAGGAGCAGTTAGGCTCTTGTATGTAGTGGTTCTCACCACTCGATAATGTGTTAGCCAGGTGCTCTTTTCTATGAAGATCCCTGCTAAACCTACCACCTGCTTAATGCGGAAGTATTGCAGTATGGAATACTATCCTCAGTCCTTCTTAGGACTAAATCCTGTCTATTCTGCTTAGTCTCCCAGCATCTGTATCCAGTGCAACGCACTGCCACATTAGGGAACTACGGCTCAACTACAGCTCAACAACATCAGGAACACACTCACCAGCTGCGCAGCGCACATCAACACCACCTCTGCTATACCGGTCGCCTCTACTGGCTTATTGACATAATACAGCTTCTAGGCCACCCCACACACGTCAATCCCCAAAGCGAGTACGTCATCACGTTTGTCTTCCTCTTAAGGAAATAAATGTGAACTTTTAATCCTTGGGACTTTCCTTACCTGTAGCTTAGTACCTAGATCCCAGTTGATAAACCAAGGGGAAGGGAATGCAGGATACACCAGGAAGTTTCTGAAGTGATTACAACTTTTCATCTACACGCACTAACTCAAACTCACCCTTTCTTGCTACCTAGTGGTAAGAACAGGGCGTACACAGGTACACGTTGATATCCATGTAATTGGCAATGGGCGTGTAAGGCCCGAATTCCAGTGTACACTGTGGAAGTAACCGCCAGGTGTTGGAATAGGGTGACCACTTTGTTCGATTGTTGGCATGTGGTCCAACACGTAACTGGGTACACAAGGGATCTGCGTTTCGTTCTTCTACGGAGAGGGTGTGTGCTATTCCACATGACCTACTCCAAGTGGAGGGGCCTTAAGGAAAGGATCAGGAGGACATTACTTGCTTCTGGGAGATTACATGAGTTTTCTTTGGCTTTGGTTGTGTCGATCTCCAAGCTCAGCCCACATGAGCAGGCCCAAGGTATCCACAGGTTGCATGTTCCAGTGATGCCACCAGTGCCTTCACACCTCTTCAGTGCTCCTGTGCGCACCGGATCTACTCAACCACCTTCCTGGTTTATTTCAGGACTACAAGATTCCCTGGCATACCAACCACCACACGATTCATACGGAACTCCCATTGTGCTCTGTCCTCCACGACCAACACAAATAGTGACTCCTCCCACGAACCAAACACCGTCTAGCCAACCAGCAATCCGCCCATTCCAACACCAAGGTGTCTGCAAACCCGTTGTACCTACTAAATGTCCAGTTGTACTCAAAACCGCTGATTTTGTGCCCTGTTGGTAATCCACGAGACCAGTATTGTACAACGGGAAGCTCTTGACTAGCTGGTCCAACTAAAATCCCACGACCCATTCACAAGAGCGTCTGGACAGATCTTGGCCAAACACTGCCGGACAGGCAGTGCCACTCACTTGACGCTGTAAGTATTGTGGCATTCTCTCTCCCGTCACACGTCAAGTTATTAATTTTTTTTGCATAATTTTTAGCTGTTTCCTTTCTGACTGAAACATTTCTTAAGAGTATGTATAATATAATCTTTCCTTAAATGAAAATTACCTCTCTTACACTATTATTTTATAAGAAAAATACAAACAAAATTGTACTTATTTTACTATCCTAATTTGTGTATGTTCATCTTTATAAATTATTAAGTTTTTATCTTATTTTCTTCAATCTTAACTTAGTGTTGAAGATTTGTGTTTGTTGTTTGTCTAACCCCCCAGTGATTTTTTCTTTATTTTCTTCTTCCCTGACTTCCCTTCTCACTTTGTGTGTATATTGAAAGTTTGCCTATACCATTTTATTACACTTTACTGTATTTATTATAATGGTTATTGTTCATTTGACCCCCCTCCCCCCTGCACCAGATTTCAACCTTCTTTTACATTTTTTCATTGATTGTGTTCGTCCTCTATTATTTCCGATCATTATTTGCACTGCCCTTTCAAAAACAATACTCTAATTTGAATACAAGACCCTGATCATCTAGTGCTACATAACCCTGTTTGCACATTACATCACCCTGTTGTTTACAATTTCCCTCTCTTTCTTGTTCATTTTGTCACCGGCTAATGGCCAGCCACAATTAGCCCATGACTACACTCACTGTTAAAGGTACAGGTGGTGGTGAGCACATGGCTAAGAACCACTACAGACCACAGACTTCCCAGAAATGCACTATCAGTTGTTTCAGTGTAAAATGTATTTGTTTCCAGGAGTAAAATTGTTTATGAAAGTGTTATATGTATTTTTGGTGCCTTTTCAATTTGCCATGTTAATATTTACTCAGCGTGCATAGCACTTCCGCTTACGTGAACTCCGTAGGCAGCCATGATCGGTAGACGCGAGCCCTGTCTCTGGGCAGTCTTCCTAGGAAGGCTGGCGAGATAAGACGCTGTCATATATGCACTTCGCCTTTTTGTACTCATGTAGGTTTCAATAGTTTATTTTAGTATATCTGTTAGCCTTTGCCTTGCGTACGTTTTGCCAGACAGCCCAGCATATTGCTATCCACTTAACCTAATAATTTGCAGCCTTTAAGGTTTTTTGGAAGATGTAAACGAGGGAGTAGAGTGTTGTATCGGAGAGGCCACGAGACCCATGCTACTTGTGTATCAGATGCCATCCACCCATGTTCAGGGTAATATTATTGTGTAATTATTTGAGGGTTTTGTAATGCTATCATGTTTTACAGCCACATAGCTCATGGCCATGCGGTCAGATACCACCAAGTCCGTATCCACGCAATCACCGTGTTATGAGTGCTATTTGTGTTCCCATCTTGTGCGCCATAATTTATCTCAGAGTTTTATGTAGTAGTTAATAAGAGTTCATGTATTCTGTGTGTTTTAACACACTTTGTTCTTGACCACGCAGTCAGCTTGTGTACTTGACTTTTTCCCGCCATTTTGTGACCTAAGGGTTTTTGCACGTTATTTTCTGCAAATATAATTTTACAAGACAAATGCAATCATTTGAGATGACTATTGACCGGATTTCTGGGTAGATGATGTGCTTTTGCATCCACACACGTGGTCCACGACAAGCCCTTTCCAGCGGCATCCACGCCATCTAAGAGAGAATTCGTGTCTGTTGTGTCTTTATTTTCCATCTCGTGTCGTGCCATATTTTCTTCCAGTGTTACGTTTGTCCTTGTATGATGTGGTTGTTTTGCACTAGCCCTCTATGTGTTTGACCATTGCCATACAACACGTGTTTTGGGGATTGAGTCCCGACGAGTAGGCGTTAGCTGCAAAGGAATACATTAGTGTTTATTTCATACTCTGTCTCTTGTCTTTGGGTAAAACCTGCAGTCCATCCTAGCAGCTGTAGGCCCCTTACTCTGTAGAGACTGTGCCTTCCTGCACCGCGGAACATCATCCAGTCAGAGGAGCTCAAGTTGAGTTACGTGCTTGAGGGAATCACCTACCGGAACTGGCTAGACACACTCGAGACCTATCATACTATTAATTCTGGCACCAACTGTAGATTTGTAAATAAATTCCTACATCCGCAATGTAAAATGTGAATGTTCTTTAGTAGCAGTAGATACCCAGCCCAGTCAATGTTTATTAAGTGTATTGTCGAGTGTAAAGTTGTTCAGTGAGTATGCATGGGTGAGACGAGCATACAGAACCCACAGCATCCCTGAGATCATGAGTCTCGAAGTGCAGTGCATAGGAAACACTGCTGGCGCCCATCAGTCAGCAGGTAAAATGTTGTCGCTATCGCCTCCATGTCTCACTTGTCTGCGTAAATTTTTTAACCCCATTATGTTGTTCAACATTAGTTTGTGTTAAATTTTGTTGCCATTCTTTAAATTTTGTTCAAAGTTGTTCAATTTTTTTTCCCAAATTATTAAAACCTGTTTGCATTTCTTTTTGTATTACTTTGCTATCCTTTTGCATTTTTTTTCCGAAGAGCTTTAATTTTTTCTAACAACAATCCAAATGTTTGCTTCATATTAGCTATGTTGATTATAAATTAAAACTATTATTTCTACAAGTTTCACTGTGAGTTAATCAAATGTACTGTTTTTCATTTTATTTTCAACCTATACCTAGACCACCATTTATCAATAACGTGTACTAAAATTTTTTTCTTTCATATATGTAAACAAAACAACATTTTTCTCCATCACTTGCAGATCATGAAAAGCTGCTCCCATGATGTTCCATGCTGTGAAAAACCCACAACATTACAAGTTAACAGTTTTGCTTTAACATAAACTAATTTAACACTAGTATAATAATCCAAACTCTATCAAATTTCTTAATGCAGTTCTTTGCATTATTTATAATTGTTGCAAGTCTTCCCCAAACAATATTCATATACATACTCCAAATGAGAATTTACCACTGAAAAATATACCTGTTTTAGATGTTTAAAAGACAATACTCGTTTCAGCTGACCCAATGCTTCTTTTATTGATAACAATTTTTTTGTCTCATTTTGAATTTGACTTTTACAGCGATCAATAATTTTATACCAAGATACCTAACAAATCTTGCCCTATTTAGCAGAGTATATCGTATTCATACTTCTCATTCTGTGTGTATAATAATGTACAGTAATTAGATTTTTTTAGAGTTAATTGTAAGCCTATTATTATCACACCCCTACAATATATTATCTATTTAATTTTGCATATTTTCTAAAATATCTTCAAAGTTACATCCAATACAATAGATAGAGAGATAGAGAGATATATATATATATATATATATATATATATATATATATATATATATATATATATAGGTGTCATCTGCAAGTAAGTTACCTACCCATGTAGGTTCAATGTGTCAAAATCCTTTAGATAAATTTAAAGTTAAGTTTTTGTTTCTAGAATCAGCAGATGTTAAATTGAAACCATTATATAAAAGCTAAGATAAAATTCAGCTAAATAAGAGGTCTAAATAACGTGTGGAAAAATTAATTTTTCCATGAGACCAAAACAAAAATTTGGGGGTTATTTTGTTGTAAAAAACATCATATACAGTCGAATCTCATTAATACAAACCTGTGGGGACTTAAAAATTCAGCACTTTGTTATAATAAGGTTTATACTAAACAAACAAGACAGAAAATGAAAAACTGCAAAAAAAAAAAATCTTTGAATAGTCCTAGCAGCATCATAAGCTGCAACTATTTTGTCAAAATTTTAAATCATCGTAGACAGTTATGACAAAGGAAGGCAATGTCCTAAATGGCAGATTTTGTTGACAAAATGATCACGTGACCTGATTTTGTATAAAAAATGATGACATATGGTAATTTGGTATTTCATATTTTGTATCAAGTGGATGTTAGCAAAAATACAAAGTTACAAAATCTGTGCCATATTACCGAAGTGTAAACGACATGAGTTTAAATTGGAAAAAAATAAACTCAAAATCATAAATGAAGTGGATAGCGGGACGATAACTTAAACAGAAATAGCAAAGCAGTTCAATATTTTGCCATGTCCAAAATGACAATTTCATTATTTTGTAATTTGTCATTTCGTAAGTTTAAATTCAGACGTTGTTAACAGTCACTTGTTTAGCACTCAGAGCAACAAATTTTACATTAATGCATATATAATTACCTTTCCACCAAAAGTAGCACGTTTTTTTTTTTTTTCCTCATAACATTGCAGTAATATGATCACTGCTGTTGAAAAGTTTGTGCTGTCAGTGCACAGCCTACGTTTCAACAGTCATTACAGAAAAGAGTAGTGCAGTGATGTATATGGAGCTGATAATATGACCAGTGTATATGGAGTGGTTAATGCAACCACAGTTTTTAGAATCTACAGTACAGCCAGCTTTTCTGGAATAAATAATATAATTAATGTCTTCAGAATCAGTATTATGATCAATATTTTGAGTATTGGTGGTATAGTGTTTATGGATTTATCGTATTACAACTCATGTGGGAGCCATGGCTTGGGGTTATGGTTGTGTGTTGTGGTATCATTCATTTTTTAGAGATAGAAGTAAGTCCAATGAGTTGGTTAATGGCTACTATGAGCATTACTGGTACATGTGTTAATTTGTAACTGATTGAGATTCTTTTCAAGGGTTCCAGTATTTAGTTATGTGGTATTCACATCTCCATACTTTTGTTATAGTACTACAAGTTTGTAATGTTGCAGTCTTTAAATTGTAAACTTGTAGTCACATTTTGGATTACTCACTCGGCAGAAGCAATCAACCTAAATAAAGGACCACAATAAAATAAAAGAAGAAAAGAAAAACCAATGTTGGATAATTTCCTCATAGATTTATTTATGTTAATGCAATTCACATCCTTCTAAAAGCAGAAATGCAAATACATTGCAACATGAGCCATACAGATTACAAGAACAGTGTCACAGAGTTCATTACTTATTTAATAACATACCAGGCAGACAACTGAACTACCCATTTCAAAGCCCAAGGGACAAATTGCAAATGAAGAGTAGGAGTGGGCACTCATGGCTCACATCACCACCGTGCTTTACCCCTACCCCTCATCACTGCTCGAAAAACCTAACCAAATAAGGGCATTGTGTGGTACACAATTCCTTCTAACACTGGTGCAAACCCCGCCATAACCACTTTCCAATGCAAGCCAAACTGCAGTGAAGTTAAACAACTGAATTTCCAGAACATACTCGAAAGGAAAGAACATCTATGAACATCGTAATGCCTCTCAACTCTAATTGCTCTTGCAACCTCAACTACAACTTTAGAAAAAAAACTAACTCATGACAAAAACACATAATAAAATTGACAGAATGTCTGAAATAATGTACAATAATATATTTGCATTTCCTCGCAAACCAAAAGAAAATTAACTAAATTTTCTGATGAAATCAGTATTACCTGCATAGTTACTCGAGTGAGTTATTAGCTGGATATGGATGATTGACTTTTACTTGTTACTTCAGTGTTGAGTCCAAAGTGGACATGTACTGTTATGCTTGCTGGTGACCAGTGATTGGTCGTATTTAGAGGCAGTAAACTGACAGGTTATTGTTCATCTTCACAGGGAGTTGTACTGTTTCATGAACAGAGCCACCAACAGAAATTTGGGGGCCCCATCACGAATATTTTGGCGCCCCCTCTTTTTTCTTCCTTACTCCCAGACGTCCGGGGCTCCCCTGAGCCTTAGGGCTTTGGACAAATGTACCCTTTCTCCTCTCCTGTCGACGGCCCTGGTCATGAATGGTTTGCACTAGACTCTGAAAAATTTGTGTTTCAGAAAATTATTTCATTTGAGCCCTTGGTAACACATCATGTATGTGTATGTGTTTTTTGTGGATTAAATCATTTAGCAATCATATTTAGCAGGGAGGGGATGAAATTTCACAAAATATTTCAGAAAAGTAATATGATTGGTCAAGTTCATTACAGTGATAATTTGAAATAGTTTAAAGTAGTTTGTGTGTTCTTACTTTTCTCAGATCTTTTATCACAAAAATTAAAAAAAAATTGTTTTTGTGTTCACAGAAAGTAACATTTACTCTAACTAAAGTTGTTTGGATTTCTTTGTTATTACATAGTATACTGTATACATCGTTTTTGTGTGAAATTCATAAAATATTTATGCCCTGTCAGTATTTTTTTTCATAACCTAATGCAGTCACTACTTAGTTTTAAATAAATATAGTGGGCCACAATTCAGGTGTCAAACTCCCAGCCTCTGGCTAAGAGGAGGGCACAAAAAGGAGAGTTTGATAAAAGTAACCTGGGGTTGCAGACCTTCCCTTCTACCTCAAACATGTGAGTAGAGTTACGGGGCATACAGGCACATGGTACTGACATTGAGTGGTGTGCATAGCAAACTAGGAATTGAATTATGCTGATATTTAACTGGGCCATACAAATGTTGCACTGAAGGTATTATGGCATTCTGGATATTGCAGTTGGTACAACATCTCCGTTAGTTTTGAACTGTTATGGACTTTACCATACACAAGGTACATGTCAGCCAGCTCTGCTCACATAAAGCCTGCCATGCTCCCCCAACCAGCTACAGGCATATACTGATTTCCCAGCAGCTAAGGCCATATCTACACATGCATCCTCTTAGTCTGTGAGTTTAGCATATGAATTTTTGTCCACGGTATACATTAAAGATACTCGTGAACAAGTTCTTTAAATTTTTCATTTGAATATTATATTACTGTCATTTGAATTGAGTCCAGTTATATATTACAACATAAAATTAGTGTATTAGCAATATTCTTCATGGAAGTGTAAATTAAAAACAATAAATCATTATTGCTAACGGCAGTGTCATTGATGAACACACTACATATTCTTTGCAGACTTCTCATTGTTGTACTTGTGTGGTGTGTGAACTTAAAAATAATAAAATTTGGAGTGTGGAAAGAAAAGAGGATTTTAAATGTATGATTATGAAGAAATTTGTCAGACGTGCGAGTGATGCATAGCAAAATTTCTACTACGTTGCTTGTTTTCTCTTTGCTTGTGGCGTCTGGCTACGCAATAATGAGACCACATGAATTGGCTGCCCTTACAGATATTCTGACCATGGGGAAATGTTAATTTCTTACAAAAGCAAAGTAAGAGTCACTGATTCTTAATAAACAAGTCAGGTAAGTACATAATGTGAAGTTTTTTGAATCCTTAGCATTGACCATTAAATACTTTGAAATTATGTGAATACACATGACACTTTTGCATGAAAACACAGACAAGGCAGAAAATTTTCATACCATTTGTATGAAAATGAAACACACAAACATAATAAACCCATGAGAAATAAAATACTACTACTGCTGTCAATACTACACAAACAAAGCCATTCAAGTGCAGTGTAAGTAATTGTTGTTTTACTGTCCAAAATAAAAATATGTGTCAGAAATGGTGAATTCAAAGATAAAGTGAAAATTATTAAGTACCGGTACAGAAATATCCAGAAATATTAATCCAATCTATTAAAAAAAATTGCTGTCATTCAAATAGAAATTCTTTCGGAATAGATCTAACTGCTAAATTCAGCAAACAAAATTTATTTTCATGAGCAAATAAAAGTTGCACTGGCTCATTAATTATGCGAGAATTAAGCTTGATTCCATATTCATGATGATACAAAGCTGTTTAGCTAGAGATTCTGTTTGTTGCTTCTGGTAAATTTTGCACAAATTTTACACCCTTCATTTAAATCAGCAAAAATAATTTAAAATTACGAATGCACTCTCTTAAAGATTTTAATTAAAATTTTTATATCCAAAATTCAGACATATGGTAACGCATATACGTAACTGTTCTTTCGAAATTGCTGAACCATACTCAGTGTAAGCCATACCCTTACATTATTTATGAAAAAGGCAGCTCTTGCAGTTTAACACACTTCAAAACTACGGCAATGCGTTTTGGGCCTCTTCTTATCATGCCCCACATATTTAATTACACTAGGTGCCTCTCTAACACCATTCCTAGCATTACAGTGGGCGGTACCGGTATATGCAAAATTGAAAAGAAATCTTGCAGCACAAAAGTTATGACATACTGTTTTCAATGGTGTCTATCGAGAGTCCTTAATCAAAAGGGTTCGCATGAGGATGCTAATTAAAAATTTGGAATTCTTAGATAAACATATTTTCCTGAAACATCACTTTTATCAGTTCTGTAATTTAATCCATTTCTCCATAGTGAAACTGTTTGGTTAAACCAGGTAAAGTGCAAAAGAAAACGATAACCAATATCATTAAAACTTCCAGAGATAGTTGAGCTCAGTTCACATAGCAAAATAAATTAAAGAAATAGAACTGTCAAAAATATATTACATTTAAACAAACCCGAAATAAATTAATTATAGTTAGTAGTGATGCTTTGAATTATAATTCTAGCTATACCTGTGGGTAGGGGTTTTAACATAGCATTTAAAATAAATAAACATTCAACTGAAAATAAACTTAAATATAAACAAATAACTTTAAATGCTGAAATCATTATAATATCATAATTTTGCTATCACTGTTTAGTTGTCACTTCAGATTACTCAGAAGCTTAATTGTCTTGCATGTGCAAGGCAAATTTGCACAAGACATTTAGGTTTCTTCCTATTGCACCAATTTCGTTAACTGCAGTCTTCAAACTAAGTTAGTGGACACACTTAAATCATACATGTTATAATTTATTTGTATTTATAATTGTTTCTAGTTGTTTCTTGTGGCCATTTCTGTAGCTTAACCTTCTGTCACTTTTTAAAAAATGAAATTGCCAGAGACCTAATAATTGATATTCACTAAGTAACCCTGTGAAATTGTTACACATCAATTCCATACTCACCCAAGTATAGGACAACCTTAAAGCTGAGAGACTGTCTCTATCTGTGATTTGGTGTTAAAGAGAAATTAATATTACCACAGATTATTGAAATTTGTAGTGTATCAAGATTTCTGTCATGATGCTTCAGTAAAAGTTTAACATATTTGTCATTGCCAGAGATGAAAACTGAATTACGTGCGTGATCATTCTCATGTAAACTTTATACTTGGTGAAGTTGAAATTAAAAGCTCTGTTGCTTACTTGGCATTTTTGAAAAAATAAAAAAATAGAGCCAACACCACTACTCAAGGAAAAGTACAGACTTCAAATTTTTTATTTGGCAAACATAAAAGGACCCCAGTTTTTTGGATATAGTTATTGTGTTAAAACATAGTGTTATATTAAGCTATTTAATTACATGAAAGTATAAAACATAAAAGAGAATAAAATTCAGTGGGCACCAGTTCAAACACAACACATTTTTAGGAAAAGTAATCAGCTGCCAAAATTACTGTAGACATGCAGGTGTGTACATTAAAATACATTCATCTATGACAGGGATATTTTTTCTAAAGATGATTTCAAACACTGTCATTTAGCTAGGAACCAGATACATCAATGTGTTTTGAGATGAGGAGGAGCTAGATGAGGGTACTGTACATGTGTCCTCAGGGACTTGAAGAGGAGGATCCGTGCAGAGGAGTTACTAAAGGCATCATCCCTGCCCCCGTCGATGGCAGCTCGGGAGAAGCTGGCCAAGGCACGTGCTTTGTCCTCTGACATGCTTTCAGAGCATGCAGAGGTGCCACGCAGGAGGCACAGAATTCCCAACTACAAGCAGTCCCACCGTGCGCTCATGCGGGAGCTGCGCAACAAGTATGATGATAACATCACCACTAGCCCCCAGCCATTCCACCTAGAGACTGCCAGCCGCAGCGCCAGGAAGGTACTGTCTCCTTTCATCTGTAGCCAGCATAACTGTATACAATGCATAATGTACTATGCCTTCTTTGAATCTCTTGTAATATACCAGGTGTTAAAAAAAATTATTTCATATTTTGTGTGGAGGTAGTATGCGCCACAACAAGTAAAAAATAACCAATAAACATGGGTCCTAAAACACATACCGTAACAGCTATGAGCATTTGTTCACCATCACTGCTGTGAAACTGCATATCTCCGTAACATGAGCTCTTTGTTCACTTGCAATGCTGCAATCAATACCACAGTATTAAGTTGTTGCCCGCATGAGGCACATGCGTATGAAGACTACAGCAACCATTACAGTAATTCACAGTTCAGGGCAAGTGCAGTGAATGTCCTTATTACGTTTAATCAAATCAATGTGTGTTATTCTTGTAACACCATTGTTGTTTTACCTCTGCACTTACCGCATAAGGGAAGCCTATTATTCCACACAGGAAATGGCAGATATGATATTTTGTTAAGGTCTAGAAAACGAAAGCAGCCTTCGAGCATGTGTCCTGTATGCTGAGAAGTATGCAGCACAAAAGGTACCATCTGCACAGTTATTCAGCCGCCTTTTCCCGTGACTGACAGACACTGGATCTATAGCACCATTCGTACACCCAATATGGAGGTGTATGTACTGATCCTTCACTGCAGGCTCGCGCCAAATGAACCATCAGCTCCCTGCTCTCCACCACAACTTGTTGCCAGAGATCATCTCCTGTTACAGTGTCTTCACTGGATTTGTGCCGAAAACTTCTTACCAATACCAGCCTTGTCTTCTTCGCTCCCTGTGCCGAAGATTACTTGCCCCCACCAACAATGTCGTCTACACACTACACACTGCTGGTCCCTTCAGGGCAAACACAAATAAAGTAGTACCAGTTCAAGTTAGTATCACAACGCTCAACTACCCTACCCATTGTTAGCCTAGGACCATGTCGCCTTCACCTGACTCAGTGTAGGTTAAGCTTTCGTAAGGTCATGCTGACGTTAGGAGCTAGTGTGATACCACCCGGTTTATTTTGGTTGTACGAATAAATAGATATTTAACCAACTCAAGGGTAGGTTTTTCGTACTAGTAATTCCTTTCCTAGTTGACTTCACGCCGGTCCAAGGGATAGCAGGTGACTGGGAATTTTACTCATAACCGCCATACACCAGTGGAGTACCCACAAGCATTCTGGATGGCCACCCATTCTGTGCAACACTGTATACGGAACGGTAGAGCCCCAACACTAGGTACTCAGTCTCGTGATGTCAGATTGTCAGCTCAGTGCTCATTCTCTCCACCACGCTTTTTGTGCCGGAGGGAGTATTCCCTAAGTTGGGAGGACTGCTCCTCATGAGACAATCACCCATGTATCCATGTACTAGGACTTTCTGCTGGTAAGACCTGACTTCCAATGCTCACCGTGTTTCAGCACCGAGTACTGGGATAGGGGTACTGCACTCGGTTGGCAGACATGGTATGTGGTTGTACACCCTTATAGGACAAAACATTACGTGCTCCCCCTTCCACGGATGTGATAGTGTGATTCTGTCCTCATGCCCTACTCCCATCGAAGTGGTATTTGAGAGAGAGTTAAACAGGTACTCACTGCCTTTGGGCATCAGTAGGAATCCCTTCCTCACCGCACTCATGCACCTCTCACCAAGGGAAAGGGCCCAAGCATTGCGTCACCTACAGAGACCGACCACACCAGAGATTCCCAAGATCCTCTTTGAAGCACCCACTCGCCTTAAGGAGGTGTTTTACGCCTACTTAAGTGGACAGGACAAGTTCTTGGGGATAGCCAACCCACGCTTCCGGAGATTTGCACCAATGGAACCTACCCCTGTGACCACCACCACCTACGAATTCCTGCACTCTAATCAACACAGGTCCAGCAGCCTCCACAGGTTACGAGTCACCCAAGGAAAACCTATCAAAGCATAAAATAGTTATCACTAACCCGACTTTGTGCCCCGCCGCAAAGCTACCAGGCCGGTACTTTACACTTTAGGCGCATCAGAACCTCATAAAGTCTATAGAAACAAAACCCTGCCACCGGGTTCGCTTGACCTAGCACTCACCAAAAATGCCTCTGCGTGGTGACGTCCTCTCACTAGCCACAAGGCAACATGTTTCAAGAGCCAAGCCAACTTTTTTCTTGCACCAAACATGAGGCATGAGCCCATGACCCTGATATTAAGAGTCTCATGCTCTACCGACTGAGCTAGCCGAACCTAGCCAGATGCCTACCAACTACAGCACAGACTTCTGGACATCCATAAAACACCTTGTGGTACTTAACCAGACCGCAACAACGTCGGACACCAACATGAACGAGCACAAGTCAACTCGCACTGTTACAGCTGCAACCAAACACACCTGCTGTTCAAAGTCAAACTGCCCCGTCATGGGACATACAGAATTGAGTGTGCCCATTGTCAACAATGGTTCCACCGTACCTGCCTAAGCTGGGCAGACAAATCATGCTAAACTGATGGTCTCAAATATAGTTGCGACCAGTGTCAAACTTGAAAGACGTCATTCTGTAATTGGATCACCTGCCTAAGGCATGGTACCCACACAGTGTGCTACATACTGTGTGGGGAAACAACCCACATAGTGCGCTGCATACTGTGTGGGGAAACATACCACCATGGTTGTATCGGTTGGCCGGAGAAGAATAAAAACCCGACCAGGGATTCCCTCTCACACACACACACACACACACACATGTACACATGCACATTTGCACACATGCGCACACGCACACCTCTCTTTGTTCTGAGCAGGTGGGGATGGTTGCCAAGTTTACCGTGGGCTCCCCAGATGTTGGCGTTGTTGGATCAAGGTTTTCACTCTCCTTCTGTCCGCTTTCTCTATGCTTGTCTGGGATTGGTGAGGAAGGGTAGGGTAACGTGCCGTACGTCCCGGATTCCTTATCCTGATTACACTCCACCGACTTGGGGGTAGGTGTAGGCGGGACCGAGCCTGGAGGGAGGAGGTATGTCGCTGCGTCCAGTTTGGTTCCCAGGGTGGGCAGTCCTTTGGGGGAGGAGGCCGACGAGGCTCGCGCAACGCGTGCTAACGAGTTCTCATGAGTGGGCCGACACTCTGCAGCCAGTGGGACAAGCAGGCGGGTAGGGGAGGTTCGCGACCTCTGTCTAACGCTTGTGCCATGATGTCTCGGCTGGGATGCAAGGTGGCGTCCGGCGAGGTTCAATTGGGGTACTACTAGACATGTACCAGGGTCTCACAGTTTTAGAACCCTCTTTATATTGCGAACTGGTGCGGGGTTGGTCTGGATGCATAACAGCCGGACTGAGGCCGGGGAGGTGTAGTCGAAATTGGGTTACCATCCTAGTTGATTACAATGCCCTTATGACCACCTAGGGTGGTATGCAGTTTCCCACAATCTATTACACGGTGTTTCTCCCGCAGCCAGGGCCATCACAGTATCATGGGATACTCCAGATGTGAGGCTACTAAAAAGGGGACCTTAACATGCCGACCGCGTAATCTTAGGATGATGGTAATTTCCCTGGATAGTTCAAGGAGGAAACTTGTTATGGGCCATTTGGACAGTTATATATGATATAGGAGTCACATTGGCTCTTTGGCGCCGCATGAGTAATGTTCCCTGAATGAATTGTGGTCCACGGCTGTGTTTAATACCATTGTGAACGGGGTATTGTTTAACAGGATGCGTAAGTGTGGTTTGTCAGCGCAGGGAAGGGGGATGTGTGACACCTGAAAACAGGCCGTGGCTCCTTTAGGCTGGGCTGGTGTGTGAGGGGCACGGGGGCGCGGTAATGCACTCGGCGCCCGAGTGTCTGCCTTCCCTCTTCCTCTCTCCAGCCAGAGGAGCAAGCTCCAGAGGAGTGCTGTCCTGGGCAGTGCCGGTAAGAGGAGGGGAGGGATGAGGGTAGGTGGAAGTGTGGCGCGGCCTTCAGGTGCCTGGAGGGGTGGAGGGGTTCTTCTTTCCGGGGCTTGCTGGGCCTTGCATTCCCTGTGGTAATGCTCAGGCCGTGGTACTAACAGTCTTGGGTTTGATGTCGCTTGCACGTAAATGGGGTGGAGGGTTAGTTGTTTCACTTTTCTCGGATTACGGGCTACCTCTATGCTGCCTTGGCTACAAAAGGGGCTACAGGTTCCTGTGCTGTGCAGCTGAGCATTTGAAGGGTGGGGAGGAGAGTAGTGTGCCACCTGGGGTGGGTGCGTGGGACAGTCCCGGTTGAAGTGTGGTCCTGGGCAGTGCCAGCAGCGTGGCAGGGTGGTGGAGGGGGGCTGCAAGTTCATGCCGCCCCCTACAGACTGCCGGGGGAAGAGGGCCAGACCGTAAACCTGGGCACATGCCGCCAGCTCTCTTTCCTCTTGGGGTGTTCCTTTATGTCTAATTCCTGGGCCTTCTCGATTAGACTCTCGACCGTTTGTGGCCGAGCAGTGATCATTAGGTTATTTAAACCTGGGAGAAGGGTGCAGGCAATAGCTCTGACCCGTAGAGCCTCGCTCTGCTCTGGATATACTCTTTTGTGAAGGCGCTCCTTTCACCTTATGAATAACTCGGCCTCCTCATCGGGTAAATTGGTGATTTTCTCACTCAGGAGCTCATCTCTTGAGAAGTGAAACTTAAGTTGGGCCTTAAATTGGGGCCCACTTTCAACAAATTCGCCGTAGCGTTCCCACCAGCACTTGTCAGAGCCTGTCAACAGGGAGTGTGCACGGTTCACCCATTGTCTCTGCCAGACAAGGTGTTCTCTGTACTCTTTATCGCATTCAGCGAGGAATTTCGCGGGGAATGCGTAATTATTCCCGTTGAATTCTGGCAAATTCATCTGGCTTGGTAGTCCCTAAATACTACAGCTGCGTTGTAGTGTGGGGTTACGTGTCTTATAGCTGTGCACACTATGACACACTTCACACTGGTATACTAATCCAGATGTATTTATGTGCTCGTCCAGCCACCCTATACAGAAGTGGTGGAATCCTCTCTGGCAAAGAATGCAGCGGATGGTGTATCGACCATGCCCTTCACATTCAGGCCACTGATATGGCTGTGGCTCATCCTGGCGACACTCAGTACATTTGTACTTGAGATCATCTGTATAGCGGGGTGTCTCATCTCACCTGATACAACGTTAATGGTAGGTCCAGTGACAGTATGTGCACTGGATTATATAACGTCCGGTCCCAGGGCAACCTGTTACGGGGCAGAGGGAATTGCTCACCCCTGTCCTCACCTAGCTGTCCATAATGACTCGTTTCTGAGTCGGACATAGTGATGAAATGTGGGTGCCACGGGGTGTTTAGTATCTGAAGTCATGAAAAATTCTCCTCGTCAAGGAATCAACAAAGGGGGAAGGGGTGTCTGGCGTGGTCCTTACTCCCAAATCAAAGCTACCAGGAGTAAACGCCCCATGTTGGGCGCCAAATATTGACGCGTGTTGTTACTGAGTGTGACTACCTTAGATGGCAGTGCGGTGATGTTGACTATCCTACCATGCCCAGCTCGGCCTACCACTGTGATTAATACCCATTTTACTGAGCCAGTGAGTCATAAGGGGGTTAGATACAACATCAGGTAGTTTGGGGGCAGGTTTACTTTGGGCTGGAGGGGAGTCAAACCCCAGAGTGAGGCGGATGGATGTAGCTGCCCATCCAGGGAGCTCGATCCTTCTCACTAACACGGTCGCCAATATACGGGGATGCCAGCGATCCCTGATGGATTAAATAAAATGATTATTAGTTTGGTGTGGAGATGGGGGTGTGTGGTCTGACAGAGGAGAATTTTGATGGACGAGTAGGCTGGCGTGACGGGACAAAATCTGCAGACGGGCGGGTTGCATAGGGTTGGTTGCCTGGCTGGGCTGGGAGTCGAACCAGAACTACTTTACCCCATGCAAGCTTGATAGAGCAAAACTTAGGGACTACACTGCCCTCTGGGTGTGCTACTCTTATTAATCGTCCAGACTGCAAATTGACATTACTCATGGTTTTAGGGGTTTGCCTAGCAGGGGTGTCACGGAGAATAGTCTCTTTCTCCTGGGCATGCAATTTGATCTGTTCCTCGTACTCTGCTGTCGGGTATCCTGACCACTAGGCACTGAGCAAGTGATATAAGGACGTGGTCATTTCCAGTGGAACAAACGGGGAAATTGGCCGTGGAGCTTGGTCGTTGATAAACTAGCTTAGGTTCGTCCTCAGACATGGAACTGACTACTGTCCGTGCTAGGACACGATGTTCCCTACATCGTAGTTTACTCTGGGCATCTCCTTTTCTACTATAGATCTGATTAATGGTTCTACACCAGCGTTTAGGAAAGAGGAAATCGTTAACTAAAAATAACGGAATAAAAACAAGTAAGTTTGACGTAGTATTTATTGAGGGGATTATTCCCTGGAGAGAACCGGCTATTCCCAAAAGACATACAATTCGTAATTATTAATTTGCCCTGGCTAAACACTTGGGGAGGATAAAAAATACGTAATTAACTGGGTCAGGCATAGGCGGACCTGGAATGAAGTAAACTATATTGAGCAACTTTACAGCGGCTAGTAAAAATAAAAAATTTAGCAATGCAACTTTCACAGTGGCTAATATTTAAGTGGGAGCTAATCAGGTATGCGATCTAAAATGTGTTGGCTTGTTACCGCGGAGTCAGAGGAAGTTGAATGGGGTAAGGATTATTGGGGTTAAGGCGAGGTATACCTGTAGCAGAAGTAGGTGTCTCACGTGCAGGTCTTCAGGGACGTGCAGGTCTTGAGAGAGAGAATTCTTCGCAGACTGACGAAGGCCTTAAGGTGCAGGTTTAGGTAGGGATGTTTAAGGCAGGAGGTAGTTAGCTCTTGGTGAGACTAACAGGAAAGTCTTTTGCAGACTGAGGTAAGTGGAGAGTCCTTGTCGGACTAAGGTGGTGTGCAGGAGAGTCCTTGTAGACTCAAGGATAGGTAAGTTCACAGAGTGAGGAAGGTTAAGAAGAGTTTTTGCAGACTCATGGTAGGCCTGGAGTCTTCAGCAGACTCGTGGAGAGGAGGGGGGTGGGGGCTTGCATCCTCTTTGGTAGCCGAGCCCGGCGCATCTGCCGGTGCTGGCTGCTGGGGTTGTATTTATACTGAATTTCTCATTATCAGCAGTTCTTCGGGGTGCGGGGGGTAGCATAGCCTTTCACCACGGGGACGTGTTTATCAGGAGTGCAGAAGGGCTGCACTTTTCTTATCGCCCCGCGTGGAGGCAGCATCAAATTAAAACCTCTGTCTCTGAGGCGGGCGGCCCGTGATGTCGCAAGGTTACGGGGGTACTGCCATCTCTCGAGATTGTAAGAACTTCTGGATCTAGCTACGAGTATTAGAATTCTCAATAATATTTATTCAAATCATGGGGGTGCCTTTTGCATGCATAAATCTGGGTGAGAAATGGGGATTTTAATTATGCACATAATTTACAGTGATGTAATCGGTTACCCAGGCTTGTGGGCTTTATTAGCGCAATACATATATTCGAATTTGCTGCTTATGTATTCCACCCCTGAGCGCACGTGGCTCATAAATGGGGCGAAGTCATCCTTAGAGCGTGCATCCGTACTGCGTAGCATGATGGCATGCGTCACCTTTTTGGTATGCACCCATGCCTTACAGCTGTGTGTGTAGGGCAGGACACATTAAAAAAGAAGGCTCGTGAGCACTCGTAACCAATATATTCCCCTCGCTACACTGACCTAACACAATCCAAGTGACACAGAAAAAGACGACACAGAGGTTTCCTTTGCAGCCTTGGTACAGCTGCACAGCAAGGAGGAAGGAGGAGAGTACGCAGCTAGCCATGCAACAGAGAGAGACAGCAATGTCTGGACCAGCCAGCGCTTCTAATAAAGTAAATAAAAGAGTCAGCCACCACCTGTGGCCACGCACTATCATAGCAGTCAACTGACCTTACCACTCGAAGCCAAGCACAGAGCAGAGAAAATGCACAGACCAGGGAAAACTACAGAATCCGATGGAGAGAAAAAATATGGTTTTCTTGAAGGGACAATCCTACATTTCCTCAAAATAATTTTTCTCGTCTCGTTCCTTTGCACAAATGAACCTACGTTGTAGTGGATGGGGAGTGGGAATTGACGCATGATGCTTTTCAACAATGAATGATCGACTTCGCCACATCAGTGCGCTTGCTTTTGCCACTTGATTCTACGGAGTTTGACTGTTGCATGGCATCACGACACGTCAGGAAAGTTATGCATTGAGATCATCCAAGTACAGCAATGCACCGTCAGATGCCACTACTAGTACCATCACAGAGCATGCAGCTTGGAATCAGCACCGGCCACTGACCTCACAAACTAATAGACTATGCCATGCTTACCCCCTCCACAACCCCAGCCAGGGTGCACTGAGCAGAGTATAAATAGCGTGCCGCATCCCCGACTTATGAACAGTCTGCTTTGAAGTTCAATCTGTCCTGTTCCTTCACTGCACACTCGTGCCGAAGGAACCATCGGCTTCCTGATCTTCACCACAGCTGCTTGTTGCAGAAGCTCATCTCTTATTGCCTTGTCTTCTCCGCGTTTGTGCCGAAGACTCCTTACCAATACCAGCCTTGTCTTCACCGCACCCTGTGCCAAAGATTCCTTGCTGCGGTTAATAATGTTGTCTACACACTAGACACTGCCGGCCCCTTCAGAGCAAACACAAGTAGAGTAGTACCAGTTCAAGTTACTATCATAATGCTCATCTACCCTACCCATTGTTAGTCTAGGAGCAGGTTGCCTTCACATGGCTCAGCGTAGGTTAAGCTTCCATAAGCTCGTGCTGACATTAAGAGGTAGTGCGAAACTACTGTGTTTATTTCCGTTATAGGAATAAACATATATTTAGCCAACTAAAGGGTATGTTTCCCATAGTAGTAACTCCTCTCCTAGTGGACTTCACACCCATCCAAGGGATAGCAGGCGACTGGGGATTTTACTCATAACCGCAGTACACCAGTAGAGTACCCACAAGTATTCTGTGCACTACGGTGTACGGAACAATAGAGCCCCGACACTAGGTACTCAGCCTCCTGAGGTCTGCTTGTCAGCTTGGTGCTCATTCTCTCCACCGTGTTACCTGCATCGGAAGGGGTGTTCCCTGATTTGGGAAGACTGCTCCTCCTGAGACACTCACCCATGTGCTGGGACTTTCTGCTGGTGAGACCTGACTCATGCATTTTGGCTCTGAGTACTGGGATAAGGGTACTTTACTTGGTTGGCAGACACTGTATGTGGTTGTACACCCGCATAGGACAACACTTCACCTTGATGTGGTTTGGGGCTTGCGAGAAGCATACAATGCCAGATTACCTTAATGATGCTCCAGATCATCGATGGATGCAGATTCAGATGGTAGTTTTTCCAGGGCGCCAGCTTTTCTAATACTCAGAAAAGTACGAGAGTCTCCTCTCAGGGTCATTAAGTACAGGTTAACAGCCTGTGGTGGCATCCCCTCGCAACACACATCTTACGAATTGATTAAGAAAGTCATGGCAATACTTCTATACACTGAGCACGTGGTCAGCGACCACATGGTTACATTTACTGGTTAGGGCCAGTTCCTGAGGTGAAAAGTACTTTACGTTAAATAAGACACGTGGTTTGCAACAAAGAAATATACCACCAGAAAGATTACACGTGGTAACATACGATCTCCCCGTGCCTGAAGTAGGCTTGGCACACGAGGCCTACCATGGGCCTATGCTGCGAAAAATGGCTTAAATACGCCAAGATAAAAATTAAGTGAATAAACTCTCCGGGAGAGAGGAGGGTCTGCACACAGGAAAGCAAAAGCTAGAAAAAGTTCCGGTAAAATTACATACTTTAAACTATTGACATCCTAAATGATAAACACAAACTTGATGATGCTCCCATGCCACGGGGTGGGGAGCGGCGCACGTCCGCCCTCGAAGATCCATTAAATCACACTAAAATTGGTGGCGTGTAGGTACCCTTATCAACAGAAACCTTCCCGCCAGCATATCTAGGGAAATGTTTACACAGGACAAAATGCAAAACACTTCATACAAAATATAACTGAGAGCAGGAAAATAATCAGTGGATTATATTACATAAATTTTAAATGTTCAAAACTCTTCTGGAAAGTCCCTCGTGATTGTTGCTAAGCGTCTTTGAAAAATGCATATTATGTTTCAATACCAGAACAGGCAAGTAGAAGACATAAAAACACTGTAATAAAATTTAACAAAATTAAACATTCATATAAACCCTTTTCAAACAGTTAAATTAATTAATGAAAGTAAAATTTTACACATGAGCTGTTGTGAATTTATTTCGTGAACTTGGCAATATGGCTGCCGGAACTGCAAGTATCTTTGAATGTTTATTCTCTTTATAATGTGAAATCATTTACCAGCATCTTAAAACAAAATAACACACAATATAGCACTTGGAAAAATAATATAAGGATTTAGAGTGTCTCAGATAGTGTCTGTGTGAACACACGTGCACTACCTGGGTAAGCACTCAACATTAAAATATAAATTTAGGTAGGGATGCAAGGAGCAGAAAACACTACCTTTGGTATACATTAGACTCTGCTTTAAGTAGGTCACACTAATACAAAAAATAACTTGCTAACAGCTGGTTGCTCTTGGTAAGCGGGTCTTTGAATGCAGTGAATAGATCCCTAGGTTGTTCATGCATGAACGACATACTACAGTACACACATTGATGCATAGTGTGCGGTCCAGGCAGCAATGAGCACTATCGGGCTGCCCCCCTAGTTGCGCACAGAGCGAGGATGGCATCAACGTGTTCCCCCTTCCATGGACGTGATAGTGTGATTCTCTTCTCATGCACTACTCCCATCAGAGTGGTATCCCAGATAGGGTTAAACAGGTATTCACTGTCTCTGGGGATCATAAGGAACCTAACCCCTTCCTCGCTGCACTTGCGCACCTCTCGCCGTGGGAACGGACCCAAGCATTGCGTTACCTACAAAGACAGACCGCATCAGAGATTCCCAAGGACCTCTTCGAAGCAACCACTTGCCTTAAAGAGGAAACACACCCCGTGTTCACCGCCTACTTAAGTGGAAAGGCCAAGTCCTTGGAGATAGCCAACCCACGCTTCTGGGGATTTGAGCTAGTAGAATCTACCCCTGCAACCACCAACCCCTATGAGCTCCTGCACTCTAACCAACCCAGTTCAAGCTCCCACCAGCCGGAATGGACACAGGTCCAGCAGCCTCCACAGCTTACGTGCCGCCCAGGTATACTGCCCAGATCAAACCCACCAAAGCGTAAAATAGCTATCACTGAACCCGACTTTGTTCCCTGCCGCAAAGCTACCAGGCCTGTACTTTGCACTGGATGCACTCCAGTACCTCGTAAAGACTAGAGACAAAACCCCGCCACTGAGTGCGCCTGACCTAGCTCCTACCAAAAACGCTTCTACGTGGTGACATCCTCTCACTAGCCACAAGGCGTCGCACATCAACATTTTGATGACAAGAGGAGGTCAGGGCTTCTGGCATATCATCAAATATAGTAGATGGACAATATAGGAAAGTAGCCAAAAAACAGACACCGATGCCAGCGCTCCTAGCGGTCTGTGCTGTTTGCACGATAATAAGCTCTGCATTGAATGGGTAGTTTTGAGTATTTTGGATGCGCTTTAATTCAGATTTTTTTGCTTGAGTGATTATTTATTATGGCAGGAAAGATCTGTGTATTTTTTGGCTGCAATAATTACAACATTGCCAACTACAGCGAGTCCTTTTTAAGATTTTCAAAGGATGTAAGTCGGTAAGTACACAAGCTGTAGTGGATAACATTTTCCATTTGTGTATTTATTGCAAATTTCATTCACACAAACCTTAATTTACTTAAATACTGTTTTATTGTTTCCAGGTGCAAGCAATGGGCACAGGAATGTAAGAGCAGACCTGGATGTAATGAAGAAAAAAGGGACTGGTGGTTTATACCTACACGAGAATAGTGTGTTCCAACCTTTTCAGAAAAGAGGATTTTCGCAACCCAAATTTGCTTCCGCAAGACCAAGGATGAAGTGTTGTAGCTGCTATTTATAAGCTTGTAAACTGAAGGGCCTTGCGAAGTTTGATAGCCCTTAACCTGAAAGGTCCAGGTTTGTTTTTATTGGAGCGACACCTTCGAAAAATAAAAGTAAACAATGTTTACAAATTCCACATTCGTGTATTAAACTAGCTGAAATCTCTTGTTAATTTCTGTTTAGTTCAGCAAGTTGAGCTAGGGATATAACTGATTGATTGCTTCAGAAAAGTTGTTTACATAGGTATGTGTGGTGGTGATTGCTCTTACAATGTTTACATAATCAGTGTTCGTTTATTAAACTGGTTGGGACCTCTTAAGTGTTTGTATAGTTCAGCAAGTTGAGCTAGGGATAAAATTGATTAATTGTGTCAAAATATGTCATCATATTTGTGTCGGTAATTGCTCGTACAATGTTTACGTATTAGCTAAACATTATGCACCGAGCCAGAGTCCCAGCATCAGTAGGACAATAAATACCCAAAACAGAGACTCAAGGAGCGCCGGCAATTTATATTAGGTGGTTACGCATCAGCGAAACAGAGAGTTTCCCCATAAATGATTGTAATGTATAGTCTATTTGCACCGAGAAATAATGTTGGTGTTTTGCAATCTAATATATTTCTGTACTATTTGTAATATTACTGTAATACTGTCACATAAAAACATGTTTAATTTGCAAAAGGATTGAGCTGAACATTAGGCACCATACCTAAATTGACAATGTTACCAATACAATTTAGAAATACGATAATGGGGAGGGCCATAAACTTGAGGGGTAAAAGTTTATTATGAAAATGTACATATTTTGTATTTTTTCAACACTTAATTTCCCTGATCTTCATAGCCCACCCCACTATCGTATTTGTAGCTTGTATTGGTAATATTGTCTATTTAGTTAATTTATGGTTCAGTTTTTTTGTAATTTAATGTATTTTCATAAATAAATATCACATTACTTACATATTTTTCACCTATTTTACCCCACAATTTCCCTTATCTTCATAGCCGTCCCCACTATCGTTTTTGGGGTTTCTGCTAGTCAAATGTTGATGCCCCTAGTAAATGTGTGTTGTGTGTAATTAGTAGAGTGGAATTAAACCATTTTGTGAGATTTTTTTTTAAAAGCCCCCATTTTTTGAAATTTCCCAGTTTTCAGCATATTTATTTTGTTTATGTACATGTCCGTATTGTTTATATCTTTTCAGTGTCGTTTCATACTTTGGAATGTTATTGTTTACATTTTGGAAACTATGCATTTGAATATTAATTTGTATGTTATTTGGGTTGTGTTTGCACCAACTACCAAATACCAAATATTTTCGATGATTTATTAAAGAAACAACTAAATGAAAACTGTAATAGTTTCCTTTCTAGGTAGTCACTTACTTTTTACACACACTAAGCTGTACATGTCATTACTGTTTTCCTGTGCAAATATTTTAATTTCTCTACATACTGAGTTTGCAAGTAATTTTAATTTGAATGAGTGGAGAGTTCTTGAGTACAGCTTTTGGTGGCGAGAATAATTCTTCTCCAGCCAGTGCATCAAAGTTTATTCTGTGTGTTAAACACCATGTACTGACACCACACACCAGACACTTTAATTGTAGCAGTGGAGATGTCATCAGGTTGTCTACAGTTGGCAAGACAGTATAAATATTGCAGAGTGTGAACCAGCTGTCGAGTGAGTGTTACCGTCAAAACCAATCAAAAGTAGTAGCAACATTCCTCCTCCTCCTCATACTCACATTTGTTTACGCAACTGTGTACAAAACCTTCAAACTATAATATTTCACTCCTGAGAGTCGTCGTTACATTTCAGTGATATTTATTATAAATTTTTTGCAAATAAATAAAGGATTTTTTTTAATTTTAATTCCTCTTATTTTCTCCCTGAAGTACTCAGTATTTTAACTTTGTGCATACACCTATAGCATTAACTTAATGAGGTGTTTTTCAATGAATTAATCTGCAATGCAGATAAGTCACTTATAATGATATGCACACATTTCTTTTGACCTGTTAGTCTATTTACAGAGTTTTGTTTGCGGTGATCACAGTATTGGAGAAAATACTTGCAAATTGCATTACAATAACAATTGCCATGAATTTGAACAAAAAGTACCTTAAATTCATGACTAAGGTAAGTTATTTTCAGTTCAGCTGCTTTTGAATTCTGCAACATGTTTTCTAGTCTTATTGCCATGAAGCATATGAAAATCTGTGGTAAAATTCTGGTTGGTTATTAGAAGTGACTTGTTCATGATGATTTGGAAACAAGCTTTGTTTTTTAAAGTGAATTACAAAATTAAATATGCTTAATGCATGCAAAACTTTAGAGATGAAGTAAATAAGCTTAGTGGCTTGAGTACATATGTTAGTATGTACTATCAAATATTTTAACCAATTGCATTTTCATCCTAGCGCCAGTTGTACTGCATAAATTTCATTAGTAAATGGTGGAAAATGATTGATCAAAATGTTTAAAGATTGTCATCTAGTTATGTTCTGAAATACTCTCCTTAATACGGTAGAACTTATTTATAATTTGTGTAATATTTAAATAATATATCTCATCTATAATCTCTCAAATGTCACTTAAGTGGCATGATATCAGAGGCGATTGTACAATTTCATATTTGGTATAGGCGTACTATTGTGTTGTTGAAAACTGTAAGCATTTTTCAGTCAATGTTGCTGCTTCCTCCATGGATTATCTACACTAACCAAGAAAATGTATGTCTTACGTAAGAAGTTGTGTTGCAATGCATGTATTTACTATGTGAACGCTCCATGTGTGGTGGTCAAAGTAATGATCAAACTTAATAATTATACAAAACTTAATTGTGATACTCTCCATAGGCACTGATATAGTATTCTGAGAGGCAACCTAACCTGAATTAGTCAAGTAAAATAATGACACATTTGATATTTTACTATGGAACGATACTTACTAAAATCCTAAATTACCAAATCGCAACCACTTTTGAACAAGAGACTTAATGGCATCCAAACTGAACACTACTACATGTTAAAATACTCTAAATGGTAACTTTGAACACAGTCTCACTATGTGTGGTATGTTTAGGCATGTATGTTTCTTTTTACATAAATACTTACAAATATAACATTTTAAAAGAAGTGAGATGAGCTGTTTACCATAATTTATAAAAACCTGCTAAATGATGAAGTGATAAATTAGTGTCTATGAAACCAGCATGTGGAAATGAACGGGAGGAGGAGGCGATACTCTTTCCTCTTCTGTACTTGACTGTGGCTTTAATACGGTTACAAATTTTACAGTACATACAATTTCAATTAAAATCTCTCCCAATCCCGAGTTGCTCTGTACTACAAAGATACTTTGTTTTGTTGATGGTCAGGCACTAGATATTAGCAAGCTACAGAATAGTCCTTTGAGTATAATTTTTTTTTTTTACAGCCGCCAAAATTTCAAAACTGGTTCAATCAGATTATGAAGAAGTGACAGAGGTTTCAAATGTTGGTTACTTATGGTTGAAGTATGGCTGCCAGTGGGTTAACCATAGCTGCCTCTGTTTCACTTGAGGCAGTTTTGGCATAACTGCACGACAAAACTGATTTATATGTATAAAGGTGGACTCGCAACCATCCAGCTCACCCGTCAGGTGGTCACATGATCTTCGACCAATCGCAGGGCAACGTTTTTTTATCAGTCAAACTTTAACTTTCAATGGACCAATGGATGGGCCACCACCTCCCGATGAGGTTCTGTAGAAACGAATACACACTTTGAAATAAAATGCAACGTGCTGGATATGTGTTTATTTATCTTGGTGGTAAATTCAGGAAATTAAAACTTAAACAATAATTGAGTATTTATTTTTATCAGGTAAAAATTTATTTCTCCAAAATATTGGTCTCTTGAAAATGTATTTCAACCAAAATATACCTTCTACGAAAGAAGAAAGCAGAATAAAAACCATATCTGTTAGGAATATAAATTTGTGAACTATTTAATTTGTTGCTAATTTAATGATAAAAACTTCAAAAGCAGTAAGTTAATATTTAGGCAACTTATTTTGTTGCTAGGTTAATCTTAAATATCTAAAAGATATTGCTGCTTATAGAGCTAATAAAAGCCACAGTGTTTAATCACTAACTGTAGTAGAACTATTAGTAATTAATCTTTTGTTAATAAAACACAGATAAGTTGTGGAGATTTTTCTGTCCAAAAATAATTTTTGGTTATGTTCATTTTCCGATTTTTTTTGCAGAAAAATAAGCTCGGTGACAGCTCCGTTCTCAAGAATTTATTGAGTAAATGCAGTCAGTTGTGTATCTGACAAAAGAAATACAGTTTAGCATTCCATTCTCTTACTTATAATTGATTAACATTTGTACTTTGTAACTTGCAACATCTAAGTCTGTGCCCAGTAACATGATTCTGTTACAACTGATTGCCCTTGTTTCAAGTGACAATATTTATGCTTTAAATGCATTTTTAAGTACGGCATAGTAATATGAATAAGCAACTATTATATTAAATTTGGCAAAACAACACATTTTAATACTACGAGATGACAACTGCACTTAAATCACGCATGCCGAGCCATGTAAATTTGAATTTCCCAGGTATTCGTCAGCACAAGGTGCTAGGAGCGCTGTTGTAGCGTATCTCGCATATTGAAAATGTTAAAACACCTTAGTTTCCCATATTGTCCTCCTACCATATTTGATATTTTAGTATTCGGATTATGTTTTTCTATTGAATTAAATTCAATAGTTTTATATGTTGTGAATAGTGTTCGAGTTTTAAAGGCTACAAATATTGGTTAGATATGAATAAATCATCCACGAATATCTTCAGCCTAAACTTGTCTGTTCAGTTAGAAACCATTATCATAGTATTTACAGTTAGTAAAAATAATAATTATAAAAAAATTCTCTATTAATTTGTGGTTTTGTTAAATATTTTCCATTACCAGTATTATTGTGAAATAAGTCTTTAAAATTACACTTTTACACAGAAAATATCAGGTATCAGTTATCGTGTATTGTATTGGAAAATTCCAAAATATCTTTATTGGAATAAGTATCAAGTTTTTATTTATCGGGCCAGCACTACTTTATAGTATGTACATTCTTCAAATCCCTGGCAGATGTAATATGTATCATTTAATATATTTATTATATAGTATTTTTTCAATATTACCAGTAAGTATAACATTTCAAGTCTGTCTGTGTACTTAGTATTGAGATTATCCTGTACATCCTGATAGGCGACATCACTAAGCTAATCTGTTTTGAACGCAGCTGGAAACAATTTAACTGCTTATCAAACTGTAATTATTTGAGAATGGGAAACAACAGTTGTTGATAAAATTTGGTGTTTTACTATTAGGTAAGTAGCAAGCTTACCAAGATTTGACTTGTACATACCAGTATTGTAGTTAATGTAGGAAAACTCGTTGCTTGATATTTTACTCCTGTACTGTTGCAGTGAACCACTATCAAATGCATAAACCAGGGTACAGTAGTTGAGAACTAAAATGTTGATCAGGATGGGACTGAGGTGTGAGGGGGATAGCAGTGGGCAAGTAGCAATACTTTGACCTGTTTCCATTGCAGCTGAGTTGGCAGGCATGTGACTGTACTGTTGCAGGTGGCCAGGTTTGCCTCCCCAGACAGCAGCAGCACTTCCTCTCCTTACGAGGTGCGGTGTTCTCCTGAGAGTCGCAGACCACGCCCACAGTCCGCTCTCGGGCTGCCCCTCAACAGGAACAACCTGGCTGCCGTGCTCAGAATACAGTCTGCTAGGTGACCAATCCAGCTGTAGCAGCTTTTTTGCATTAACTGAGCAATGTAGACAATTCTTTGTTGTTTCCTCATATGCCTTCTGTATATCGTTTCTGTAGCCACATGTAGCATATCAACTAGCATCCAAACATACATATATCAAGTAATTCTATGAAGTTGTTACTGACACATGTATACTACCATCATGCCAGTTCATATTTTAATGGTGACAGTTTTCAGTAACCACAGTTTGCCCAGGCTTACTTCTGCTGTACTGGCGCATGACAGTCATTCAGTTTTTCCACTCATCTTGAAAACCTGATAAACAGGAAAATATCAGGTATTTTTGAACATAGTGAAAACTTAGTAAATTCTCCATTATGTAAGCTTCGTCTGGCAACTTTTCTGTCATAAATTACCCATCAATGGAAACAGACTTTAACATGAAATGCAAGAATACATTTGTTGAATTTTATGTGTTTTCGTGGACCAGTTGGTTACTTCAGTAGCACACCTAGCTGCTATATGATCATGTTTGATTTGTTAGCATCTTACAATCAGTTTCCGGTGCAATTACAGTATGGTCTAGCTACGTAGTTATATTTTTGTCATGGTAAAAACTTTTTTCAAGCGGATTGTAATGTTCTATATTAATAAGTATAATTGCAGTAGAGAAAAGTGGTTATGAAATTTGTAACTAAAGTTTACTTTTATTTATTGTCATATTACCCACTGTTTTGTACTATCAGAACTGTATCATATACAGTTTTGATTATTGTGGATATACTTTTAGTTTTTCTTTGCAATACATATAGGTAGTTTCTTCAGGTGCATTGTTTGCAAGATTTAAGTAGATATTTTGTTGTAAAAGTTTGTTACAAAGAAAAAGGGAAAAAATTATTTTCTCTGGAAATCAACTAAATGTCCGGAAATTTTCAAATGGAAAAAAGGTGGCAACCCTGGTCATTGTTGAAGTTGAATTATAAGGAAACACAGGCAGGAATTATTCTCGAATTTTTAACTATGAAGGTTCCAAACTGATCTGCATTCCTGACAAAGCTAGAACAATCACACTTTCAATAAATTTGTTATGTTGTTCATAACTATTTGTGCAGGATTGTTGTATTCTGTGCTGTGATACTACATAAAAATTTTTTTCCCTACAGCACTTGTGAACAGAGATTAGAAAAGGAAAAATTAGGAAACATTGAGTATGTATTGCATTCACAAAGTGTAAAACTTTTGTTCATGTGAAAGGCACACAAACATAGTATGCAATGATTTAGAGTATAGTATTACTGTATTGGCAAAGTAAAATGCCTTATGCATGGATTCTCAAGGTATGCAGACATATACCTGCACAAGTATTATGTGGACACACAATAACTGGTGATTTCTGGAATCATGGTACTTTTTGACTAAATGAGTACTTGGTCTCACGCTGTTATATTATATGACACAGCTAAAGTGCTATAATATTCCATTATGCCGTTGTGATAAATTTATATTGATGCACACCATGAGTGGGCCCGGCTGCTGGCGGTCGGTGCCAAGACCCCCTCCCCCCACTCACCGGAGACTGTGAAGCAATGGTTACGCTCTTACAGAGGTGTTTTTGGGGCCTGTGGTGTAGGGTTTGGCCATTTCAATGACTTGGCACTGGGCCTTGGGAGGTACGTTGGTCAGAGTTGGTTGGGTCGGCACACGGGTAGAGGCTCTGATGTAATGCTTAGGCATCTAAGTAGTACATTTTTGGTGCCGGCTGGCCGTGTGAAGAAGGTCTGCTTCTTCGATGGGTCAGCAGGAGCAGTGACACACTGCGGGGCACTTACTAAAGAAGACTCTGCAACTGCTTAGATGAACTGGTAGCTCTCCCTCTCTGGCGAGCAGCCTCCTCTTCCTTCCAGGTATGTATGTACCTGGAAAATCTCTACTCTCCAGGGCTCCCGCCAGAGTTAGCCCTTGCTTGCCTGCCTTACCCTGGCCAGCCCTAGGGTGAGGCATTGGGGGGGGGGGGGGGGGGAGGGTGACAGAACAAATAGGCAGATATAGTGGGTGTCCAAAAAGAGATAGGCACTGCTTGCTGAAACGTAAGGTGCTGGCCGTTGGAGAGGGTAGGCAGACTGGACTACTGGCCTTCAGTCTAGTGGCTCGGCGAGCAAGATGTCGCTAGCAGACCCAAGTAACAAACTGAGGGTTACAGTATAAGGTTTGTGGGCATCCGTTCTCATGGCTACTTGGCGAGCGGAACGTTGCTGGCGGACCCATGCATGTACTGGAGAGGCAATAGTCCAAAGTGACAACTGCTCTGGTGTTGTCCAGGAAGACGGACTTCCCAAGCTCCACGCGATGAAACAGGAGATAGCAGGAGCAAGCTGAAGAAGAGGTAGAGCACTGAGAGTGACAATGCAACCAAGTTGATTTATGCCTGTTTGTTGATTGCTCATTAAAAACACATAAACACCAGCCTGTACCGCAACTAGGGCCTGAAGGGCCCATCCTAGATTGCTAATTGGTATTTGACCTCGTCTCAGAAGACACAGAGAGGGGGGGGGGGGGGGGTGAGGGCGATCCCAGATCAGCAGTACTCAAACTTGAGTTAACTGCGGGTGACCTACGAGGTAGCTGGATGCGTGGCAGGCTTCAGCATGCTGGTGGGCAGTGAGGTGTCTTTTGGAGTAAGACTCTCAACAGTGCTGCGAATGGCAGTGACGACTCTAAGTTGGTTGACTCTTGGGCAGAGTGACGTTCTGCGAAGTTTGTTGCAGTGTAAGACGGTGCTCGAGCAGCATGATATTCTGCAACTAGACTGATGCAAGCCAGAGACCTTGCAGTGCTTCTTACAGTGAATAATACACTTTATTTTGTCTGCATGTGTATGTTCCAGTTCTGATTCTGTAAGTTGCTGCAGGCAGAAAGATCATTTATGATAAATTAAAGCTATGTGCTGGGGATCATTTGGTATAGCATTAAGCTGGAAGACCTGCTCTAGATACAAAGCACGGGCTTCAGCCTTCTGGTGCGGAATGTGGATGACATCATTTTGTGTTTGTAAAGGCGGGAGGTGGGGGGTTGGGGGGCAATACATTGTTTATTTATGAAAACCTTGGTAGTTTGCCAAAGGCTGTTGCCTGCAATTTTAAATTGAGATACTATTTTATCCCAATGGACGGTTCGCCAAACGTGGATTCTACTGTCTATTTACTCTCCTAATTCATTAATAAGAGTTTCAGTGTGCAGATTTTGGGCACATGCATAATGCCTGCAGTGTCTGTTTTCTTGAGGGATTAATTTTTGTAAGAGAAGAGGTGTGCCATTTTTTATGACACTCTTTGTCATATTCTTTCTGTCCTTACAGACATTTTGTGGCAAAGCTTGATTTTCCCAAACTCTTTCATTCTTCTTTTATTATTGTTTGTATCAGTAAAAAAAATATGTTATCTTCGTTAAACATTTTAATTACTGTTGATGTTTTGACCATGTCAAAATATTAATATTCTTTCATGGGTCATATTTTCAAGTGTAATATTTTCATTTTGGTTTCGTAAATGTGTTAAAATCATGTAATAATAAACATTAAGTGTGACTGTCTAAAAAATATAATTGTATTTGAGGTACATAATTTTTCATATTGATACTATTGATAAATACCTTCTAGTTGTATGTTCCATCACACTATTTTATAATGTACCTTCTTCCTTCTTCAAACCCTCAATAGGCATTAAGCATGTTATCTAGAGTGTCTCTTCCCTAGTTGTTTGACATCAAGTGTTAATTACCTCTCTTCGACGCTGTTTGTAAGGATTTCTTGGTTTAGTTTTTTCTGGTTACCTTGTGCACCATTTTGTCAAACCTTTTATTACTTTTTTTTGGTACGTTATCATTTTAGTTAGTGGGGGTGTGCTGCTGTGCCCGCTTGCTGCCAATTAGCATGAAACTTCTCCCTCTTCTGAGATGTCAATGTCAATGTCAATGCTTTCTGCCCTGGCACTTCAGTGCTGCTGGATTTCTTCTTCATCGCACACATAAGAATTGCATTCTACACCACCACATCATGGAATTCTCAAGATAACTATTCTGTTGCTGGGATCGTCACTCCATAAAATAATAAGTCAATAGACTTTTCATAATAAAAAATATTTATTTATAAAAAATAATTATACCTACCTTTTTTTGGCTTGAAACTAAATTACGTAACCTAGTCTGGCAATCTTGTTTATGTCTTAGTGTGCACCCTTTCTTTTATATATTGACTAACTTTTTTAAATTCTTGTAAATTCCAGTATGCATTGTTACTGTCAAAAAAAATGTAATTGTTTCTATAGAGAACGTAATACTCACTTTTTCTAAGATAAGATATGTTTTAAAGAAACACATTCATTTATTTATTTAAGAAAAAAAGAGATCCAAATATATTATGATTAAGAGTATGTGGATCTGCTTTTCATTTAACAAATTTGAGGTTAATTTTTTTTATTGGCCTTGATACATTTCTTTTTTAATTAATGTGGTGCTTAAAAGAAGGGTTTGTGTTAAGGCTGTTCGGCCTTCTGTTACTTTTGTGTACTCGTTCACATCTTTGGTTAATCAAAATCTGATCCATGCGTAGTACTGGGCACAAAAGGCATGTTCTTTGGGGTTGTATACAAGGTCTGCTCAGGCAGGTGATGCAATGTATTATTATTGTGTTTATATAATTTATTTTGTGGAGAAAAAGGTGACAATTGACAATACCGCGTTATATACACTCCGTAATTGTGTTTACAGCAGTGTCTGTTTTCTCGGACATGTCTAGAGGGAAAGGCAATGTCAGCTCTTCCTTCAAATACCCCTGGAAGCCATGTCAATTTGCATGTTTAAAATCTCTAAAAGTGCCAGTCTGAAATGTGTCAGTATCTATTGGCTTGAACTCAGCATAAACAAGGCAATAGTCTGAATGTGTGCACAATGTTGGTAAGTTCGTCCTGCCCGACAGCTGTTAAATTGTAACCTGGTACACAATAAATAGCTGACATGCTACGAGTAACATCATTCACTCATCTAGCCTCGCCACAGCAGCTGTCCCCTCCCCCTCCTAAGAAGAGCCGTTACTCCGTACACGCCACAAGATGTCGTCCAAGTCTGGGTAGTTTGCCCAGCCATTGCCGCCTGCTGCGCTGCATCCCCACTTCATATCACGTCCCTTACCCCTCCAGCACCTGGTGCATGAGGGGAAGTCTCCACCACTGTCAGTTACTCTCTCCTCTCCTTCGTTTCTCTCTCTCCACACCCCGCAATCCCCACGATGGACCTGTTGAGCCTAGTATAAATAGGACTCACAGTCTTCAGTTAGAGGCTGTTTTGGTCACGCACCAGTCCTCTATGGAATGTCACGCTGCTTGAGAGCCACCATACTTCATGTCTCGCCTTCGCACATCACGCTGCCTAAAGAACTACCGACTTTTTCAAGTCGCATCAGTCTTACGCTTTTCAGTCGAGAAATATATTCTGCATGACACTGCTGCACTGTCTGTCAGCATACCGAAGCCCCTGTGCTTCCAGGTGCCTTGTAGCTTACTCTCAGCTATCATGAGTGTGAATACCACAGTCTTGTAGTCGCCCTTGCCCCTGCATTGCCGCGTCTTGTGAGACATTAGTAACTATACCAGTTGGCAACTTAGGACAGGCCCTTCAGGCCACAGTCAAGGTACAGGCCAGTTAATGTGTGTTTTATTTGAACAATCAATAAAACAGGTGTAAATTGGACCTGGTCTAGTTGTCTTTCCAGCACTCTGTATTCCTACACCTCGTCCTTTCACTTTCTGGTTCGTCACCTATCCTAGTAAGACTTCTAGGGTTGGCCATGAGCCGATGCCTTGCTCCTTTTTTCTCCAATAGATAGCTGTCTCGAAGTGAAACTTAGAAAGCTTGCCTTTGTAGGCCTCACTAGAACAGTTGTTTCTTGGACTATCAAACTTCTAGTAAATCCGTAGGTCAGACTCTGACGTTCCGTATGCCATGTTTCTTCCTTGGAAACTATAGTCTAACTCCCAACAGGAGTTCTGCTTTTCATGACACCTGGGTCAGACCACGACATTCCGCGCACCAGGGAGTCGACACTCTTAGCCGTCTATTGTAACCTCTAGCTTGGAACTTGGGTCAGATTGCAATGTTCTGCTTGTCAAGTCTCTGGAATGAAGATCAGTAGTAGAGGTCTCCCACCTTACCTGACCCCTGTATCCTTCATTCCATCAGGCTGTGTCCACCACTTACTGACCACCCATTATCAACCTAATTGGTTACCCCTACCACCGTATGCCTCATTACAGGGCTGGGTAGGGCAAAGCTGCCAAGCTAATGTTAGCTTAAACTGGGGTACGAAGGGAAAGCGACCCAGTTGACAACCAGGTATACTCCTTGAAGAAAGAGAAGGCTGGATCTCAAAGAGGGTGAACCACCAGCTTAGCAAGCTCCACTTCTAACATCCTCTGGTACGTACCATGCACAGTATCTCTGCTGCCACCTACACTGCCAAAGAAGACACCTATCTTCGTCCGGCCACCTAATGTTACCAGGGTAGCCAAGGTCTGTAACATCACACCAGCTTACATTCAAACCAGGGCCCCACTCTCCCATTGCTCATCTGCTGCCACCCATAGCTCAACGCACAATTATTGACATGGCCAAAGCCAACAACTCAGGCATCAGAAAAACCCTGTTCAAGCAACAACTGCGACTTCACCATTGTCCAGGATGAATGAACCTCTGTCTTACCCTCCAACAATAAATCTGCCTAAGGGTGAGTGACTTGGCAACAATAGTCTTTCTTGGCACCCAATGTGGTCCCATTGGAGAAATACGGGCAGTTTGCTACCTTTTTCCAGACCGGGAAGCACCTGAGAAAGGCCGTTTTGAACCCCTACAGAACAACCACTAAATTGACTTCGGGGGAGTCAACTCAAAAACCCAGCGGTGCCCAATTCCCATTAAAGGCACCGGAATGGCCACATTCAAAAGAATGACGGAGGCAGAAGGACAGATCTGCACCATGGAAGAATGTCCTGGTGTAGGCTGCCACTTTATATATTGTACGCACTATGACACAGCATTTCACTACCTCTGCCTAGTTTGGGAAGATCAAGAGCGGGACACCCAAGGTTTAGAGTACCTTTGCCCAAATTGCAGGGAAAGGCAACGACGATGCAACTAAATAGACTGCCCAAAAGGGGCATATACCAGGTAGCCTGCCACGAGTGCCTTCACACGTAACACAACCTTTGCTTTGGATGGCAAGACCAAGCCAGAGACCTGGACGGTCTCTACTTTCATTGCCTAACCTGCAGAATGACACCTGAGCAGGTGTTGCCCAGAACCAAAACTCCACCACAAGAACGCCTTCCAGTACTGGAGCCCCTCCCATTACTAGAGTATTCTGGGAAGACCCAAGAGGATCCCCGCACGTTTCTGCAAGTTTGCCAAACAGAGTTTGAAAAGACATGCCTACCCAAACCTTGTGGGTCGTCAAGGCAAAGGCCCATCTTCACGGTGAAGCCAAAACATGGTGGGGAAAGTACAGAGAGTTCATCACCACCTGGGAGGAACTGTCCAAAAGGATTGTGCTACACTTCTCATAATCCTGAATGGTCGCACAACTGACAAATAAGCTTTGTACTCTAACCCAAAGACAAAACAAGGAAGCAGAACTCTTCATGAGGCATAAAGCCTTGATTTTCCAGCAAGTACATCCAGGCCACTGTGAGCTAGATGCCATCAACCTTATCACCAGGCTTTTACTATCAAAAATACTCTCACATCTCCGCAACCCCGAACCCGCGACACTTGAAGAACTGGTAAGGAGGGTGTGTATTAGAGAAACAGACTTGGTGGACATCCGCAAGTCCCACGCTAAAGCCAAGCCCACACCTGCTCCAGCAGGAAAAATAGCAGTCATCAAGATCACCGCATGCGAACGAATGTCGGGTCCCACCGCATCACCACCATCCATACTGCCAAAGTACTGGCATTGTCCTGCCCGACACTTTCACCGAAATTGCTCTGTCCTACAGCAGAAGCTCCAAAACAGGCAGCCAGGATCAGCCTGAGTGCTGGTAACCAAGTGAAAGGAGGAGCCGGAAAACACGGAGAAAAGCCGTAGCAAGCAGGGAAATGCGAAAGTCAGGAAGCCAGACAGGGCCGGGGCATTGGCAAACTAGAAAAAAAGGCCCTACACATCGCCTTTATGGAAGAAAAACCAATCCTCCGAGACCCGTCATGCATCACAATACTTATCGGGAGGACAGAATGACTAGCTACACTCGACACGGCCGCCAGCGCCAATGCAATCTGCCAGGATGTCATGCCCGGGAGTACCGAAACAAAATACAACCTGCCTGCAATACCAGAATTTATGTGGCTCAGAAGGTAGCTCATCTATCCTTGACGTGAGATGTGGGTACTGACAAATCTCCATCCACTCGCAGTCAAGGCCTTACACTACATTTGCGACACATAACAGAGAGGCATATCAGTTCAAGGTCGTGCCAGTTGGCCTCAAGAACACTCCTGTAACATTCCTGCACCTCATGGCTGTTTCAGTCCCAGCAGGCTACATTGGCAAATTTTGCTACGCCTACCTAGATGACATAATCTTTTCCAAAAACTTGGAGGAACACCAGCGGCACCTCCAGTTAGTCATGGAGAGATTTGAAATCCAGCCTTACATGTCGCTGTTACATTCTGCCTATCTCTCCCTCCCTAATACTTTCACTACTACTCCTTCTATCCTCTCTCCTCATTTCTCTCTTACTCTCAGACTAAGCAGGTACGCACATGGTAATACTGAATACTAGGGCTATTGAATGAAAGAGGGAATTATACAATACTCATTTATTACAACTCTACGTGACAAAACAATACTTGAAACGCTACTACAGAATGACTCTCTCCTCACAATACTACATTACATTACTCCTTCACACAAACACTTAACAGGTTCCAAGGATACAATACCGACGAACTACTATACGGACATGAACTGATATACATGAATATTGGTTATTTATAAGAATACAAGAATATAGCTTCCCACTATGCCCTAGCCTTGCCACGTGATTATTACTCTTTGAGTATGAGGTCTCGATAAAGGGAATGCTACCCTACCGCCTAGCCGGACTTATGCTCACCAGTAAGACGTATCTCGTAGATGGCCCAGAGCTCCCCGGACCTCTGCGTTCTTCTGTGTCTCACTGACACTAACGCTGTTGCCTCACATGTTGTCGTCTGCCAGTGGTGGAGGGGGGAGTGCATCTGTGTCTTAAATACTTTCTCCTCAGTAGGTCGCTCAGACTTGTTGATAAACAGGGGGCTCGCTTTAAGAATCCATAGTATATGAGAGGTTAACTCATGATAATTCTAATTTCTGGTGTTTGGGCCCCCTGGAGCCCACTTCACCGCCTATCCAAGTGTCATTCTTGCAAGACTGAACTCGACTTTGTGGGACACTTGAGTCATACAAAAAATAAATTTTGCCCAAACTGAACAGATACAACCTATAGCTGAAGCTGTTCCACCAGGAAACAAGAAGCAGCTGCAGAAATTCCTGGGACTCTGCAACGGGCTTTGAGATTTCCTACCAAATATTGCCAAACGTATTGGACCGTTAAATAACCTTCAGCAAAAAAAAAAAACCTGGAAGAGGACCGAGAAGGATGAAACAGCTTTCCAAAAACTCCGGTACACGTTCGTGCAACATGATATGCTTTATCGGCCCCTCCCCAACCTACCACTGATCCTGCATACAGACACCAGTGGGACAGGTCTTGGAGCTGTTCTCTATCAAGAGACCCCAGAAGGACATCGACGAGTGATAAGTTACGCTAGCACACTCCTGCCAGAAACGGACAAGAGGTACCACTTGAACTAGCAAGAATGCCTTGCTGTCATCTATACCCTTCAGAAGTACCAATACCACCTCAAAGATGTACCCTTCATCTTACAGACTGATAATCATGGCACTTACCTGATTACACACTGCTAGTGCAACCAAGTCCAAACTAGGCCGCTGGGCCTTGCTCTTGCAAGATTTCAATTACACCATTCGACAGTGCCTTGGGAAGCAAAATGAATGACCAGATGCTTTATCACGAGCTCTCAACCCCCACCAGGAGACTGAGAACCTGGAAGACTGGGAAAGGAAGCTCCCACCAGAACATGCTCCACATCGGGACATTGACAAACCAGGTTATGTACAGTTACTAGAGAGACACATCAGTTGTACTGTGTTCGCCGAGCAACAACAGGCCAACCCCGAAGTCCGTAACCTGCTCACCAAATATGCTAAGTGCTTCAAGGAAGAACAAGGGTATGTATGGACTCTTCCCCATACGCACACCAAAGACTGGAAACTGTGGGTACCGCACAGCCTTCGGGCGTACCTATATTACTATTACCACCAGTATCTCCACATAGGGCACCCTGGAGTTAACGAAATGCTGCGTGAACTTAACCAGAGATATACCTGGAAAGGCGTGAGCCGGGACATGGAGGCTTGCGTCAGACAATACCAGACCTGCACCAGCACCAAGGCATACGGGGCTCTATGCACTGCCGACATACCATGATGGCCCTCCCGGACATTGACCCAAATTGCCGTAGACCTGATGGGACCATACCCACGAGCCCAAAAGGGTAAGCAGTATAGTCTGGTGGTCAATGACCTGTTCTCTAGGTGGGTTGAGACCTACCCCATAACTAAGAGTGATACTAGAGCCATCATTGCAACCATGGAAAGGGAATTTTTCTCCCTCTGGGGATATTCCCGCTGCATCCTAACTGGTAATGGTCCCCAGTTTGTTGGAGCAGCATGGGAGAACACCTGTCACAGATGGGGAGTCCAGCCCTGGACCATATCCAGCTACCACACACAACAGAACCCAACGGAAAGGAGAAATCAGGAAAGGCCTCAGAATTGGAATGCAAGGGGATCACCAGAAGTGGGACCAGTATTTACTGGACATCTTATTTACTCTCCGCCATTGCCACAATAAAGCCTTGGGAGCTTCACCCAGTGAGCAGCTACTTTGCTGTCCCCTACAATGCCCTAAGGAATGGGACTGGAAAGAGAAGCTCAGTCAAATTCCACAAGCCAAAGAATTTTTATGAGCAAGTATGAAGCAAATGGACACTGCATGTGCCAATCAAGCTTGTTATATCAAACGTAAGTACCCAGTGCCTGTGCGACCAACTGGGGAAGCAAAGGGGAGAGCCTGTGGGTGGTGAAACGTACCCTCAGCAGCAAAGCCATGCATTTCCATGCAGGATTTCACCCAAAATGGGAAGGCTCTAACAAAGTAGTGGAAAACAAGGAAACACTCTATGGGTGGAAGAGAGCAGCAAAATGTGCGAAAAGCACACATAACACATGTGAAAAAGGCAAGCACTCCAGAAATCACACAAGAAGCTACACTAAGCATGCCGCCACCGCCACATGTTGAGCCAAAGAATGGGTGAGTGATATTGTGTGACACCACAGACCTCTTAGCACCAGCCACGCGCCCTTCTGCTTCCCATGCATGGGCCCCTGCCCGTACTATTTTGCCACTGTCTTCAGAGCTGTCACACCTGCCTTCGCAGACACAAGCACCAACCAGGAGGAGAACAAAGTCCGCAGCGCCACCCCTGGCGGGCCAATCAACACGCAGAGAGTAGCCTGCAGTGCCCTCTCCAACACTGACACCGCCATCTGCGCCCGCCATAGCAGAGGTGGGGAAAGAGCCAGCCGCACAAGGGGAATTGCCTACCACCCCTCCAGTCAGCTAGCTGAGAGCAGAGGCTGAAGCTTTCATACTGTGGGTAGCGGACACCTGGTCTACTAACCTAGTGCCGCCTGCACCACCAGCTGTGCCATGCAACGTGCTGCAGCAGCGCAGAGTACAGCCCTGGTGGGCCTACTGCACGAAGATCAAAAGGAGGTCCAGGTATTATAAGGAGACACTGTGGTGCCACCATCCCACCTTCAGCTGGCCAGTACAGAAGAAAGACTCTGAATGAGTGGAATATTCACACTCCTCACTTGCTTAGAGCCAGCCAACAGACTCAGTGTTTGTCGCAGTCCAGGCAACGCATACCCGTTGAGAGCCTCCACCTTATCGTGTGGAGTACTCCGACCACGTGTGAGTGTGTGAGGGTAGGTTTAGTTAGCCCTAGTTAAGTGTACGTGATAGCCAGTTTACCCTTAGTAGTAAGTGCGTACAGAAGCAAAACCCCGTTCTACATAATTTAAAGCAGAGTACCTCTCTAAACAAGAGAAGTGCCATATCAAGAAACCTGCAAGCTGAGGAAACACCTGGTCATGTATTGTGCTTAGTCAACCAGGAATGCATGACTTGTCTGTTCAGCCGATTTCTGTATTGATGCAGTAGACCAAGGTACTATTGATGCTTCCACAATGTACACTGACTCATGAAGGATGTAAGTATTATATATTGTTTTTGCTTTAACTTGTTTTGTTTCACTTGTTTCGCGTTTGTATTTTGCTTTGAAGTTTGCCACTAATTTGCTATGCAGCCTAATTGCAACTTAAGTGTTGAAGCCATGAGTCAGAAGTTAACCAGTGAAGTTAAAGCATGCGTAACATAGTAAACCAGCCAAGGAAGTATTTTAAGCATGCCTATGATGCATGCCAACATGCTGCGCAGCACAGAAGCGCGCTCTATGGATGACTTCGTCCCATCTACGAGTGACCCTCACTCGGGGCAAGTCATTAATAGTGGCAGAGTTGATTACACATATCGAGCAAAAAGACTCCAAGCATTGGCCAGCCACATACATAAAAGTAATTAACACGCTTAATTACTTAATGCATCACCTGCCCGGAATCCCGCATGCAAGCACCACCCCCATTAATGAATTAAATATTTTTGATAATCCACTACCCTTCAGTTAGCCACGGAAGAAGTTCCAACAAACCCCCGAGATGGCAGCACCTTGTGACCTTGTGACGTCACGACCCGCCAGCCTCAGGATGAGGTGTTTAAATTTGTCATCGCCTCCAAGCGGGGAGATGAGTAATGAGCGACACTCCAGTAACGCTAATATACCTACCCCTGAGCCTGAAGACTGCTCTACCCCCCGCACCCCGAAGGATTGCTGATCAGGGGATTTTTCAGTATATAAGGAGGTCCAACACCACACTCCAGCAGAGATGCAGAGGGCTCTCCCAAGACTGCAAAGCCTCTCTCTCCTCTCCTCAGCCTACAACATGGCTTTGAACTCCTGCCTGTTGCATGTGAGGGCAGCACCCTCTCCAGCCAACAACTTGTGAAGGCCGCCAGCTCTCCAGCCCACCAGCTTGCAATAGCTCATCCACATCAGCTGACTGCAAGGCTTCAGCTCTCTCTCCAGAGGTAAACCCAACTTCCTGTACCCACTACCCCTTTACCTCAGTCAACGATCTTAGCGTTCCCCTAGACAAATCCCAATCTAAAGTAATACACTGTGAATTACGTTTATCTTAAACTTGTTTTTATTTATTTTTTTTAATTCTATTTTATTTGGATCTCCTTCACCTGTTGAACACGTTATTATCGTAATTAATATTTCTTGCTATTTTAGATTGTATTAGTCAGCCGGGACGTTCCATATCTCCAGTTTGCTGTAGTAAACATCACGTGAATTTCAAAACTTTTTCTCGCCTACCGTAATTTTAGTAACAGTTTCCCTTTAATTTATCTTGTGGTATTAATTGATTGTAAATTAATCTGTGCAATAGTTTACCACATCAAAAGTCAGTTGTGATGTTTGCTGAACTCTACAGGAGACTGTGCTTGCAGTATTGGTCTAGACCCTGCGGTGGGCATGCCACTGCTCCTGTGAGTTTCCATTGCTCCCTCGACTGTTAATCAACGTAGTCCTAGATACCTTGACTGCGCATTATATGGCAGGGTCTTGGGTGCGACTGCTAACGTCGTACCCCAGGACTGTGTGTACACAGAGAGGCAGAAAGCTGCTCCCTGATGTACAATAAACATGGTAGTGCTAAGAGCCACATAAGGCATTGCGAGAGATGCACCTTATACAGGCAGACTGCTAGAGAAATAATTATTGTGAACCATAGTCAAGCAGAGCTGCCGCCCATAGAGCCGGAGAATATACCCTTGTGCTACGAATCTATTGTACCATCCACACAAGAGTCCCCGCTAGATCATTTGTTAGGCTGGTGTCCGCCGGAAGACGACCAGGAGGAGACCCTTCCTGTACAATCAGAGACTCTTTTACCCGTTAACACCACTGACCACCAGGTAACCCCAATACAGGTGGATCCATCCAGCTCAAATTTTATAAAGCTAACCTCAGGTAAATTAGTAAGGGTTTGACACCTGCCTGCAGTGGATCTGCAAATCGCTTTGCAATAAAGTTGGCGTACGGGAAAACCATTCTGGTTCACCTCCCTAAACCATGTGGAAACCAAACCCCGACCAACTATATTCCTGCACGCCGACCGACGAGGCCACTGCAGATAGCCCCCATAGCTCTGGCCAGATCATCCACCACCACCATCACCCTCATGTAATCACTGACTCAGCTATAATTCACCCACCTGGGACCGCTGGCATCCTGCCTTTTGGTAACCCTAGTCATGAGGAAGGTTGAATTCCCTGGGAGGGAATCCATATCAATCTACCTCACTCTGGGGTTTGAATCCCCTCTCTTTAGTCGAAACCGAGAGGGTGGTCAGCGTAGTAACATCTTTCCCAATAAGACCCAAGAAGGGCTCACGTCATCTGGAAGCCAAATTAGTATTCTTGTGCAAACTATTTAGTGTACTTCTCTGTAACTCATTTTTGTACTATTTGTACAACCACCATATTTGTACTACTTTTGTACAATCACTTTTGGACCACTGTGTACCACCTTTGTACTTTTGTATACCTCATTGTACTTTGCTATTGTATAGTAAAGCACCTTATGCTAAGATGATTTAGCTCGCTGTTTATTATTTTCAGTACTAATGTTTAGTAATGTGCCTCATGCTTGAATGGCTAGACCATTCAGAAACACATCTTTGTTCACATGTTGTTTTGTACAACCACACACTCTTTAAGATTTTTACATGTCTTAAACTGCATTTTTCACTAATGTTTTTTCTACTCAAGTTAATACTTGCACCTATTATTGTGTACCATTTTTACCTAAATCTGTTGTGTTAAAATCTTGTTTTACCTTGTTAGATTGCATCACTTGTGCAATGCTACTATTGTTTACCTATATTTGCATTATACCTATTCTTCTCATTTTTTGTTTACCTTTGTGTAACTTACCTGTTTACACATTGACAATTTCTTAATTGTCAGTCTCATGCAATTCACACTTTGCATAATCTTTTACCACCAGTGACTTGTCACTTGTACATTGTGTAATTTTTGCATGTAATTATTTTTCTCTTTTTAACTGAAGTCAATACTGTAAAGCAATAGAAATACATGGACACTTATCTCAAGTTAAACAATTGAATGGCTCCATCCTAACTGATATTTTGTGTATTTTGAAGTGTACCCAGCCGAATTTCATACCTGTAGCAGCTTCTGTTTTCAATGTAAATAGGAGTTGCCAACCAAAGAGAATTTTCTCCCTGCACACTTTTTCTCACTAGTTTGAGATTTCCACCAGTTAACTAACTTTATTTAAGTGCACCGTGAGAGAATCTACTTTGTTGTTTCTGCAATGAACTTAGTTACTACCTAACGCTAGGATTCAATGTAATTCTAATCTTATATTTATATTTTTCCCTAGCTTTGCAACGGGCTGTGAAATAACTTTTCTACCGCTTATCTCATTAAAGCTTTCGACCTAATGAACTGGAATAATTGTACGTAACCCAGCCTTCAGCCTAATCTGTACCACAGTCCCGTACCCAAGGTTAGGAATAAGGATCCTTCGCATCCGCACCAATTGAGCATATGCTGTTTGGTCCTGACCATTTTCACTCCTACACCCTTTGCTTAGACCGATCACACATCACATGGGTTAAGCATGTAGAAGATATCTGACTTCAAGGGTGAGAGAGATAGAGAGAGCACCACCGTTCCAGTTCACCGTCGAGAGACCAGATGTCTTCAAGAGGATGTTTGTCCTCCTCACCTGTAGCTCCGGCTTTCGGAAGTGGGGGTACGGGGGGGATGTTTATGCATGAGCAACGTCATTCACTCATCTAGCCTCGCCACAGCCACGGGCCCCTCCTAAGAAGAGCTGTTACACCTAAGAGGCCACAGGATGTCTTACAAGCCAGGGTGGTTTGCCTGGCCATTGCAGCCTGCTGCGCTGCAACCCATTTTTAATCACGTCGTCACTTACCTCTCCAGCGCCTGGCTTGCCACTGCTCTCGGGTACTCTCTTCTCTCCTTCACAGCTCTCTCTCACCTCACCACGCAACCCCCGCACTGGCCCTGTGAGCCTAGTATAAATATGACCCACAGTCCCCAGTTTGATGCTGTTGTGGTCATGCATCAGTACTCTACGGAATGTCGTGCTGCCCGAGAGCCACCAGACGTCATGTCTCGCCTTCGCAGAATGTCATGCTACCCGAAGAACTTCAGACTTTTACAAGTTGCATCAGTCTTAGGCTGTTCAATCGAAAGCTCTGCTATGCATGACACTGCCATGCTGCCCGTCAGCATACCAAAGCCCCTGTGCTTCCAGCTACCTTGTAGCTTACTCTCAGCTATCACAAATGTGAGTACCACAGTCTTTGTGTCGCCCTCACTCCTCGTGCTGCAGTGTCGTCCAAGACATAGGTAACTATGGTAACTGGCAAATTAGAACTGGCCCTTCAAGCCTCTTGTTTATGTGTGTTTTAGTTGAACAATCAATTAAAAAAAGGCTTAAATCGGACTTGGTTGAGTTCTCTCTCCAGCATTCTGTATTACTACACCTCATCCTTTCTCTTTCTGGTTCATAACCTGTCGTAGTAACACTCTTCTACAATTAGACACAAACTGAAGCCTTGCTCCTTTTCTCTCCTATTAATATCTGTCTCTAAGTGCAGCTTAGAAAGCTTGCCTTCCTAGGCCTCACTAGAGCAGTGGTCTCCTGGACTATCGACCTTCGAGTAAGTGCCTGGGTCAGACCGCGATGTTCCGCATGCCATGTTTCTTGCTTGGAAACGATAGCCCAACTCCCAACAGGAGTCCTACTGTTCATGACTCCTGGGTCAGACTGTGATGCTCCGCATGCCAGGAAGCCATGGTAGTGGATGCCCTTTATCGTCTAAACTTCTAGCCTGGAATTTCCGTCAGATTGCGACGTTCCATGCACCAAGTCTCTAGGTGGAGATCAGTAGTATAGGCCTCCCACCTCATGTGACCTCCGCATCCATTATTCCATCAGGGTGTGTTAACCCCTTACTAGCCACCCACTATCAACCTAATTGTTTACCCCCACCACCTTATGCATCATTATAGGACTAGGCTAGGTAAACCTGCCAAGCTAGGGTTAGCTCAGGCTGGGTTAAGAAGGGAAAGTGGCCCAGTTAAAAACCAGGTATACTCTTGGAAGAAAAGGGAGGCTGGACTTCAAAGAGGGTCAACCACCGGCTCAGCAAGCTCCACTTCTAACCTTCTATGTACAATGTGCAGTATGTCTACTGCCACCTGCGTCACCAAAGAAGACACCTACCTTCGCCCAGCTAGCTTACGTTACCAGGGTAGTCAGGGCCCTTAACATCACACTAGCTCAAATTCCAACCAGGGCACCCACTCGCCCATCGCTCGTCTGCGCACCACCCAAAGCTTAATGCGCAATTACTGACGTGGCCAAAGCCAACAACTCAGGTATGAGGAAAAACCTCATTCAAGCAACGACCGCGGCTTCACTGTCGTCCAGGAGGGGAAGAACCTCTGCCTTACCCAACAGCAATTTACAATAAGGGTAAGTGACAAGGCGCCGTAGCATAGAATGCTATGTGTTGTGTGCCTAACTTTAATTCAGCCCCCAGTGCTTCAATATTAGAAGCTGTTGCCCTGTCCTCTGGCTCGGGCTTTGCAGAAGTGTGGACAGTTGCAGAAGAACTACAAGCCCTGCGATATGCCCAGGTCAGAGAGTCTGCCCTCTTTCCAGCACTGAAACGCCATCAATCCTAGAGCTAGCCTGCCTGCTGGTTCGTGGTGTGGAAGAGGTCCTGCCTCTATGTGTGTGTGCACACAACAAGACAGCTAAGTGCCATCATGCTGTACTTGCATTTCGGAGTAATTAAATGTGTTTTCTGGTGTAACTATTTTGATTTAAACACACTGCGTTCTGACTTGGTTCCTTCAATGGCCCAATTAAACATGACTACCGAATAACATTTGCACAAATGCAATGCAAAACAAAGAAAACTGCATTCTTCTTTGAATCTATTATCTAATGTGGAGTTTAAACGTGTACTTAATCTCACCATACAGCAACGCAGTTGAAAATTCAACAACACATCTATATATTAGCAATATTTAATTTGCTCGTAGGTCATGATTGTTTTTCTACTCCTGATTTTCTGAGGCCCTTGTTCCAATGCTAATGACCATGCTGCTGCTAATGAGATGTTAAACTGTGAAAATGAATGAATGAAACACATGTGCAGGCGGCGCCTGGAGCAAGAGGTGGCACGTCAACAGGAGGAGCTGCAAGCGCGGGAGGAAGCACGTGCCAGATCACGGCTGATGCGACGGAACCCTGTGTGGCAGGCGCTGGAACCCAGTATGGAGGAAGACCTGGCTATGCGGGTGTATACGCAGCGGGAGGAGGAGCGTCTGCGTAGGGAGGAGCATCAGCACTTCATGGAGCACATGCTCGAGAGGGTGCGGCGCTCTCCTACTCTCTTCGAGAGACAGGTGGGTGTTACTTCCCATACACCTTGACCTCTCATTCTGCTTCTGTGAGCCACATTACCACTGCATTTTTCCATCATTTTGTATCCTCTTGAGCATGTCTACCATTTTCATGCTAAAACATAATTTTTGATGCAGTTGCTGCAGAACAGTATATACCTGTATGTTTCTTGTGTTGAAATCAAGTATTATAATGAACATACACCAGCTATATGTGTTATCATGAACTTACCCAGCACTGTAATATTTTTATTTTATATAATTCACTACCTAATTTGTTTGACATTCAATGTTAATAATGAAGCATTCTAATACATTAATACCTTGCCTACTGTTGGGATTATTTTTTTTATAAACAAAGTGGTTGAGAAAATGTGGTAGAAGAAACCAGGTTCTTATGCAAATTAGAAGGAATTTTCATGCCTGCAAACTAAGTAATGTATCAGCACTCAGAAATCAGGCTTGCCAGATTAATAGTAATTGCATGTGTGTAAAGGCATACAGTTGTACAGGAAAGAAATAGTCATTCAATTTACTGATTGTAGATAGTGATTTGCAGTCTAGTACTGTAATTGAGATGTGAACCATTCAACCAGACATCAGGAGACGAGACACTATTTTCCTAGACTTGGCTGACGTGTTTTGAATAATATTTGTTGTTTTTGTTGACGCATGACATATTCTGCGCTAGATAAAGCACACTACAGAAACACGACTTTGCCCCATATGAATATGGCAAGCCACATGGGCAAGCTCCCCACAGTACTGGAGGCAGGACATGGGGAACTCCAAGAAGTTCACAGTGCCTCAACACACCTTCAACCCCGTACTCCTAGCGTGTACTGTCTACCAGAATCCGCAGAAAACTGTCATGTCGTCCATCGCCCTTCCCAAACCAATGTCGTGCAGTCTCCATTGTTGATAAAGACGTTGTGCGTAAATTGTCCTGCTCTCTATTGCAACTGAAGCTCATTCTTGAGGTCGTGGAAAGGCATATTCTATTGTGGAAAGTATGGCTTATTTTCTATGGCCTCCGTCTGAACAAGATAAAATTAGAGCTCATCTCTGAGGAGAGATGGAAGATGATCTGGCCAGGATAACCTCGCTTCTCGTTCAGTAATTAAACTTCAGAGGGATGCAGAGGAAATGTCTGACACTTGCAGGCACTGCCATGCTTCCATTTTCCTCCAGCACTCCTCTTCACTAGCTTTCTGCAATGACGCATGCCGCTTCTATATCTGTTCTAATACCATTATGACTCATGCCTAGAACACCTCTTCCATCTCTACAGACGTAACACATTGCCTACCCTACAGGCAAAGGGAGCTTACAAGCAATTCCTTCTCACCGGGAAGATAAGCAACCCGACAGGCACCCCCCCCCCTCCCAACCCTGCGCTCGAAGCCTACAAGCTGGCCAGACCTCGGGGGCAAGGCCAAATGACTCCGACAAGGTACAAAGCAGAATCACTGATGGGATTCTCATGCCACCCAGGGCCGAAGGATGTCACGCCTCCCCCACACCCCGTGTCGGCAGCCTACAAGCTTCCACTAAATAAGTCCGGACGCTGCCGGCCTTGGGAGTCATTCTTTTGTATCTCTAGCAACCTCCCACAGCACTACTAGTGCTTGGGATCTTCGGAGAAATTTGTTACCTTACAAGTATGCCCCCGCGGCTGCTTACTACGTACTTCGACGATCAGTCAACCCGACGACATACGAACACAAACATTTTCTTTTAACTTCACTTCATCTCCTCTAGACACCTTTTATTAACAGTTTAACTTAAACTCATTTTTATTAATCTAGAACCAGCTTTTCCATTTCACTTAGAACCAGGTCACCTACACCTGGAACCACGCAGTTACCTTCAGCTATCCTCGAATTGATAGGAGGTAGCACAGGTCATGTGTTTATTGAACTTTCTATAAACACACATTGCTCTCTACCTTTCTGCTCTTATTTCCAGGGTATTTATTTGTATCCACAGTTGAAGATAGACTACGCTGTGCACTGTCGACAGAAACCGGGAATTTTATCAAACCGAATTAAGACATACATATTAGACGGCTACCTGTTTCTTCCCCGCTACACATCAGCACTTTTAGTTCTCATGGAGGATAAACAGTGATGCTACAACCACTAGAAACACCTTCACATCAGGAGGTATGACAGACTCAGGTTGCTTCTCACCATCTGCACTAGTTAGTGCGTGGTGACTGTGGCCTGTAGTTTTGCTGGGCATCCTAGTGCGAACGCACAACCAGTAGAGGCTTGGCAGTCCACACGGCTCCACGTCCCTGATCAGCCCACCTACGGTGCGGGATCAGTGGGGGGACTTATCGAGCTCGAGCCAGCAAGTCACTATTGGGTTACACTGTTATTCTTTCTGTCTAAGGTGCAATACGTAAGCTAGAGAACTGTTACCCTATGCCGCACGAAAGGAGGCGTGGTAGAAAACGCAGGGAACAACACCTGGCGTAATCCGCTCTCAGGCAGAGGATAGCATTACCCCAGCCTACGCAAGATAGACAGGTGGAATGGGACAGTACCATCGAACTGAGATGACATGTAGTCGCGCCTGCTCTGGTTCTAGTAGTTGACTGTCCACCATGTGTCCGCATCTATACCACATGTCACCCGGTTGTGAACGGACTCCTGACTGGTACTGAAGTGCACCTAGGCTGGGAAAATCTCATCTTCTGGTCTAAAGAAGCTTGTCTGTGGAACATCCGTTCCGGCATCGACCAAATTCGTCCCGTCTAAAGCCATACCTACCTCGACTACAACATCCAGGAGCAGGAGTGAGTAAGTTCCAGCCAACACCCCTCGTCTCACCCCAGCTATCTAAATCCAGTTTATCCACTTTTGGTCTAGCGATTAAAATCCTCGACTAACGTGCCAAGTCAGTCTTATTGGGCACACGTCAGCAAGAAGGATGGGCCGTAACTCAACCCCTTGGAGATGAAGAGAGTATCTCCCTCTACTAGCTACCGTTGCAGGCAATCAGGCTGACATCTTTGAGCAGAGATAGAACATGTTCCATGTGTCTGGATGTCAAGATATCTGTCCAGAAAGAATATTGTTCCGTTCGACTTATGCTGTCTAGCAGCATGAAACAAAATGTTCTTTTTGGTCAACAGTCAACCTTCATCTCGGCCACCATACTCAGAGGGATGGGTGGAACGGAAATAAAATACCTGTGCGTGAATGCGGAGCTGTCCCCTCAACAGCAATTTTCCCTCCTTCCGTACTTCTGTAAAGAATGCCACTCTAGGCGCAGCCACATCACGTACCGCACCCCTTGTAATGAACTTAATGTCATTCCTAACAGCTGGGTGAGGGTGAAGGTCGTTCACACACAGGTGGCATCTAAACATACTCTTTCTCTTCCTGCTACAAAACAAGTATAAAAAAGGGAACACTCACTGTCTCGCTCGGACATGCATAGCTAATCCTATCTTGTTCTCTATCACTCCAGGGAATAAGAAAGGGAAGGATAGCTGAGCATCCAGCTGGTATGAGGAGATGCTTCATTGTTTTCTTATTGTTCACTCCTCAAGTTACAGTGCGTATTTTCTTGTCTGTGTTTTGTTTTTATTCTGGGATAACCTGATGGTGTGTCTTACGAGCCTTTTTTTATTAGAGAATGCATTCACAAACATATCTTTACTTGGTGATTCACTGCAAACACGTGATCTGCACACGAAAAATTCGACTGGCAAGGAAACGTCTTTCGACACACTATCCTATAATAATTAGCGTCACCATTTTTACACATCACTCTTTTCTTATCGTACAGCACTGCTATGGCCGTCTACATGGACATATTTACAAGATTACCTAGTGTCTCATAGCAGGCCAAGTTTACATCTTTGCTATTCACAAACTAAGGGTTTTCCAGAGAGCTAACTGCTTCCTGACTCGTCTCTTGGCTAACGGGTTTTCTATAGATTGAACCGGCAGGGTTGTAAACATACACAAATGCATTCATCACTACAAAAGCAGGGTATAAATTAGAAGACGAAAAAACATGTACACTTCAAAAATAATACATCTCAGAATTCTTTCTCTCTTTCTGATCTTCTTGCAGCCTTACTCTTATAAAGTCCATATTTGCTGGCTGAAATGAAACTAACATAATTTAGCATGAAATGTGGCAGTCCCGGCTGTCTGACTGTCCCTGCCCTGGGTTACTTGCTCGATGCTAGGCGAATCACGTATCAAGGTGGCCTATTCTGATCTGAGCACGGTGTAGTCCCACGGTGGTCGATTTTCCTGCATCAGGATGCAGCCCTCTCGGCACCACAAGGGAGCGATGAGAGTTGAGCACCTGGCCAGCAAGTCTATCCCACCGGGAGCTCACCTAGTGTAGTGGCTCTACTGTTCCTCCCACATGGTGCAAGGAACGGGTGGGCTTCCAATAATGGTGAAGTGAAGGTCCAGCGGTCACTGGTCTCCCAGACTCCAAGAAGATCCCCTCCTCTGCACCACAAAGAGAGTGATGAGGTAGGGGATGACTTCGAGCCGGCAAGCCAACTTCTAGGGGACGGTATCCTAGTGTCGTGGCTCTACCGTTCACTACCGGGTCAGAGAGTTGGTGGCCTTCCAAGGATGTGCTGTTTTGTTGTTAGTCTGCGTTCAGAAAAAAAAAAAAAAACCTGGTCTCCTGCTGAGTCCTCCAGCTCCGAAATAACAATGGAAGGAGCTCAGAGTGAAGTCAAGAGAACTGATAAGATATGTGTTTATTTATCCAGAGGAAATAAACACAGATGGTAAAGGTGCCATCTCCTAATTCCCCACAGGCTATGCGAAAGGTAAACACCCTATCATACTAGGGGAAGGTGCCCTGCGCAAAGCTAGCAGGATAGGCAGTTAGTTGGTGCGTGTATAACCATGGGGTGAGCTCTACTCTCAGGTGTGTCTGAAAGGGACAGAACGCGTCTTAGTGTCGTAACTGTCGACTGCCATTGGTTCTTCCTTTGGTTGGGTGCTGGAGAGGATCTTCAGCCCCACGAGTTGAGCGTTGAACTAAGGATGGGTATGAGCCTAGGCACCAAGAGCTAGAGCTATGAGGGCTCAGGAAAGGCGATCGAGAAATTTAGCAGAACAGACGATCAGGAGGCCGGGATGCATCTCCTTATATCCCTCTCGACCATCGCTTCTTCCACTAGCATAGGCATCTAGAGATTGGGAAATGGCAGCTGCAAACCCAGGGCCTAGATCCTCTGTGCATGCAGGGTAGTAGAGAGATGTGGAATCCAAGCATCATGGATGTGGCAGCATCTCGCAGCACACTGCTATACTCGCCCCCGAACCTCTTGCATGGTCTCGGTGGCTCATCAGGTGAAATAATAAATTATTATTGGGACATCTGTTCTGGCCCGGTAAGTAAAACAATCTTGCAGGCTGCAGCTGCGGCGTGACTCGTGGACCAGCTGTTAGGAATACAGTTGCACTGATGAGTAGCTGTCATGTAGTATTAATAGACTAGATGTCATATGTGAAGCAAATAGATTACTTGAATGTAATCTTCGTTGTATGGTAGCACTAATTAATGCGTCGAAGAACAGACTGGCAACTCTGGAATAACAGCTGTTGCTGCATTCACAGGGGGTACAATGCTGACGTGCACTGCTTAACAATACATAGCAATGGGGGTAACTAACTAGCTAACACTTTTGTACTTTACTGGAGTGGGTGTCTGTCAACACTTCGCTGTGTGCTGGGCCGCCCCCGTTTCCTTAGATGTGTGTTTGAGGTCACTGCCACTGAAACTTGGTGGGTGGCCGCCATGGAGTTTCTCTGTACTGCCCCGAATGTTTGGTCCGGAGAAATAGCTGGCTCTCCCACAGCGGTATGCCAGGACAGCTGATTGGAGACGATCGAGAGGTAAGTGAGAACGTATCTAGTATGTTTGGTTGCTCTGTTTCAGTGAAAGTGTTGGTCTACGATGGGACCTAGTACAGGACCACCTTTCATAAAAAGTGAATGTTCCTGACTTGCCAGTAAAAAGGCATTGTATACTCTCAACTGTTGCTCGTCTTTATGACCCATGTGTATGGGTAGCATGTGTGGTCACATCTAGTAAGATGTTGTTGCAGACCTTGTGGACTCAAGGCCTTTGGTTGGGATGAGCCAGTTGGGGAAGAGATATTGAGGGTGTGGACATGTTTTAAGGACTCTTTGCCATTGTCTGAGGTTAGCGTGAGCAGATTCGTTCCAGTCCAAGAACATGACATGTAGTTTCATGGTTTTTGCAATGCCGATGAGAAGGCATACGCTGCAGTCATTTATGTTTGTGTTACAGCTGGTGGTGCCTCTGAAGTTCACCTGTTTGTCGACAAGTCCAGGGTGGCACCACTCAAGACTTTGTCTGTTTCAAGGTTGGAGCTGTGTGCAGCAGTTTTGTTATGCAAACTTTGGCAATGTGGGATGAGACATCATAATTCAAAAGTTCTTAAGATTGCATTGCTTGCCCGGACAGACTCCACAGTAGTCCTGGCCTGGTTACAATTGTCACTACGAAGTTTAAAAACCTTTGTCGCCAACCGTACCACCTAGTTCCTGGAGGCATGTTCCATCGGAGTATAACCCTGCTGATGTTGCTTTAGGTGGCTGTCTTCCAGACTACTTGGTGAATACAATATAGTTTTCAAGACCATGCTGGCTTTTGCAACCTCATGAGAGCTGGCCTGTGCAGAATACTTGTGAGAAAGTACCTCTTCCCGAAGTTAAACAAGTGATGTCTAATGTCTTGGTGGCAAATGCCTGTTTGGTACAGAACTCTAATGATTCTTTCAGCTTGTTGCTTTGACCTTCATTCTGGCTTGGGCCCTGGTGACCCATTATTTCTCCGGTACTTTGTGTAGACGGAGCTCGTGCTTGCATTCCAGCATAAATACTAGCGGGTCCTCATGGAGTCTGCCCGCAAATTCCAGCAGTTGGGGCTTTCCTGAGCGATGCCAGTCCTGTGTTAGATGGTTGGTATTCTGAGGCGTGTATGCAGACCTCACATTGCTATACCATCCCTGGTCTGTTGATCCGCTTGTCGAGCCATCTGATGCAGGCATGGTGGTACATTTCTTCACACAGTATGCATATTATTTTATGGATACCATGTCCAGGGCATGTGATCAAGTTACAGAATCCTGTCTGTCTGGTTTGGCAGTCTTCGCATCAAAACTCGAGGCCATCAGTGTAGCGGGATTCATCTACCCAGCCAAGGCAAGAATAATGGCTCCATTGTTGGCAATGGGTGCATTGTATGCGATTGATGCCTGTGCCAGGGCAGCTTGGTTGCGAACAGCAGCTGTGTTCGGTTGCGGCTGCAGTTGAGCTCGTGCTCACTCATGTCAGTTCTCGACATTGTTGGTGCATTTAGGGCACCACTGAGTGTTTAGGGGAGTCCCCAAAGGCTGTTGGTTTAAACAGAAATGCATTTTGAGTTTATGTACAATATTTATCAGGTCTAAAATCCTAGTTCGTATCCATCATTTTCCCGCATGCTTCATTTTTTATTGTTTGTCCTCTGAAAAACTAATAAATCAAGAATCCACTATTTGTACACGGTACTGTTTTATCACATACTTATTGCCGCCACGTAACAGTCACCCAATAATTTTTTAATATTCAAAAATGGAATACAGTCTACGAGTGTTTACTCCAGCCGCATCACAGGACATAGAACAGACGGGAGGGGAAGAACTGAAGCTGGAAGTACCATAACAAGTTGTAGTTCCCTTCCCTCAAGACGAAATGAAAGTGGGAAGGGTGCTATGGTAATCACTAGGCAACCATTTCCCCTCTCACAGGGCATGTAAGGGAAAGAAATGGCATTGATCCTAGCCATGACGAACTACAGTCAAGCGTACCCAAGGGTAGCCGACATCCCCTGACCTAGAGAGAGAGACTGCAAGGATGGTGCTCTAGTTGCTAGGCAACCACTTCCCCTCTCACTAGGCGTATAAGGGGAGGAAGAAAAGCCACACCTTACACTAAGCATTGGACTGGACGGACGGAAAGTTGCTATGCTTGTCACTCAATTCACTCTTGGTTATCAGACGTTTTAGTAATCAAACATTACAGTAATTTCCTTTAATTTGCAAAATAAAATTTAAAACTGCAAAATCGTAAAATAAGTGTGTACTGAGCTATCATTTTCCTCGAAAGTTTGGTTACAATTTTTGCTGTAGAAATGTGATTTTATAGAATCAAAGGAGATGGTGTTGGTTTATCATTGCTTAAGGACTTTTGTGTTACAAGCTTTCCACCATTTGTTTCGAGTGTATTGTGGGTTTTTATATAGTTTCAGTGTTCGTCAACAACACTAGTAACTGGCCAATTTTATTGGCCAAGTTGTTTTGTGTTCATGACAATTTTAATTTGGTATAGAGAAAAGTATTGGTATTGAGTATAGTGAGAATGGTTCGGTATCGAAACTGGTGTAGAGTATCGAGAAAATGTGGTATCGACCCATCCCTAGTTTGAACCCTCCTGCTGCCAAGAGTCCGATGAGCTTAGTCTTTAGCAGCTGAGCGTCATTAACAGTTGCAGCTCCTGTCACTATATTGTCAATAAAGACATTATTTAGCATGAGCAGCTAGTGGCAACTTGTTACCTTCATCTGTTGCAAGTTACTGCAGAGTGCCGAGTGCTTGAAAAGGTGAAGGTGCCAACCCATATGTAACTGTGTTCGACTCGTGCACACTAACCGGATCATCCACTGAATTTCTCCAAAGAATACACTGGTACTTCCTCTCAGTGGGATCAACAACCATTTGTCAGTACATCTTGCATACATCTGCATTCACAGCAACAGGAAATGTTCGGAAGCTCAAAACTAAATTAAAAATTTCCTTTTGTAATTTTGGCCCAGAAAGTAGATCATTTAGTGAGTGTCCATTAGTGGTCTTAAAGGATGCATCGAAAAATTCCTTCACTTTTGTGGAAATACTTTCCTCCTTGATTACTGCTTAGTGAGTAATAAAGTAGGCTGGCTGAGCAGACTCACCTGTAGTAAGGGACACATGATAGCAATCACTTGTGAGTGTTATCTGTCCAGTACGTGTCATGTGTCCCATACTTTCATACTCCTCCATGAAGTCTTGATAGTGCTGCTTCAGCTCTGGCATCTTTGTAAGTCGACAATCTAGTCCATTGAGTCTAGTCTACGCAATGCAGTTGAAGATGAGTTATCCAAATTACACTTCGGTGATCTGAACGGTAGTCTAGGACAAATTTACCATCTTTGCCACATTTGTAGGTACTTATGAAGTAATCCTCGCCTTGTTTGACAGAAACTTCACTGATGACACTTCTTCCACCTCCTCAAACTTCTGTCTGGCCACCTCGATAGATGCATCCAAACATACAAGTAGGAAACTGACTCACATTTACTTGCACATGGAGCATTACCGGCGACTATTCAACCAAATGCTGAATGGAATGCATGTGGATTTCCAGGAGGAAAACTTTCTCTGAGAAAGTGGGCTCTTACAGGCATTGTGAGTAGGAGGTTGATCATTAGCAGCAAGCTGAACATGCTCCATAGCTCTAGCCTTCCATTCAAAAAACTTGAGTAGTTTAGAATATGATGGCACATCCTCTTCATGGGAAAGTTCAAATGCCTGTCTGAGTGAAGTATCCAACTTCTCTAGCAATATATTTAGAAGAAGGAAATCTCACTGAGATACTGGAAATTTCTGAGCCTCCAGCGCACTCAAATTTTCTCCCGTTGCAGTCACAAACTTGATTAATCCACCTTTATTTCAGCTGTCAACCTTTTGTAGATACAATATCTTGTGCATGTGTAGCATTACTGTGAATCTCAAACTCTTGAATATCTTCTATAATAATTTCCGATTTACTGAGTAATTGTTTTGGTAACCTGTATATTATGTACCAACTCTCTGGTCTCTACCTGTAAACAACCCGACAAGTAATGAATTTTCTGAACTTGGGTACGGTGCGGTGCTTGGTCAGTGATTAAATTAAATAACTCTGTGAAGCCCGTCCACTCAGGTCTATTGCCACTGAATATCAGCAATAGTAGAGGTGGTAGCACTGCTGCCGGGATTCGTAGCCTTTGCGAACTATCGCTGCAGGTCGTGTAGTCACAAGTGTTTGTCTTCAATCTGCTATACATCTTCTTTGGCTCATGGAAAACTGTTTTGTATGTTACAAACTGTTCTTTACACTCGTCTAATACACTCGGATTTTCTTGAGGTGGCTGGGCACAGATAGTAAAAAAATTTGCCAATAGTTCATCTCTCTTCGAAGACCAGCTCGAGTCTTTCACCTTCGGTGCATCTTCCATAAATGCCTCATACGTTCTCTGGCCTCGTCTGCCTGGGCTAGCAGATAATTGAAAATTACAAATTGTAGTTCAGGCATTGCTGCAGCCGCCATTTTATTTAACAATGTATGAAGAGGACTCTATAATAAACCACAGAATGATCACGTGCTTGTATGTGAGCGAGAAACACTGTTTAAAATCCCTCTGGCCAGCAAAGTTGTTGTCACCACATATTTATTGACAGCAAGTATACATGTCTTAAACAAAACCCATCAACTCCGGTTTGCCATTACCGAACTGTTGAAAGGCGTAAGTTACACTTCTAGCGTACATTAGAGTAAATTAAAATGTATCTCCCATAAATAATCCATCCCGAGGGACCAAAATGTTTAAGACAAGCAGTCGTGCTTGACCTCCATTTGCACCATCTTGCGACACTTCTGCCCTCTCATGGCAAACTAAGCAGTTAACATGTGTCTGGGCACAACCACCACATCTCCAAAGTTTTTCTGTTTGTAAACACAGGATGTTATTGTAATTTAAATATGCTGTTAAAGGAAAGTTAACCTCAACATAAGTGGAATTTTTACTTGAAACCTGTCTCGAATACTCAAATCCTTGAATCTCGTGGATTCAAAAGATTCAAAAAATCTTGGATTTGACCATCCCATCCCTAATTTGTTTCCCATCATCATCTTGCAGGACATGTTATCTTTTGCTGTTATGTATCCAAGCATATGTTATGAAACCCTAATTGCTTTTCAACAACTAAAACTCCAGTTATGTTATTTTTTATTAAGTCTGACACGATTGAAACATGGTTGGCTGATTCCTTCACCATTAAAATACACAAGTGTGAATTGTGTTATGAATGTGAAACTGGGTTGTGGCAAACTGTGCTAAGATGCCAAATGTACTTCTGTGTTACGGCACTGCCTGCCATGTCTGTGATGTAGGGTGTTGTGTGCCTGCAGACAGCAAAGAAGCAGAAAGCCAAAGGAAGAGCCAGTCTGCATATTCCAAACTCGCCTGACCTGTACGACGAGCCAGAAGCAAGTCACAGCGAAACATCTGCAGGTAGAAGCTCCAAGAGCACAGTGTTTGTGCCGAGCGACAGGATGACATGGACGGACGATCACGCAGGGAGGCAGGCCACCATCAATGTCAAGGCGTACACTGCCACAGGGGTGGTCGCTACACAGCCAGACACCCCTCAACCTGCAGATCGGGGAGGTGAAGTCAGCGAAAATAGTGAGGGCGAGCAAGAAATAGCCAGTGAGGCTTGCAGCCCATCTCCAGTAGACACTGCAGATATTGCAGATCAGAAGAGCCAGTAACACATCTGACACAGTTTGGTGCAGTGCAGATACATATGTAGGTTTGTGGCACTGCTGTTAAATGCGACCAATAATAGAGTCCGAGGTACAATAGTTACCGAATTCATTCATTTCCAAGGTACACTGTAAGCACATATTGTTTTATAGACTTACTATGATTGGACTGCAGTTCTTGAAACAATCCCTATGTATCGGTAATTGTAAGCCAGGAGTAAACAGGATATATAGTGTAGGTGTAAAGAAACCAGTACAGTTGTCATACTATGGCAGCATCACTTTGCAAATAATGATACTTGATTTGGCTATATGAAGGACTGGAAAGTTAAGTCTGCCACCTAACTGATTCATGATATATTCAGGGCTCTACCAATAATGTTATCAAAATTTTTTATTAATTCTACAGCTACAGTCTGTCTTTTTCAATCTACCTTACTTACCCAGGTATCATACAATCTTTTTATTACCCTTTTCTGGGGTCAAATGATGGGATGCCTAAAATATGGGGTAGAAAAAAATTTGCGGGTCATTTTATTAAATAATTACATCTCTAACTTTATTAAAAGCAACAACAAGAAGGTAGTTAACATGCAAGGCTGCAATAAGTTAAAAGAAGCAGTTATGTTTGTTTTGTAATGAAATACTTACCTTTGTCAAAGGATGAATGAGTTGAGCGTGTGGCAAATATCTCTCTTAAAGTGATTATTTTTATTTTACTGCAAAGAGAACTTGTAATTTTGAGACAGAAACTAATAAATAAGGGGAAGTCAAGTAAATGCTTCTAGGCATATAATTTTATTCGCGAAGATGCTGCCCCTTGAGTTAAAAATAATATTATGTTTTAAAATCATGTTAATTTTATGCCAGATACAATGAAACACCAACCTTATATGAAAAAAATTACCTTTAATCACAAACAAAAATATCTTTGCAAATAATAATCCCTTGTTAAAATGTTTTGTGTAACATTTTCAGGCGAAACCATTTGCTTTGAAATACAAGTGATGAAAGGTGCAATTATTTTGAGTGATGGATAATCTTGATAAACGGGACTAATAATGCATTTAGCCTATAGGAAAGTTTTTAGTTTGGACGGAAGTGTAAGTAACTGCAAAATTGGAGTTAAAAAAAGTAATTACACAAAAAAGAATCTCCACTTCCTTCTCTGTTTAAATATTTCTTTGATCCTTCTTCAACATTTTTTAAAGCTTTTGCAATGATTTTACCTTATTTCCAAACCAAAGTGCTTTTATTTTTCTAGAACTATAATGTTGTTAACCTTCTAATAATGCATTAATGTGATTGGTTTTATTTCACTTCATTCCTGCCTCATTGTATTGTGGGGTGTTTCCAGTATGGTATAGTTGTGTGTGCATGTGTGTGTGCGCACATTTGCACGCATGTGTGATGATTCTGGCACAGCAAGGACACCCAACAGCAAACTTATTAGTGTGACGTCGCCATAGTTTACTGTAGCTACGCCGTTTGACTAGCACGATGAGGCCTGGCATTATTTACAGGAATACAAAAATTCAGTGCGGCCTATACATGCCCAAAACATACGGTATGAATTGATGCACTCCCTACCGTGTGAGGTAGACTACTGCTGACTACCCTCTCAGAACACTAGATGAGTCTACCGCAGCAATTGCTGTGAACCTTAAGGGCCCGGTAGGGCATGAGAGGGTTAAGAATTGTAGTGGGTCGATTGTAGGGTTGCATTGAGTTCTAGGGGAATTACACCCCAGAGTGCGGCAAATGGATGTAGCTTCCCACCCAGGGAGCTCTATTCTCGTCACTATTAGGGTCACCAATATACGGGATGCCAGCTGTCCCAGGAATTGGAATGGAAATGAAATTATTTGATTATGAAGGTGGGGGTGTATGTTTTGGCCGGGGAAATCTTGACAGGTTGGGTGCGTCGCCGTACGGGAACGAAGTCTGGGGAAGGTGGTTCCGCACGAGGTTTGGTGTATGCCCTGGACAGGAGTCGAACCCATACAATCTTCCCAGACACTAGCTTCTGGGTGCAAAGGTTTGGGAGCTTGGTGCCTTCGGGTGTTTAACCCGGATAGCTCTGCCCGAGTGTTGTTTAACAAGACTAGATGTTGTGGGTGATTGACTAGTTATGGTGTCCGCCGGGGTAGTACCAGCTACCTGCCATGACTGTTCTACTTGGCCCACTTAATCACCATTTTGGTACCCGGGCCAACAGGTGCCTAGATTGTGGTCTTTTGGGGTTGCGTGTTCCAGGGGAATGAAAGGGGAGATGGGCGGAGGGATGGCGTCGTGGCTCTGCGCCCGGGGTTCGACCTCTGTTGTGGAACTTATCACTGGGTCAACTCTTTCAGTCCGAGCTAGAGCGTGGTGTTCCTTGCGTCGCTGCCTACTCTGAATCCCCCTCTCCTATTATACATTTAGCCCACTGGTAAACATACAATACGAACACAAATTCAAATTTCAATATGGACACTAGTTGGCTATAATCTAAAAAGGATGGAACACGAGTTACTAGTTTTGACGTAATATTTACTATGTGTAAAATCCTGAGAGTCCCGGCTAATAAAAATGCAAATTGACTAGGAATTAGCTGTCTGACTAAACACTCTAGTAATTATCAAAATTACATGGATGTAAAAATATATAGGCGAAATCAAGCCTGGAGAATGAAATAAGAAATCCTTTGACAAAATCTACAGTATGGCTACACAATTCTACAGCATGCTCAAACTACCAGAAGCTAATCAGGGGGGTAAACTAAGATGCGCAGGCTTGTTATCGCGGAGTCACAGGAAGTTGACTGGGGTAAAGCGTACCGGGGTCAAGGAGTGGGTTTACCTGACGTATGAAGTAGATGTGTCTCAGGCTGTTGGAAGCTGCACTTCTTTGCAGTCTGCGGCAAGGAGGATGCACTGTGTTGCATGTCGCGCAGAGAGGAGAGAGAGTCCTTGCAGACTGAAGAGAGCTTTATTCCAAGCTAAGGAGAGTCTTGAGCGGACTAGAAAGTCCTTGGTCGGTTTAGATAAGGAGAGTCTTTAGAGCAGACTGAGGTGAGGGAGTCTTAAGCAGACTGAGGTAAGAGAGTCTTAAGCAGACTGAGGTATGGGACATTTTTGTAGACTGAGGAAGGCCCGTGTCTTCTTCAACCGGCCAGCCCGGCATATCTGCCGGTGCTGAATGCTGGACTTCTATTTATATGAAATTTTCTCATATCAGCAGTTCTTCAGGGTGTGGGGGTGTAGCGTAGCCTTCCAACATGGGAGTGCGTTATCGGGGGTGCAGGAGCGTCGCTCATTTCTTATCGCCCCGCTTGGAGGCGAAAACAAATTAAAACCCCTGTTCTATAGGCGGGCCAGTCGTGACATCACAAGGTCACCTCTCAAGTTAGTAAGAACTTCTTCCAGGGCTAAGCGATGAGTAGTAGAGTTTCACTAATATTTATTTATTTCACGGAGGTGCCTTTTGCATGATTAAATTTGGACGGGCAAAGTAGATTGTAATTACGTATTCGGCTATTCAGGCTTGTGGATTTCCCTTGCTCGATACGTTTAATTCAATTTGCTGCTTATATGTTTTTCTCTGGAGCACAGATGGCTCGTAGATGGGCGCAGTCGCCTGTAGAGTGTGCATCCACACAGCACAGCATGTTGGCATGCGTCAGAATAAAATATTTGTGAATATTTGTGAACAACAAATAATTTGTAAATATTTTGGAACTCTGATGTAATAAACAGTTATTTATCTTTCTGAGTCATAAAGAAGGGCAATAAGACTTTTTTCTGCAGCATCTTGTGGCATTCAAAATATCAGGAATTTACCAAATATTTAAGAAGCAATAGTACTTGTTGGTTCACGTAAGTTCTCAAGCAAAAATTACTGATATGGTATTGTTAAAACAATATTAATCCATTAAGTACCAACGGGCATTTTTATGCCCTCTTCTTTAAAAAATCGCAACAATTTTTGTATTGATTACCAATGATCTGCCGTGCTGTGTTGTGTGTAGGAAAGGTTGGCACTACAAGTTGCAGCATTTGCTGCACCTGTGCTATCTCTGTTCGCCTGATGGAAATACTTTGTATACATGATGTCTTCCAAGCCAACACACGTGCCACCAAAACAGTAAGTATTGGTTACATAATTGTAATTATTCTAAAATTTATTTATTCTTGAATTAAGAGTAGAGTACTACGAGTCCAAGTGAACAACTATTTTCATGATATTAAATCAATATAGATTTTTTGGCATGCTGAACACAAAGTAGTGATCAAAATGCCCCTTGGGGCTGAACTCAGATATGTGCGCTGATACTGATATAAAAACTGTATCTCGAAAATAACTCTCACATTTTGCTACCCAGACCAGTAACGTAAATTTTAGGGCTTATAAACCCGTGGTTAATCACTCCCATGATGTCCATGATGGCGAAAAAACACATTTCAAGATGTTGTATTATTTTTTAACTAATTTGTTTATATTTTATTCTAAAGGGAAGGATATCATTCTTTTGTCTGAAAAATATTGAATAAAAATAAGAATATATACTAATAGCTTATATTTTATTTACATATTTTTGCTTTTGTTTCTTTAAGGCGGGAGTTACTTTCCCTTGCAAAAGCTTTGGACTACTTCAAAAATTTTTTTGACGATGATGAATTGATCACTGGTCCTGGGTCAGCTGATGTCACCATCTTCCTCCCAATGATGGAGCATCTGATGACGATTCTGAAGACGAAAGCTGCAACAACCCTGATGTTGTACCACCTAAACAACTTAGTGCCATTGCTGAAATCCATACTGCAGATGACAAAGAAGCAGAAGATTCGCCTAAGTGCCATGGCTGAAATCCATACTGCAGATGACAAAGAAACAGAAGATTCGCCTATGCAGTAAGATGCCGACGAGCCAGATGACAAGTCAGATGAGGAACCTCCAGCAAGAAGGAGACGAGTAATGTCTCATATGGCACAGCGTAATTTCAGGTGGAGTAAGGGAGACTTATCTGCAGCCCCAACAATGTCAGGTGTGCCACTTATGACTTGTTTTGGTGCTGCACACCTGTTATCAGAACATCATCCTTTGGATTTTATTTGCACTTTTTTGACGGATGAAACTATGGGTAAAATAGTGAAATATTCTGTATTATATGCCACCCAGAACAATAATCTGAGCTATTTTTGTCTATTAAAGAAATTTATGTTTTCGTTGGCATTGTGTACCTCAGTGGATGTGATTCTTCCACGTAAAAAATGTTTTGGGAAACTGCAGACGATATGAGAAACATCCTTGTTTCAAATGCAATGTTTAAGAAATAATTATAGATGTGAGGAAATCACAAAATTCTTACACTCTCGTAATAATGAGGAACTTGATGGCAGGGATAAGATGGGTGAAATCAGACCCCTACTGGATTCACTCAGTAATAAATTAATTGCAAATGCTCCTGATTGAAAGAATATTTCTGTTGATGAGGCTATGATCCCTTATTTCGGTAGACATGGGTGCAAACAATTTTTGCGATTGAAACCCGTACGGTTTGGCTTCAAGGCTTGCATTATGACACAGAGCTCTGGATATTGCCTTGCTGCAGACTTATATCAAAGGAAAAACCCAGTGGTACGAGACCTGGTGACCAAGGCCTTGAAGAGTCAGTAGTTCTAATTTTTTGTGACTCTCTAATGACATTATTCCCAAGGATTCAGTTCTGCTTCTAATTCGACAATTTTTTTACCAACGCTAAGCTCATCTGCTCCTTACCTGAGAAGGGCATGAAAGGACCAGAAACAGCTAGAATAAACAGAATGGGGAAGTGTCCTATTGCAGACAAGAAGGTAATGCAGAAACGTGAAAGGGGATCTTATGAAGTGTATACTGAGTAAAATAAGGTGATTTCAGCTGTGGCATGGAGGGACAACAATGTGGTGTACACACTATCTAATGAACATGGAGTGCAGCCAGTTCAGTATGCTAACCGGTACAGCTCCAAGGAAAAGAAATCATTGCAAGTCACACAGTCAAATACCATTCACAAATATGACAAGTTCATGGGAGGGGTCGAGTTGCTCGACAATAAAATTTCCAATTACCGCATTGGTATCTGAGGGAAAAAATTGTATATACCAATTGCATTCTGGTTGTTTGATGTGTGTATAACTCTTGCATGGATGCTTGCCAGAAGCAAGGAACTGACATTAGATCAGCTGAGTTTTTGGCAGCAATGTGTTATAGGGCATTGTTAGGGAAGTATGGACAGGCTGCATTGTGTCCAGGCCCCATGTGATATTGTGACAGTGTCTGCTTCACTCCCAAGGGGTATTTGGATGGCCAGCCATTATTTTGTAAACTGTGAGTGGGATCAGAAAACTGACAACTGGGGAAGACATATAAAACTTATTATAAGTATTAAATAAAAAAATAATAATTACTGTCCTTAAAATTTTACTAATTAAATTAGGTACATCCTAGTTTTGCTAATTAAACAAATAAATTGGACTTTTTAAAATGATTTTTGGATTACAGCAGACTTAAAAATTCCTGAGAGGGAGCTGAAGTAATCTTGGTGGACAGCTAGGGAAGCTATTGGTCACAGGTGCTGTTTTGTCATTGCGGCCCTACAGGTGCACACGCGTGTTTTCACTACAAGTGAGTGGTGGTTGGAGCTGCAATGGGCAGCTAAGAGATTTTTGTGTATGTTCTTTATTTCTTTGAAAGCCCTGGCATTGGTCTTTGTGTTCAGCCTCTTCCCAGAATGCCATAGTCATTATGACTAAATTAAAAAATTGTTCAAATGTGTTAACAAACTAAAATAGTGATTATTTGTGGATGGTGAGACACCTGTACCAAATAGATAGATCTTTAGAATAGGTGAAGGTGATAGCTGGTTGCGTTAATGAGTTTTGATATTTTTAAAATACGACTTTAGGACAATTGTGCATACACTGGACTTCTTGTGATGATACCTTGTTCTCGTGGAAAGACAGTGGGGAAGGGGAAGAAAATAGAGAGAGACATGGACAGAAAGGGAGACAGAGAGAGAGGGACAGAAACAGACACACAGACTTTCTTGGTGAAATTCATGCAAGATGACCCAGGCTGTGTGCAAGTTGGTGTTGTAAAATGACTCTCGGGGTAGGGAGTGTGTGGGAAGGACTTCCTTGTATGGGTGGGCTAGTGTTCCATTGCACCCAGTGAGATGCCTTTTACCGACCTTGCTGTGTTGGACCCTGAAGGCTTGCGATCGCCTGCAGTCTGGAAGATTTTGAGGTGGCTCGACTCCTGGCTGCTACAGGGGGGAGATTTTGGGATCCATTGTCCCCTGTCCTGCCATCTGCAGCCAGTGGAGTCAACCTGGACTGCTGGCTGCGTACCTGACCACTTGGCTACGAAAGAAGATGGCAGAGACTTCCTGCTCCTAGTGGTCGCCAAACACAACCTTGTGAGCAGTTGAGTGTGAGTATCCTCAACTCCCTTACCCTACTGGCTAGAGAAGCGAGTGCTACAGGGATGGACTGATCAGGCGCCACTGTGGAGAGTGATGTCAGGACTATCATGCTCACGTTGCAGTGCGCAACCTATTTGTGTAAGGACAGCACATCCTTTCCCATCCTGATGCTTTTTCCCTTGTGTTTCATGTTTGTTCTTCCTAGATACAAGCCCTATTGGATTTTGGTTAGGTGCAACTCTTGTTTTTGGTTAGGATATTTTCTAGGGGTATTGAATAATTTATGGAAAAATATGTTTGTTCGCACACATGCATGCGTGCGCATGTATATGTGCGTGTGTGTAAAAAGATTATTACTTAATTGATTTGGTATAGTGTGTCTTTTACCATCAAACAAAAATGGTTGGTAATTGTGTTGTAAACAAAAGTTTTTTTTGTGTCATCTGGGTGCGTGACCCATGTTGACAATGTGCCTGTAAGTTTTGTTGATGCTGCCTAGTTATTCAATGGATGAACTGGTGTATAGCTGATATGATGTGTGTCCGGGCAAGACACGACTGCTGACAGCTGGGAGCTGTGACATTTGTTCTGGGAGCATCAGAAGGTGAATCGTTAACGAAATATGTCAGCTTATGGGTGCTGCCTCCACAAACTCAGCACGCTTCAGAGCTTTCATGTTTGTTGTCTCACCAGTGATGAATTCTTCATTGTAGCTAAGATTTTTATTAAAACACATTCTCACATCTTAAAAACATTTAGCCTTTTGAATTTGTTGACGAGAACTCAAAATTTTTTTTAATGTACTGTAACAAAAAAATTTGTTTTTCCATGTAAGATTGGAGTAAAAACGTAACAAATTTTTCTTTGAGTGTACCATTTACAAAAAAACCTTAGGTTCAAATAAGGGAGATAGTTTCTGCCGAGAGATTAGATTTTCTAGTGATTGGATTGGACTAAGGTTGTAGTAATTCATGTTCCCCTGGAAGTAAATACTGTAAATTATTGTAACTTAAAAAAATTATTTTGAAATGTTATAATACAGTTTTCTTTTAATTGTAATTATATAATTTGTGGGAACACAAATAACTACAGGACAGGTAAATCTGTTAGTGCGGTTTTTTTGTAAATTAAATATTTATTTGTGGTTTTTTTTCTTCGGATGCACATCTTAAGTTAGATATGGCTGGTATAGACTTAATTTCAGGTAAATATTTTGTTAGGATGTGTTGAGAAGGGAAGAGAATACACTCTGTAGTTCAGCAGCTGGCCACAATCTATAGAAATGGTATGCTATTCTTCTTGCGAATGCATTCAACACTGCTGTTCATGCTAATTTCTGAGTGATGCATTTGTACACGTGTGCTTGAAGCATGATGATGAGTGAGTTTTCTTTCTCATTCCCGTGTGCACTGTGAGATATTTGTTTCAGCTGTTCTTCGAATGATCAGAAGTAGAATGATTGGAAGAAACATTGAGAAAATTTTTTGTCTTCCCGTGACAGGTAAGTGCGAGCTTATGAGTACTTAACTTTGGGTGATCATGGCCTCTCTTTGTCTTGTTATCTTGATCTTGGTTACTCTTAAAATAAGAAGACGCCAGCAAGATGTTGAGTTCCTTCAAGGAAGACGGCGGAGAGATGTCTGTTACCACATACAGTAAAACCTCTGTTTTACACTTTTCAAGGAACTGGAAAACAAATGCTGCAAAATGCAGGATAGTTATGCTGTAAAAACAAACTCTGGGACAAAAAAAAAGTGTGTGTTGATGCACGACACATCTAATTCTACTACAAACTCGACTTCACCTCATCTGAACATGCGTGCACTTCACTGTGCAGCCTCAGCAGAAATTCATCAGTGGATGATGCTAGCAGATGACTCCAGCAGACAGTTCAAGGGGCGGTGCTTGCCACCCCCTGCATCCGCCTCAAAGGGGCCATGGACAAGGAGTATAAAGTGTGTGCACTTTCCAAAGACATCAATATGTCCGGTTCCTTGCACCGCGCTGAACAATGCCGGAAGGAACCTACTCATCTTGCTTCTACCACCGTGCTGAACTGTGCCGGTAGAAGTCACCAGGTCCTTACAACCCACTAGAAGCTCTTCAGCGACTCCAAGAATGCCTTCCAGACCTTCTGGTGACTCTTTGCCAACTGCTTCTGAAGACATTGTCAACCCTCTTGCCTTACCTGCTGGTAATGGCAATTGTACCAATACTACCCATCTGGTAGTTGTTGTCTATGGTCCCTTCAGGACTACTCAAGCTCCCCTTATCTGTTGTAATAGCAACCACTTACCACCACCACCTCTGGTCATCAACAGTCCATTCTGGACAACGGTGAGTTTAATTAGGGCAAGTGTAATAGCTACTTAGCCGGATCACCTTTTCTCATTCAGGACCCAGGTTTCCTTCACCTGGATTAACGTAGGATAACTTCTGTTGAACTCTGAAATAGTTAGGAGGTAGTACGGGCTACCGTGTATATTCTACTTGAAATATATACGTTATTCGCACTTATTTCTAAGTACTTATGTCATTGAGTTCTTGTGTTTAACCTACGTACCAATGAGTCCATCAGAGTGATGCTTGGATAGAGACTACAAAATTTTGCAACGGTACAGCTTCCACCACTAGCAAGATCTCCTTAAGGTGTCTAGCCAGCCCGACCAGTCTATACTCCAGCCACTGTGCTGAACTGTGCCAAAGGGAGTAAGAGTTTGGTTCTGGAGGACAGATCACTTCTGGATACCACACCCAAGCGTCATTTACGAGCAGCTAGAGGAAACCCAATACTCTGTATCCCACTCAGGACTTAGCTACCTGCTTTGAATAAACTGATAATATGTAAGTGCCTATTCGACACCTTTTGCAGTCTAATAATGGGTAGGTAAGCACCGAGCCGAGTACATTGTAACTCATGACAGGGAAAATCATAGGACGTGGTTTTGAATGATTAATTATTAAAGACAGTGAAAAAATGAATTATAATCGCTTAATTTCTGTCTCAAAATTACAAGTTTTCTTTACAGAAAAATATGATTAATTACTTTAAAAGACATACATTTACCATGCGTGCAAGTTGTTGTCAACAGGTAGTGGCGTAGAGAGGTCATACTCCAACCCAACCCCCCAACTCATAAACCAATAGACATGACACTGCCCGAATGATAACTTCTCCGTGCGCTCTTAGCTGATAGTGTGTGCAGGACATTTAAAATTAGACTTGCATTTGGTGTCATATTATTTGCATTTTCAGAGGGTTTGAAAGTTTTAGGTCAGCTTGCATTTTGTGTCGGATTACTATAAATTATATACAGTATTTTAAGACATTATTTATTTATTTAAATTAGTCTAGGAAAAATGTTTTTAATGTATTATTAACAGTAATACTCATTTTCCAAAAAATCAGTGTCAAGGGCATTGGTATCTGTTTTTGGTATTGGGGTATTGGCAGTGGTATCGGGGTATCAGTATCAGAAAACATGGTATCGGAACAACTCTAAAAAAAAAAGTCAAACACAATTTCCACTAGGATACGCAACTATGACAGTTTGCTGGCTGGGCCAGCTTCTTCAGGCAGCGAGTGGCAAGACTGTACGACAGAGATTTCTTGGCATGGAATGGATGGTAGCTGTCCAATTGTAGGTATTGGAGGTTGTTGTTGGGTTTAATGTGAACAGCTGTTTCAATTTTGTCATTCTGAAGGGAAAGTTGTTGAGGAAGTGCTATCACAGCTGAATGCATTTGCTCCACGTAAACTGGCTTAAACAAGCAGTGTGATTTAATAGCCAAAGTCTTCCTGGAAAGAGGCTACCTTTGCTCCCTTGTTCACAAACAGATTCCCAAACAAATATCAGCAACTTGGATATCCCTCTGGTTGTCCAACCATCCTCAACTGCGACACAAAATTCAGGCCTCATCACCACTCACTCAAAACTTTTTCTCCAGACCACCCAGGTTGGTCTTCAAATGAACTGCCCTCTCCTTCCCAACCTTCAAAACAAACTGTTGCACTTCAAATTGCCACCCAATTCCACAGTCCGTCACCACTTCACAGAGGGTGTCATACTTGAAGTAGTCCACATTGTAGCTCTTGTATTATGCACCTGTCTTCCACCTCCTTCAATCACAGGCTCACCAATGAGCTTTATGCATGTGACTGATCTGAACTAGGAGCATTTGTTACTGAAGTTACATAAGTTCTGAACTTCCTAAACCATTTGAAAACTTGCTGCTGTGACATCATGCATCACTGTACTGAATAGTCATTCATTGATGAATTCCAATAGGTTTCACACCTTCAATACTCAAAAACAGAATGACAGAACACTGTTTTAGTTTCATGCATGGCTGAAGTGGAGCAGGAAATCCTTAAACTGTTACTTGATTGTGTTTGCTTGTCGTGCCACTTGTAAAATTTTTCTTTAAGTATTTTTATCAAACTTACGGGACAAAAGCACAAAATTTCTAATTTTTATTACAATTTTAAGGTTTTCAATTTGCTCTTGAATTGCACTCATATATAGTATACAGTGACGCATATCACATTCATGTGCACTGCATATGCGCCCTCTACTTTTCGACTAGTGAAGTTAATTTAAGATATGTTACGGGGCAAAAGGCAAGGCGGGGTAGTATACATTTCAGTGAAAACAACGTATGTGGCTAGCCATGTGATTAAAATCTAAGTTCTGAACATGTTGTAAGTGACACGTAAGGGTGGAGGGGAGGGAAAGTTTCCACTGCCACATTTAATATGTGCCATGGTTGTAGTAAGGCAGTAATAAAATAGTTTTGTTTCACGAAAAGCTACAAGAGCAATGGTTGGCAACGTGGATGTCGTGCACAACATAATTTAAGTTCGAGCAGTTGGCTGTGCCAAGTAGTTGCATGCTCAACTTTCAACAACACAGCGTGATTTGAGCCGCACGAGGCATGCTTGTGTACAGTGATTATTGTCTACGTAATACACGTGTGAATATTGGGATAATTAATTCTACCTAGCCAAGATAAGTATATTCAGACACTTCAGTGTGCGTTACACAAATTTGAGAATAAATTGTTCAACTTATGTACACACAGAGTGGTATTTGTAACTTATGTATGTTCAATAGAACTTTGTTTTATATAAAAATACATTTCTTATAAGATAATAAACACTTTGAATTGAAACATGAAACATGTGAAACTATAGAAAAACGGAAAATTGACATGCACAGACGCCATTGTGAGAAAGTTTATATTTGGTAGGTGGTAGCCCTGTACATGGTGCTGAAATTTATTTCTCTCATTATCCACTGTATTTGCATGTATATGACACCCACACAGGAGTGTAACGTTTGTGGAAGCACTATTTTTATGTGGCACTGTCTTTTAGGAAAGTTTGTAGCACTCCAATATTTCATAAGTGTCTTCCACGTGTGCGCGATTGTGTTGAGAGAGATATATAGGGCACTCTACCATAACGCTTAAGTTGAATGAATATTTGCACTTGGCGAGAAATACAATATTATGTCTGAAGGCAATATTAACAGTAAAACAAAAATATCACTTATTATAAAAATGAATTTGAACATCAATTTTATGTTGAGAATATCATACGTAACCAACACAATATAACATAGGTACAAACATCTTACTTGCTAGTGGTGGTTTTCATAAATAATTTTATTGAACATCATATATACAAAAGAACATACGAAAATCTGCAGCAATGGGAAATGGAGAATAAAGGGCGGAGTACTCCTCTAAACATAGGTTACAAACTAGAAATAAAATGCTATACTAGTGCCAGAACTTGTGAAGTTCTGGATATGAATAAGGTAAGTTCACTATGCACAAAATATCTCTGCACACAGGGCAGGATGTCATCAAGGTCTCACATGTAACACCAATATATGAGAATATTAAATGTAAGGGCAATGCACTTGAATAGTTATTCTTTACCTGGAAATACCATGAGGCATGTAATTGAATAAAAATATAAATACATGTATGTATAACCTTAGGCCTGAGTGATAAGCCCTGTAAATAACAAAATTATAATTATCCTCGATAGGGAGTAAAAGTCATTAACTCTAACTGTCCATTAGAAGTTTCTACTGCTCTCAAGGCAGGAATAGAATGTCAAAGTCTCAACAGTGATAATACTGTGCATAATTGCTGAAGTATTTGCAAGCAAATTAATATAAGAGTTACTGTAAATGTGAGCGCCCTGGGCCGTGATACTGTAAGGTATATTATTTTAAGTTAAATAAAGACGTGTAGGCCTAAGTAACAAGTACTGAAATACATGTAAAATTGCAAGAGCAGTTTGAACTGCAATAACACTAATATATAGTCATAGTAATGCATCTTGTGCAAAATTATACCTATAGCTAAAGTTGTGTAATAGTCAAAAGCTGTAGGTCTAAGTTCAATTGCTGTAATATTACCTATAATGCCAGGAGGCATAACACCTTAAATTACAAAATGACTTGAATTATAACTAAAGATCTGCTGGACAATATAAGACTCATATAAAATTCAAATATAATGAAATAACTTACACACACACTACACCACCATGCAGAGTGGAGGTAATGTACTGAGAACACGTTTAATGCAGGTACGAATGGGGACAACATAGCCTGTCTGAGATATAGAAGTGTGTAAAATTAAGCTGAATTGAATCACTCTTATATCAGATAATATGTCTTAATATTCAGTTTATGTTGTGGAAGCCCCGTAGGCATTTTGAGTAACGACCTTAGGGACTGTGGGGATGCGACTTAACACATCGGGAAAGTGTTTAACTTACCTGTAACTACACGTGTCGCAAAGTCAAATTTGCTTAGTGCGATAGCCATTTTTTGAATTCTCGCATTATGGTCCGCGTTGGTACGCAGATACCGTAAGCTGGCGTGGTCAGTTTCAATTGTGAATTTACGCCCATACAAATATTGGCGAAAATGTGTGCATAAGTATTTAATAGCCACTAGCTCTCGCTCGGTGGTGCTGAATATAACATTTTATAGATACGAATGCTAAAATATTTCTTTGTTTAGAGAGTGAGTTGAGTGTTACTGGTGTCACACGCTAGGATAATCTCATGGCCCTTGTTAAATTTTTGAAATAATGGTGCCTGAACAATGGCACGTTTCAAATTTATAAATAAATTTTGGTGCTGTGTTTCCCATTTAAAAGGAGTATTATGCTTAGTCAGATCAATCAATGGTTGTGCAATGGATGCATAATGCAAAGAATATCGCTCAGGTAGGAAGTTATCTCAAGAAAAGTGTGGAGTTGTTTGAGGTTATTAGGGGAGCCATACTTTTGATTGCAGCTACCTTGTCGGGGTCTGTGGACATGCCTTGGGGCGTGATGATGTGGCCTAAAACTTTGTTTGTTGGGCGAACGAATACTTTTTGGTATTGACTTTAGCATTGAATTGGCATCATCTTTCGAAGACTTTATGGATATTAGCTATATGTTCCTAAAAGGTATAAAAATGTCATCAATATAGGTGATTGCTGCAGTTCATCTCAGGGGGCCTAAAAGTTTGTTGATGAACATTTGAAAATATTGGGTTGAGGTGCTGAGGCCCATTGACATTCTTTGATATTCAAATACAATCCCACCCCAACAATACTACAAGCCAATTTGTGACGATCCTAAGGTCGAATGGGGATGCTATAAAAGCCAGAAAATAAGTCAAGGCTGGTGATGAAAGGGGAACGCTGTAAAGCATTTAAAATATCCTGTTTGTGGTAGTGGATATTGCACCCTAGAGAGATGTTATTTCAGTTTGCGAAAATCAATCAAAAATCGAAGGCCGCCACTTTTTTTTGGAAATGACAAGGCTAGGGGCAGAATATGGGGAATCAGCTTATTGGATAGTTCTTGCATTGACCATAGCTTTGATTTGAAGTAAACGGTCTTCACGCACCTTGGGACTAATTCGATAGGGACGAGTAACAATGGGTTTATCAGTGTCTTAAGTCCAGCTTTCTTCAGCGAGCTGTAATATAAAATTAGCAAAGCGGTCATTATAGTGCTCTATAATGTCTTGAATGGCTCGTGTCTGAGAAGGAGAAAGGTTATCATTAACGGAAGGACCCTGAGGTGGTTCGTTCTCAAAAGCCTCAATAGAATTGTAACAATGGGGAGGAGTAGTCCGGCATTTCTGCACTATCGGAAATAATTGGTATTTCTGTAATTTTATTTTCGTCATGGGCGTGGATAAAGAGAATATTGTATTTTAATATAGAGATAACGTCATATTTCTTAATAAAGTCCACACCCAAAATGAGGTCTTGTTGGAGGTTGTCAAGAACTAAAAAATTTCTGTGGATATGTGTGACCGTGGATATTTAAGTTTATAGTAGTTTCAAACTTAGGGGGTGATAAAACTGACGTGGCTGCAACTAGTGTTATATTTTCTTTGAGGTGATAAAGGGGCTGATCAGATAAAACAGTGCTAGTCACACAGCTGCATGAACACCCTGTGTCTAATAACGCATAGTATTGCTTGCCCTTAATTGTAACGAGTACACGTGGCGTTGCAGTACTTATAACTTTCAGCTGACATGGTGAAAGAGATGTAGCGCGCTGTTGTTTTCATGTTCCAATTCGAGGCGCAGGTCCACTCAGCTTATTTTTAAACAAACGCTCATCACTACGACCCTGGCGCTCTTGTTTTGAAAACATTCAGCACGCGCTACTTGTGAAACCTGAGTGGGTGGTGTTATGAAAACAGCACGCTGTGTCAGCTTGAATTTATTCTTAAATCTGCAAAATTGGTCACCAACGTCCATCGAAAAAGCAAAATTTTGATTGGGGAAAAGTGGGCACTGATGACTTTTATGTCCCGCGTAGAGAGACCACACGCAGGTATCGCTAGCGAAGCTACGGGGACTGTTAACTGCCTGCTGCATGGCGGGGGATCACTGCGATGTGGCAACTTTGCATCTTAGCGTGCGGGCTGTGCAGTTGTGGCAACTGCGACCTGAATTGGGCGGGGGGGGGGGGGGGGTTGCATGTGAGAGTTACTGCGGGTGGGCTTCTGACATGCTGTTTGATGTGTCGATGTATTGTGTGTCCACAATACAGACAGCAGCGTGGGTGATTCTTTACTTATAGGTTGCCGAACGGGAACTTACTCAACCTGGCAGAAAAATGTGGCTCACTGTGTTTCGCAAAATGTATGGCGGATTTTATGTCTGGGGCCTTGTTCCGTTGCACAATGTTGCTTGGTGTAGGGATTAAGGGCAGGATAGGTTTTTATTGAAAATTATTTCCTGTGGCATTAAAACTGGCGATTTCCACGCACGTTCTACTGGGCACCACTTATTAAAGACTGCATTACACGCGGCTCGAACCCGGGTGTGTTGTTCCGGGGCAGGGGAGACATGTTAACCACTGTAATGTTCCCTAGAAACGTGTCTTTGTACATGTCCATTTCCCACCTGTTGTGTCCTGAAGGGGCCTGCCTGGTGGTGTGCATATTGTTTATAGGGTCCATGGTGAGATGGATGTCTGTAGTGTTATCTGTTCTGTGGCCAGTCAATTACTGTAGGACAGTGGTATGTGTGTTGAATGTTTGTATTTCTGTGGGCGGTGGATATGTATGTATTTGAATGTATTGTACTGGACTGGGTATAATTGTTTGAGTTCCTCACTGTCTGCAGTTGTTCCTTTAAAATGGCAATTTCCTCGTGGAGTTTAGCGTGTTGTGGGTGTGGTGTATGCTGTCCAATGTTTTGTTGATAACAGTACATGCTACGCTCAATGTTGTCAATGTTGTGTAGTAGCTTGTCTAGAGTTGTGTTGTCCAAAGGGATAAGTTTTTCAGCAATGGGTGGCAAAAGAGAGTTCCAAATTATGTTCAGAAATTCTTGTTCAGGCAATTGTGGTGTACATTTATTCTTGTAAAAAGTTAAGTTCTCTGTATGAGCCTGAGCAGATTCTCCGTGTTTCTATTTAGTAGAGTGTAAGAGGTGTTTGTAGTGGTCTTGTGTGTCAAGTTTGCGGAATGTGTGTAATAATTTGTCTTCAATTAGTTGCCAAGTGATGTCAGCCGCTCTGGCGTAATATAAGTTTTTGTAGGTTCTCTTTGCAACCCCTACCAGATAAAACTTTAGACGGTGGTGTTTATCAAGTTCAGACCAACCGTTAACTTAACTTGCAGCATTAAATGTGTCTAAAAATTCCTCAATACTTTCGTTGTTTTCGTCTGAGAAAGTGGGGATATGTTGTGGGTGTTGTAAAACTACTTGAGTGGGGCATGGAAGGTTGAGTGGATGTACAGTGTTGTCAGTGGCATTTACAGACTGTTCTACTGATGTGTAAATTATGGTTGTGCCTGCGTGTTGGGGAGTGTCAGTATTGAAATGAGAAACGGGTCTGTGGTTTGGAGTGTTGAAAGTGGGCGAGGTCTCACTTAATAACAGCTTGTACCTAGTTGGTGTGTCTCATGGAATGAGTAATCTAATGCAGCATTCTGCTGTGTAGGGGAAGTGTGTTGAATAGGTGTTATGTGTGCTATGTTAGTACTGGTTAACTGAGTTAGTAACTGCTCGTGTATGTCTAATGTTCGTGTCGGTGCACCTGAAGTACGTGTAAGTGTCTGAACTAATACTCTGTGTTGTGGACGTGTGTGGTGTGCTCATTGTGACATGTTAGCGAGAATGTGTATAGTCAGAGTATTTGGTGCAGTGCACTTTTGTGTAAATTTACAATTAAAACAAACTACAAGAAAGAAGAAGGAAATGCACTCCGATAGCACACAACACAAATGGAGTGGTTTAAGCCAACAGAAGAACAGGATGTTCTGCATGCATTATAAGCGGTAAACATACAATACTCTTTTAACTACTGAAACAAAGCAGCTCTAAGGGGAATAGGTGGGCAAGAAAACTTGGCCGGCAAGGCATGCTACGCAAGTGCTGACTCGCGCACGTGGTAACTGACCTACGATATGCTGGGCATACTGCGAGAGTAGAACAGCTGTTAGCATGGGTGGGCGGAGCTATTACAAACGGGGGACGGTGGTTGACCTTAGTTATATCACAAGTGCAAAATATTATTTGTCAAACACATAATGAAATGATTATGGAATGACCAGGGAATAGGTGGAGCTTGGCTGCAAAGAGGTGGGAATAAGACCCTAGCCTCCACCAGTGCAACACTTGCCCCTCCTCCTGACTCCTATTTTATTCAACCAGCTAACCTTCCTACTCTACTCTTATTAATTACCTTGACTTGCAAGAGGAAGTAGGGGGTGTCACGGGGATGCTCATGGCGGTGGCTAAATAAGGAAGATAGCTTGTGAAAATGTATAGTTTAATATGACAACCTTTAAGTATAAAAAACAATACATTTATGCATACGTAGCAATGGGAATACAATAATGTTATTTAAGTATATAGAAAGAGTGGACATACAATATTCACAATATTACCGCAGCTAATTCCCTAACCTTTCCGTAATTAATATTGCAGAAGAGGAGTGGGTGGAGGGGGCTCGTTACGAGAATGGCTCCTACCGCAAACTCGATTATGCTCACCCATTCTGTAGAATCAGGTTGGCCTCAGAGCTTCTCTGGGCCTATGGTGTCCTGTTGCCGTCTGTTTCAGCCCCAATATCTCATCACTAGTATACTGTGTCGAATCACGGTGCCAACTTGAGGGGGGGGGGGGGGGGGCACGCAATGAGGGGACCCTTTTATAGCCGGCCAATCTAGTTCATGTTTAACAAACATTTGTGGCCGGCCACCATCCATACCCCCATGCAAACTTAGGCAGCGTAGCGATGCCAGTTTATTGCTACAATTTGGATTTCGCTTCAGTAGGGGGAATGGACCTGTTAGTGGTGGTGGATGTCCACTGCAAGTGGGTCGAGGTGTTTATATCATGCCATCAACGACAACTGAAGCAACAATTGGGAAGCTCAGAACCTTGTTTAGCGCATATGAAGTTCCCGAACAAGTAGTATAAGATAATGAACTGCAATTTGCATCAGAGGAATTTAAGGCATTCATGAGGAATAACTGCATTTGACATACGTTAACTCCTCCATACCACTCCCAGTCGAATGGGTTGGCAAAGAGAATGATGCAAGTAAAAAAATGATTGCGCAAACATGTCTGTTCGTCAAGGAGTGCCTCGCGCTCCTTACAACACAGGATAGATAATTTCTTGTTTTCATTATGAAACATTTCATCAAGTACAGAGCTGGCGCCAGCGGAGTTGTTTCTAATGTGGAAACCTCGTACCAGGTTGAGTCTGTTGAAACCTTCTCTGAAATATAAAATGCAAGGGAGACAGACTACACAGCAGGACGGTTCAGCAGCAGCCGGTAGACAGCCAAGAAACTTTTTGGCAGGTGACAAGGTCTGGGTGCGCAGTGTTCGGGGAAAGAAGGTGGTCTGGCTTCCAGGCCAAGTAAAGACCACAGTCAGTCCAGTGACACCTGAAGCAGAGGGACAAGAAGAAGACATTTCCCAGAACACAAGACGAGTACAGAGAACTATACCAACGGATATGCTATGGTACAAGGGTATGGAAACAAGGACTACAGCAGTGGAACATCAAGAAAGGGCAGAGGGACTGCCGGCAACAAGAATACAAGAGGAGGTGACGGATGCTGAGGAAGAGGCGGAGAGAGTACTCACACCAGGGAGTTCGTTTGGACAAAAGGAGTTTTGTGGTTTCGCGAGTGGTGATACACGAGAGGGTAATAGTTAGGGGGTTCCTAGAGAGGGTCACTCGAAGAGAATAGTACAGAAACCACACAGACTGAACCTGTAGACTATTTCGATAGGAGGGCCATGGGTAGTATAGGTTAGGGTGAAGAGAATCTTTTACTAGACTATTAGTGGGAAGGAGTATGGTGACGAGACTAGGTTGTCACCATGTGTGGTGGTGTTGTAAACATGTAATGGCAGCATGAGTGTCAGGGCCATGTGACAAATATGGTAGAATAAAGATGTTAAGCAGTATTACTACACACATCACTGCAGCCAACATTGCACTTTTGACAAACAAACTGGTCACTTTCACAATGTCAAATAAATTTGGTGCTTTGTAAATTTTTTGTACATTGCAACATTGTTACACGTGAATGTAAATACAGTATGTCCTCAACCAGCACATGGTCGTCACTGCAGACTTTATATTTGTCATTTAATGTAATATGTACATGGAAATTTATATAAAGAAAAAACAATTTTGCACCAACTGAATGTGGATTACTTTTGTAGCCACCTTTTATTGCACCGACAAGTAACTTCTGCCGAAGAGGATAAAAGCCACGAAAATTAATGTATTGTGGCAAAAATTGCAACCACAGTTGGATACTAAAACTAGATTTGATGATGGTCAGATGTTGGTTCGAGCTGTCTCTGAAGGAAGTGTGGGAGCTCCACAACTGCACACGTCCATCTTCACGGTGCATATGTTTGACCATGTTACTCTGAAGACAGAGTGGCTTTTGTGCCAGTGTCTACAGCTATCACCCATCTTTCTTCACAGTACCCTCCATCATGCCATCCACTCTTCTTCTCACTTTGGGTTCACTAGTTTCATGCCTGCCTGGGAGAGAGATGCAATTTCTACAAATGGAAATCACACAAAAATGTTTCCTCGGTCAATAAATAAAAGCTTTACATAATTAATGCCTAGAAGCTATTATAAGCTCATAATGCAAGAAGTGTTCTGATTCTGTGTGCAAAAGATATATACAAAGGTTTAGCTGAGTGTTCCCCTTTTGGGCAGCTGAATAATCACGTAGCAGCTGTAACATCTGCGTTCTTATTTTTATAAAGGAGAAGGGAGGGGAGGGCGTGTCAGCTATAGTATTGTGCACCTCAAAAAGAATAACATGTCACAGTCAAATCATACCATATGACCAAAATAATTTTAAAAAGTAGTAATTACATTTTACACAGGAAACACGTCATTCTTTTTGAGAGTGAGCTTCCTATGTGAAGTTATCTTTGTATGTACATCACATTTATCTATGTACCTTAAAGGTGCTGGTCACCAAAAATCTCATTATTTTGTACTCGTCGCCTGATAAAGCTGACTTAGCCAGCAAAAGTCACGATTGTGCAACTGCATGAAAAATGTGCCATCCTTTGAGTATGTATGCATGTCAACAAGTACTACACTGTTAGTACTTCAATTCCTATCCTTTTATATGTTTTTGGTAGCCTGGCGGCCTACTTGCAAAATTTATATCACTTTTTTTTTTAACACAATGACCTGTAAAAACCACTATTATAGTGTTTTTGGGACATAGATAAAAACTAACTCACTTACCAAATTGGAAAATTCACACTGAAATAAGATATCACAAGCTACTTCAAGAAGTCTTAAAAATTATGCCAAGAAAGGGTTTTGTGATTTTTTAAAAATTGCTCAATATGACGAAAATATCACAAGCTACTTCAAGAAGTCTTAAAAATTATGCCAAGAAAGGGTTTTGTGATTTTTTAAAAATTGCTCAACATGACGAAAATATCACAAGCTACTTCAAGAAGTCTTAAAAATTATGCCAAGAAAGGGTTTTGTGATTTTTTAAAAATTGCTCAATATGACGAAAATTTGTACATACTTTGATTTTTAGCAGTCTTATGATGTTTTCTAAAATAAATTTTGTTAACTATACCTTAAAATTAATTAAGACATGGCTAATCAGTTGCCCTCATTAAATTTTCTCAAAATGATTTAATTAATTTTATTTGTACATTCCAAAAACACTAAAAGTGTGATATTGACATGCCGCAATGCAAAAACTATGCGAGTGATTTTAAAAAAAATTTTGTGAGGAAAGAGTTTTTTTGTAAGTAATTTCTGCAAGTTGAACATTTTTTTTTGTACAATTACGAAATAATGAAATTTTTGGTGACCAGCAAGCACCGTTAAGGATTAAAACTGTAATGATAGTGGTTTTGTTCTTTTCGGAACCAAATGGTATTTACAATTAACTATGTGTTTTTTCACATTCCACAAGTACTGGTGCACTTAAAATGTGTTAAGTTTTAAAACTACTTTACCTGACACACACAATTGCTGCTAGGTTTGGCCAAACTTCCACTACAAAGGAACAAATTAGTCTGGAAAAACTGCTCAGTCAACACTACTTTTAATAAATACTAGAGTTGTTCCAATACTGACGTGTAACTTTTTTTTTTAAGGTGTATGTACCTGGTATGTTATAGACCAAAATTGTTTATATTGGTTCTAGAAAACTTGACTAAAAGTTGTTGCATTATGCAAGATAAAAAGCTACATTTTTATGTTTTACCAATAAATGAGACAAACTTCCATCAGAACACTAAAATCTTCACAACTCTACCTGCAACAACGATAAATGTGCAAACAAAAACAAACTTTTACTGTGCAATACTGACATTGTGCATTCATGTAGCATTTCACCCAAAATGGCCTTCCACATAGTTACAACTCTAGCACCAGCAATGGTGGTTTTGAGTGCCACAACATTGATGCACGGATACAGTCATCTACATCTGTGACATTTACATTTATTTCTACCATGATTGGAGATCAAATATTCTATGATGAGTGTTGGATTAAATCATGTTTGTTGTTGTTCTATACTCAGTTATAATTCATTTTCATGTTGAAAGAGAAGTCCCTATGTGATAAAACAGCAACAAGTTAAAAATAAGAGCTGCTACAAAAGATGACACAAATGTGAGTTTTCAACACATTCCATTATTTCTGCACATAAATAATTTTAAAAAAATACTTTTACTGAACAGGATCTAGCTAGGGAATACCCGTTTTTTGCAAGGTGCAAAATCACAAATGTTAATGAAATCATTAAATAATTGTGTTAAGATTAACAAGTGAATCAGTAAAAATGCAGGTTGTTGGAGTAATCAATTGTGATAGTTTGAGCTGAATCAATTTTGTAATTGATCACTCAGATCAAGATTCGAGACGATTGTTGGAGACATTAAAATTGCTTCCTCTGTTATCAGAATACATGCTGATTTAAACCGTATAAGTTATAACAAGAGAAATTGATATTTTTCTTAATGTTAACGTTACAATGTGCAAGTATTGCAATATTTATATAACGAGAGTAAGTGTACCTTAAACATACAAATACAGAAATGCTAACAGCATGGAACATGAACAAGAAGAACTGGTCGGGTGCGAGTATATTTATTTTACTAACCTCAATATAACTGGTGGGGAAAAATATATATATAAAAGATATACAGGTTATTTCAACAAATCTGGCTTCTGAGGGGCAAACGTGAATAAGTACAATCAAGTAATTCAGTAGACTCTTTTTAATGTTCTCATAACATACAAATTATGTACACTTATTTTCAACAGTACAGTGACAAATAAATTTAACCAGTTTTAAAGTTACGGGATTTTTAAGTTTTTGCAGTCAAATTGATAGATTGATGGAAAATGTGGCATTCTACAGAATCTCATTTTTTTTTTACATCTATCTATTTCAGAATAGCAGTTCTTTTAATGACAATTTTTTCCCCTCAGTATTTTGCTACTCTCTATGGGAATCATACTGTTGATGCATGGCAATGATTTTACACATTCATCTCAACTGTCTCTTTCATATACACACATTAAACAGGGACTGAAAAGTGTTATTCTTTTTTCAATTCATTTGGGAAATCTTAGCCATTGAAATAACATATTTACCTAAATTAAACACTTTAACTTAATATTTTGTTAAAGGAATATTAATTGAACATGTACTTCATTGTATAACATAAAATTAGGGAAAATTTCAATTGAAAACAAGTATGTCTAATAATTACAACACAGTGTGGCTTGTTTTATGTATTTCCACTGAATAATATACTGTCTATATGAATCTGAAAGTATTTTTGAGAGACTGGCTACTTTCCAATAACAGTGAACCACAGAAAAAAAATAAATAAATAAATTTCATTAATTTTTAAAACTAGGTACCCAAATTTTTGATGAAATTTTAGAAAACGGAGAGTGAAAAATATACCAAAATCACCTTATTGAAATTGGCAAAATCAGCTAATATTTTCATAGAAAACAAGTGTGTCTAGGCATAGGTTAATAAATATTGCACACAACATGCATAACGGGATAAAAGGTTGAGAAAACATGGGGGTGTTCAACAAAGGGGTATCTGTATCGGAAAAAGTTATACCGGAACAACTCTTTATAGTATATAAAAGCCTATTGATTTTGCATTTTATTATTTGTGTTAGTACACAATGGTTACACTGTTGATTTCTCTCATTTGTATAAACATCAACATGTCTTGGCATTGCAAATTTCTCACAAAACACACAAGTGTATTGAGCAAACACTGCCCATACATATAATCCAATAGAAATATATAAAATCAAGGCAAATGCAGAATGTGATACCAGCTTCCTGGTGTGCAACATTCCCTCCGTGAATGCAGAACTTTACAAATTATTTTTCACGAACTGTCCCAATATTGTGTATGTTGCAGAAATATAACCAACCTTATTTTTTTTTTTTTCACTTTGAAGTTGTTTCAGTCCAACATATGTTGATATAAAACTTGCCACATTAAATATATATATATATATATATATATATACAATGATAGTTAAGAATTTCACTGGTGTTAACAGAACCTGATTAGAATAAACATTACTACTTAATTGATATTTCACTCAAGAGCACGATCAGTGAAGTGCACAGTTTCCGCAACTGCAATACATATGCTCTCTGAGGATTTACTGTATGTGTACAAAACTTGTATAATATTCACACAACATTACAAATGTATCATTTCAACAGTACATATCTGTAAATATAGTGTCTCATAAAAGCAATCTCTCAAACATAAAAGCTTTATTAAACTAAACTGTTTTGATACATGTAAAAACATTACAACTTTTACAACATGTGGTTTTGCCACCTACAACACATCATTTTACAGATAGTACAATACACCTTTAATAATATTGAAAACATGAACATTCAATAATTCAGGGTATACACATGTTTAGCTAATTATACAACACACCTTTTCTGTTGAGATGGGCCAACTCCTGATAGTTCTTCACTCCACTGCTTTACTTTTCATTCTTCATCACAATTTCTAATCAAAAGCTTTTTTAAGGATGCATGCACATTCACTTTACAGGAGCATGCAAGCTGGTAACTTGTTTCTATGTAATTCAGCTCGTGAATTGTTACAAAAGCCAACATTATTTTACATTTCCTTTCCTTGGCCAGCATTATCTGTGGAACAACTGCACACTTTTCTCCTCACAACTAGCATTACAGTATTTTGTGATTCACAGGAATCAGGCCCATCACTTTCAAAAAAGGTTTAATCTTAACAGTCATGGCACACAGCCGCACAACAAGACAGTCAAAACCCCTTTTCTACACATTCCACAGGAGCAAAAGTAGGTACCTATATAAATTTACTGGGTCTTTACAGATCAGCATTTTTGCAACTGACACAAATTTCAAAACAAACCAACACTATCCTCAAGTTTTGAAATTTTTAAAATCAAATAATAAAGTTTTATATTCACTTTTATTACAAGATTAATGTTTAGATTTTTACTAGGGGGTGGGGGGGGGGGTGTATATATATATATATATATATATATATATATATATATATATATATATATATATATATATATATATATATATATATATATATATATATATATATATATATATATATATATATATATATATATATATATATATATATATATATATATATATATATATATATATATATATATATATATATATATATATATATATATATATATATATATATAACACACACACATATATATATAAATTTTTATGCAAAATTTCCAAGTTTAAATGAAGATCTGTCATCAATGTAACTTGATAAAGGAAGTGTTGACAATTTTTGTACCAGTATGTGTGCTAGACGTAATACTCTTTTTGTCTATGAAAAAAGATTATATTTTATTCCCATTTTTTACATACGTATACTAAATATTTTTTGTCTTCTATTTTTGCCAACCAAAAATTTGAGTTTAATATTTTTGCTTGAATACTTGTGTGAAGATTAATATTTTTCAACTGGACATATTGCTATTTTTCATTCTAATATATTCACGATTTCTGCATTTTTTTTTAAATTGAACCTATGAAAAATCACCCCATGTATGATGAGTTTGGTCTTTTCCTAAAAACATGTGTGTATCACAGCATTTTATACTTGTGTTAACATAGAAGTACTTAACTTTTGGTTATACAGAATCTTTAGTCATATATTATCTATTAATGTTGATATTTTGTTTGTAATTAATGTGAATAAAATGGTGAGAAATAAGTGAATTGGTAATGCCTAGTAAGAAATAGCTCTTATGCAAAATACTATTAGACTGAATGCGCAAGAATGCAGTGCATTGTCCTGTTGGCATAGTTTTCTAAATTTAGTTAAACTTTGTTTACATGTGGTGGAGGAATATCCTGGAAAATAGAACATTAGTAGAGCCTCAGAAAAGTTGGAAGTAACCGTGAATGGATTATGTATATAATTCAAACCACTTTATAAAAAGCAACAGAAAGTTATAGCAGCATATTTTTTCCAAACTAAAGTGTCAAATATTTATTTACTGAAAGTTTATTCTGATTTTCATCTTTGACATTAATGGACATAGTAAATAAAGATATTAAAAAAAACTTGTTCAATAACATGTTTAAATAATTTATGAGGAAATATGACTTGTTTATGTAGACCAAAGTGAAAACATGGGGCACTCGTCATATATTCAGAGTTGCCCTATATTGCAATTCTTATCTCTATAATTGCTGTATTTTCATGTTTTATCCTAAATTTATTAAAATCAGCATTTATATTTTCATTTTTTAATTTTTCAAATAGACTAATCTGAGTTTTTGAATTGAATAAAAAATTATTTGCAGGAAAGTCAAATTTTTAGCCTTTCACAGACGCCAAAAATTTATATTATATAAGCATTATCTGGGTTTAAAAACTGGTGCTGAACCAACAAATGATGGGCATTAGTAGGGGAGAGAGGTGTAAAAAAGGGGTTGTTCTGTATTCTAAAACTGTTACTTTTGTAACATTTTGTGTACCTGTGACATCCTTGGGTAAACAACAGTAAGTTATTTAAACAATATGTATTATCCAGTATCCTTAACACAAATACAAATTATGTTTTAGTTCCATCAGTAATACAGACACTTGAACAATAAGGTTAAGTGACCTTGGTTAATTAACAGTTGGTCTGGGTTCAGACTGTTATGTTGATACATGACACAAAGACAAACAAAGACGTAGCACGAATAGCACAGAATACTCCTCACAACAAAAAACTGCGAGAAGGTTGTACTTGATACAAATATTACATTTATAGGTTATGTAGCCGGCTTGTTAACACTAAAACACTGAATATTAAAAATACTGTAACATATGACATCACACTACAAATACCATGTAAACTCAGCACAAATGGCCTGAAGTATTTTAAAGCAAATCTAGCCGTAAAACAAAGCAATCTACAACCATTTTGCTGCCAGGGAGCATTGAATGTGCTTCAGTACCAACTGTTGAAATTAACTAATAACACTACTTTTACAGTGTCATAGCTTAATGGTAGGTAACTCACGTCCTACACGTCTTACAAACCAGGGCTAGTAGGAGTTGACACCGATCTACAACTGCAATGAAACTAATAGTACAAATAGCTTTACCAACAATTCTGCTAGAAACTGCTTGCAGATCAGAAAGCCAATGTTCATTCTTTCAACCAATATGTTTCTTAAACACAAAACCAATTTTCATCTTACTGAAAACCTGCATGAGCACTAATTCTGCAGTGTGTGCAAGTGTGGAAATACATTACAACTGGTAAACCATACTTGCTATGTTTACCTCTGTTACTACAATCATGTCACTGGCAGTTCAGAAGTTAAACAAAACATACATTCTTGTAATGATGCAGAATTATTCTGTACAAGCATGAGATATAATGGTGATGTAATGAGAGATGGAAAAAATTATTTCACTTCTACTAACTCCCCAAAACCATGCCACTTGCTAGCACATTGTCTCACTACCAAATTATTAGCTGACTAGGCTATCGAAAAAAGTACCATGTCTAACAGATATTGTGAAACTTTTCAGTGATGTGTGTGTAAGGTACAACACATCACCACTATTACAAGACACATTCATAGTTTTGAGTTTTTCCCAACTCTAGAAATTAGCATGCATTCTCTGACACTACAATAAGAAAACCATGATTACATCATTATATATTTCTTTTGGCACCAACACAACACATGGTCAGCTTATTTCAGTCACACTCAATAAGATTTGCCAACATTTAACGTATGTGTAACTGAGCTTTATAACTTTATGTGTCACACATAAAACTGTAAATTACAAGTAGCATTTTATTTCCTTGATCACAATATACACAAACATGTGAGGTTAAGCCTATGATTCATTTTGCTGGCCACTGTATACAAGATAATTTTCAAAATGTTACCAATTATTTACAGTTACTGTATTTATCTGACGGTAAGATATGGCATGAATAGGCCACTAAATTATCAATTACATTTTAAAAAAAGGAAATGGAAAACAAGTACTTACAGGGCAGTACTCATGGATGGATGCATGCAGGCACAAAGTCAGACGTACACATTTTTACCATGCGCATGCATGGTTGTGAAATTTCACAGACTGGGTCAATAAAATGACAAAACAGATCAACAACATAATGCTTCATAAACCAATAAATAGAGGTTTGCTAGTACTCGAAAATTGAGCTCAAGCCGAATAACTGCTTGTGGCTCAAACACAGCTCAAAATATTTTTAGGCTTGAATAATTTGAGCTTTTATACACAATACCTATCAAGTTATTCAGTGGGAGACTGATGAGACTGTCTCTTAGTTCTATTGTTAAAAAAAGAAAACAAAACACTGTTTATTAATAAAATATCAATATATAAAAGCTAGGTGTGTTCCGGTACAAAAATTCCTAAGAAATGGAAACACGAACACTGAATAAAAGCAAAATTGCTTAAAACTGGGCAACAAATCCACCTAAGATGGATTTGTTGCCCACCTAAGATAAGTTTGGAAAAAATAAAAAATTTTAAAAAAATTAAAAAAAAAGACACTCCCATACACACACATGTTCTTCGTAAGGCACGAAATCACAAAATTTGCTTGAGTTATTTGAAATTGAGAAATAAGCGCTTTACAACACAAATGATTGTGTGTGGTTCACATGTAAATTAGTGAAAACATAGCTGGCTGTAGCAATATGGACACTTACAAAGGATTTAAATGTTTAAAATCTAGGAAACATTTGTCAACTTAATTTTATGTACACATGTCTTAATTAAGGAAATGACAACAATAGCAAACTATTACCTACCCAAATTTTCTATAGAGTGAATTTGATAGTGTGAGGGCAAGTGTGATTTTTTTCTAATCTACCCTATTGCTAAATATTAAATGTATGACCGAAGGTAGGGTCGGGTTCTAATTGCGTCTCAGGGCGAACCCCTTACGCCTAAGGAGGCGGGCATCGCGGCAGTGAGGGATTGGGTAGTGACAGCTAGCGTTTGGGGCCATGACTAACTCCCTAAGTGTACCTATAGCTGTACTATAGTTAAGAAGGGGGAGGGTAAAATCCCCCTCCCGAGAAGAAAGAGTTCAAAACTTGTGGAAGTGTTACGAAATGCTACAGGAGATAGCAGGTATGGAATCTATGCTGATTTAATAGGTGATGAAGCACTAGTAGAGAGGTGACGGGGCTTGTGGGCCAGCATGTTAGAGGCACATGCGCCCTTGAGGTGGGACTGCCATCCATATTTCTGCGCCGACTGCCCGCACAGCAATATCGACAACAGTGACTTCAGGCAGGGTCCTTAAGCTTCCAGCGGAGGGTGCAAGAAATCTGGGCAGCTCAGTATTGCACCTACTTCATCTTCGCTCTTCTGCGCCAACATCAGGAACTCCACATTGTGGCTGCAGATGAAGAGTAATGGATCGGGTAGCCACCCCCTCCCCCTCCTCCAAAATCTCCCTTGGTCATAGGTGAGTAGCAGTATCAATTTAGTAATTACTTGTAATCAGTGGCTCAATTTAACAAGCAACCTGTTTGAACCCCTAGGGATTCCTAGAGCCTGGAAAAGGCTTTTAAGTCTGAATAAGACCAGGAACTCCTGAGGCGTGTCCGGTGCACCCGAGCCTGTTCGAGAAACGCTCCTATCTAGCCAGCCTTTTGTCACGCTCATTACCTTGGTGTGTCTGCACAGGACCACACCCAGGAAGGCTTGAGCACCACTACTAGATTCCGAGTACACCTTCATAATACTTTGGATACGTCTTGCCCGATGCGCACTTCAGAGAGAAATAACTCAGCCCGCCATTATGACACCTGTCAAGCACCCCAGCAGCGATCCTATGCCACCCCTTCCTCCGTCAATAGTAAGACATGTCAACCCTGTCAGGGAATCGCCCTCCGATTACTGAAAACTGCAGTTCCTACTTGGATTCAGTATTAAGGATATGTTGGCCACGGCCGGATTTAGATCACGTGAGTTATTTAATACCCCCAATGCCCCAGCCAATAGCGAAGCCCGTGCCCGGCTGGGCCCCATTGTTAAAGTACCACCTAACACTTGCCAAATACGTACTGCAACAGGGAAGAAGCTATAGAAATACAGCAAATGGAAAGGTGGCACGTGGCTAAAAAAAAAATCCCTCCCTCCTCTTGCCGCTTCCACGCAGACCCTTGAATCTTGCCTCAGAATAACACGCTGGTAGATTGTTATCTCAGCAGGGTGGAGCTTGTGACAAAAAGTACAAATTCTCTATGAAAAACAGTGGAAGTTGAGCATCTTTTCCACTTAAGTTATCATTTCCAGATGGGTTTAAAAGTTCATAAAGCAAGACACCAATTATTTATACTGAAGAATAAGGCAATGTTTAAGTTTGTTAAATCTGCCGAAAATTATCTGCAATTCATACATGGCAAAAGCAGATTCTGTCGACATCTGCAAATTCTGCAAAAGCAGATTCTGTCGACATCTGCAAATTCTGCAAAAGCAGATTCGGGTTGGCACAGCTCTACAAACGCTCGAAATAGGAATGTAAGTTAGTCACAATTTTCTCATAAAATATTCTGAGTTTGAATGAGAATAATTCATAAATTTCTATTCACAGCTATTCAAATATTCGCACACTCCTAACAGTAACCCAGTCTTGCATACACAATTTATGCTGAATTTTTATAATTTAAGTATTACCACTTTTAATGCAGGGCAGTTACCAAACTTACTGTAGTATATGCTTTGCTTTGTACAAAATACCTATTGTTCAGAATCAAAATATCCAGCCAAAATGCAAGTCTTAGTAAAATAAGTTATTACGTTCACAACATGCCAGACTTGATGAAGATTTAGAGTACTTACAAGTTTAAATAAACAGAGCTCCTTTGACTTTAAATTTGTAGAAATATGTAGATACAACTGATTTTGAGACTATGCAATAACAATAAAGTCAACTTGATGAAGTACAATAGAACTTTGATTTTACGTTCACCACATTTATACATATTACCCTTAACACCATTGTATTAGGTTCCATTTTCTGTATACATATTTACTGTACAATGTATTAAATTCCTTCAATATACACTGCAATTCATTTTAATTTTGTTTATTTTATACTTCCCCTGAAATTGGGAAAAAAGGTGTCGAAAAAAAGTATTGGGGGGGGGGGGGGGGTAGAATTACCAGATCCGCAGCAATATTATTTAAGACAACAAGATAACTTAAATGGAGGTAATTTTTTACTTCAAAATAAAACTTTTGCAAGTGAAATCAGAGTAAACAAAGGTTATCACTTATAAGTTATACTGTTTACAGACAGAAGTTGAAAAAAGAGATGGCTCAATAACACATTTTCTCGATACTAGGGATGTAACGATTCCATTTTTCCTAGATTCTCTATCTCAATGCCGATACCACTCTCAATTTTTGATTCCAAAAATTGTGATTCCTCTTGTTACAGACAATTACTTTACAGAACTAAATCATGTACAAGAGGGTGTGAAATATAATTATTTAAACAAGGCCTACATTAGCAGTAGGCCTATTACTAACATAATTAATATACCACTTGAACAGTGGGAGCATATTCATATGAAATTTCAAAAAGTTGAAACGGGGCATAGTATGAGGAAATATTTGAAAAAAAAAACCAGACGCACATGCGCATGAACGCTGGCACACACATTCATGCGGGTGCACACACACATACATACATACAAAATATATAAATAATCATGTATATATTTCGTCCACATAGTTTACATATTCAAAAATATTTCCAAACCTCACTTGCCTAGATGAATGTTCACCAACATATGAAATTATTTAAAGTTTGCAAGACTGGCACTTAAGCAATCATAGTTAATATTTTTGTATTAATTTCTTACACACATTACACCTACCTATGCACTTTTCTTTTTACATAAAATGTCCAAATGACAAGACATTTTACGGTCTTTTACAACGGCTGCAGCATTTTCCATAATTTATGAGACTAGATGTTTTATGAAAACAGTTAGTTCAGTGTATCAATTTAGATATCACACTTTCATTTCACGCACACGTCAAAGTAAACAAGTGATGTCTCGACCATAGATTACTACACACATGCTAGTAGTGAGTGTTCACTTCGCACAATTGTTACTAGCGCTTGGAGGCGGTTTGTTCTGAAACTATTGTAGCTTATCTCGAAGTACATGTTTTACTGCTTGTGTATTCATTGGAATGTTTACGTTTTGTTTGTTTCGCAAGAAAAAATTACCTAACATATTTACGTGCGTTGTTGCATGTAGAACTATGAGTTCAGAGATTTAACAATTACCTCTAGACGAAATTGAGAATTTTTTAATCTCGAAAATTTTTTGATATTCCTGAGATTCGCGCATGTTTAGATTTTTACAGTGGGTGGAGAAAGCTCATTCCCTGAGATATCGCGCATTTGTCTTATTGCATGTCATTTCGCGATTTAACTTGTGTTTCGGTGATATTTCGTTTTATTGCAATATACCCAAAATCGTGCAGCTGTGGAATATTAGGCTATGAATAAAATATGGTGTATTATGTGAAACGTTCGTCCAATCTCGACATACAAAGGCTTTTGGAAGGCTTCCGGTAGCGTTGGAATGCTTGCTGCCAGCCAAGATAATTACAGTACACATTTAAAAGGTTCTGTTAATATCTTACGAACTATTGGGCCTCAGTGAAATTTTATGGTTTCAGTGGAATGCACGAAGGACGCAGAATAAATTATGGTCCGCTTGTAAAACGTATCGTACGAATTCCGAAAGTTATGGTACGCTCATACCATATTTATGGCATGAGGAAATGGCTGTTAAAATTCAATACTTTTGGATATTCTCATGCAATACTTGATACTATCACGTATCAAGGTATCGCGCGTGGATTCCCTAGTTGAAAACCTATCCAAGATGCTAAAAAATTTTTATACTACTACAAAAAATAACCAAAATACACAGTATATTGTGCTTGAAATTAACTAAATATATACATTTTCAGCCAACTCCCATTTACATTTTCCAAAAATTTGCATCACTTTGCATTTCTGCAAGTGTACAATATGGGTTCTGTTGTATAACTTCAAGCTTATAGAATAAGCAATACTAGTTTCTTTACATTATGAACTGAAAATAGTCCATATGTAATTGGGTACGACTATAAGAAGCCATACTTGAGTCACATGTTGCTTATATGCCCTCTATGAATTCCACCCATAGTGTCAAATCCTGGCTGTAGCTTGCACATGTACATTGTGACAGTTTGTACTAGATTTCTGTTTGACTGGTATAAGTATTGTGTGGCAACCGGGCAGTTAATACTGTGTGAAACCTAACTAGGCAGATACATTAGTTAAAAATAATCAACGAATACTTAGAAGGAGAAATAAAAATAATAAACAAGGAAGTTGTGAAGCCAGAAAAAAAAAAAAAGGAAATTGGAAGACAAATGCTCATAGCATTTCACATAATAAACTGTGAAAAACGTTGTGGAAATAAAACTGAAGAGACAGCATTGTGAAGCATGTGGCTGATGGTCCTGTGGAAATAGCTCGGTACATGGCTACTCTGCTTACACCACATCGCTGCAAAATGAGCCCTAGCAAGTCTGTGTACAGGAAAATGAAAGATTCTGGAAATTACAAAGGATGTCACCTATTGGAAAATACAACCTGCATTTAGCTTATTTAAGACCTACAGGCATGCAAGTGCTGGGAACAAAACAAGCACACCCTTCAAAATTTTTATAAGCTTTTATGTGCAACATACAGAACTCGCATGCATTCTTTGAAGCTGTAATTTTGAGGTTGAAAGGTAAATAAAGGTGTGCTGCATATTTATTAACGGCTTCAAATATCCTGTTGTACTGAAAATACTGTTTAAACCATTTTCACATTAAGAAAAATATACACGAGAGATGGAACAGAAAGTGGAAACTAGTGTTCAAAAATGAAAAGTTGCAATGAGACATGACTCCGAAGTACACAGTGAGTTTTACATGAAACACATACATAATGGGAGTTTTGCAAACAATTTGATCGTTGTCTAATCTCAGTAAAATGTAGTCTTAAGATGTATGTACGTATCTTAACCTGGGTACATAAACCCTATAAGTGACCCTAGGACTGCGTAAGTATACATATAGTATGCTTTAGTATAATCCTTAAGTGTGTATTCACGTGGCACTACCTGTCACTTCATGCAAACATGTTGTGGTGATAACTGAACCTTGCTGTTCACTGTGAAAGCTAGGAACATGTTTGTGTACATATGGATCAAAACACAACAAACATATTATATTACTCTCACTACACTATAATGTCCCTTTCCAATAAAATAAATTTGTGTCCAAACACTTGCTTTGGTAGAGTAAAACAACTCAACAAACAACCATTCTTAAAAAAACACTCAGATTATTAATATATTAACACAGCAATTTCAACATCATGGTACTTGTGTTTGTATCACTTTCTATTTCCAGGTTGAATTTTCACACTAAATTTAAAATGTAAAATGTATGTTGCATCAAAAGGCAGTTAATTATCTTTATGAAAGAAACAACAATACACTTCTGTTTTGGACGAAGTTCATGGAACAAACTAGATGTTATAATATTTTCAGCTATTCTGATGAAAGCCCGAGACATGAAACGATAATTTCCTCTGAAAGCAAGTTATATGACTCAAAAACAATACAGTGGGATGTAGAGCAACATTTCCTGAAACACTTAATGCAACACACAACTCAACAGAAAGTCAGCTTGCAAACACCAAAAAAAATTTAATGCAGGCAAACAAAATGATAATATATGGCTAAGTCTCACCTGACAAATTCCACTCCCCCTCACCCAAAAAAGGACTTAAATTTCTTGCCCACTTTTCTTTTCAAGACAAAATATTTTGAGAAAGTGACTATAGATACTATAGTGCTTTAGCTATTTACTTTACCCTGTAATTCCAACATCATAATAGAACTGGTAACATAATTATTATGACTGTTACAATTAATGTAACACAAAATTTTAAGTTCCAAAATTTTTTTAGTATTTTGTAACAACCAAATAACAAGAAAGCGAAAATTATATGAAAATATATGTATGAAACATCTCTATCATTAATTACATTAAAACAAAAGTTATGGCACAAAAAATCCAGCACAAATGGTGAGACTTGCCCTTAAGAATGCATCATTAAAAGATGCTTTACCTCACATTTTAAAAACAATCTGAATAATATGTAAAACAATACTGATGTGATTTTGAGAAGTTTATATGCTTACGGTACTTAAGGCCAAACTACACTTTATATTCTAACAGCATAGATATCACTGCACACTTGAATTTGTAATGCATCCTACTTTTAAAAATTATAACAGTTTCATAATTTTATTCAAAGGAAACTATAATTACAGTGGAACAGGAATAAATATGCTATGCTAATTACTGCAGGTTTCATTAAATATTATAAATCAACAAACTAACAAATTAAATATGTTTTGACTATCAACAGTAATACACATTCTTAGATGTAAAGAAAATAAATTCAAATGAATTTTCAGTGCCTAACCGAGGTCTGGCATGAAACTTAAAAAGTCTATATATAAAAGCATTTCAGTTCACACAGGAAAGCAAAATATGGTAAAACAACCAAAACTGATAGTTAATATGCAATAAATTTAATGACATAGTGTACAATAAATGTATCACATGAACTTTCCTCGCTTGAAAGTCAAATACCTCAAATACAGTCATGGTCTGCGGTTAAGAATTGAATTACAACAGGTGTGTTGGAATACATCAATAGAAACTTTTAATTAATAATAAACTGAAACCCAGGACCAAGATTACACTGCCAGCGTTTATATGCTGCAAAAATACCTACAGTATGTGTCACAAACCAAACTTCAAACTGCTTGGTTTGTGATCATGGCCACCTAAAGTAACTGCTAGAGCCTCCAAGCATGGAAGAACATTAAAAAGTTATCATGGCTCATTTTAAATAATGAAGTGGTTGGAGATTTTAAAATGCTATGGGGAGTTTGCTGCTGATTTACAATATTCACAATATTGTTTTGCAGATTGAGTGCAAGAATTTTCAGCCATAACGACAGTAACAAATACCGTATTTTTGCTTGTATAAGCCGCACATTTTTACAAAAAAGTAGGCTACAAAAAAGGGGGTATGGCTTATATATCAGATACTGGCGTAAAAAAGTTTTTTTTATTTTTTTTATTTTTTCCTCAAGAGATGTTTAGAAATTTGTCAGCATACAGTACATTTTAATGTTTTAATTCTTAATGGAAGGAAGGCAAGGGAAATAATAAAAAAAAAAAACACTCATGAAGTTATTTGTTCACTCGCATTCATAAACAAAATAACCTTCATCCTACAGGAGTAAAATGTAAACATGTTGGAGCTCCCCTATAGATGTCATACATGAGAAAATAATTTCTCTACTGTACAAGAGAAAGATATCTTACGTAGTTTGCAAGCTTGTTGTGGCTCTAAAAGTGCACATTGATGATGCCATTTTGTGTAACATGTTGCTGTGGTTTTACTTACTCAAGTCACGTTACCATCTGTGGAATAGTAACTGCGCAATGTATATTCGTATACATTGCAACATAACACGAATTTTCTGTCAGAAATGTTTTGTAGGGGAGAAATTAAGTCGGGTTTTATTATGTTTGTAATGAATTGACTTAACAATATTTACAGGAATACAAAAATTCATTGAAATATTAATTATCCCTCATTTTTCATCAAAAATTCTGGTGCGGCCTATACACGCCAAAATACGGTAAGTACTATTGAAAGAAGTAGTTCTTACATTCCCTCTAGTCTTTGAGTCAAAACACAAGAGTTTGGTATTACTGCTGCCTTTGAAACTCCATATGCTTGCCACATACTGTTTTCAGTGTTAATCCTTTAGTGGATGTTTACAGTGAATGCTTACAGTCAGCTATTAGTTTGGCAACAAATACACAACTAGCACAGCAAGTACAGGAACAGACATGAGTTGGGAATAGAAATGTGACCGTAAGCACAACCACAAACATCCAACTGGAAGCCAATGTCTAGAATGTTTGTAGCAATGCATCCATGTACTTGAATTAACAAACAAATGCTTCAAGCCACACCAAACAATGTAAATATGAATGAAGTAGTTTCCTGCTAGCACAGAAGCACCTTTCATCAAACAGTATATGGCAGTAAAATGGTTACATTCCAATATCACTACAAAATATGACCACACACTGATCAAAATTTAACAAAGTTTACCACATTTAAATACATAAACAATTTTAACACCTTCCAATATAATGTAATGAGCAGCCAAAACCACTGACAATGGCAAGTGGCAAAGAATAGAAAACCACAATACTTGCAATGCAGACAGGCATACGTATTTCTTAAACCTATCTTGCACATAATTCTTTAGCTGCAATTTGTGATGTGTTTGGGGAACAATATTGAAAGATGTCACCATCATCTTACTACTCATCCTGAAAAGACACAACACATCTGACATTCTCGAGGTCCACAACTATCTTAGGAACAGTCATACCCAGAACCATACTCACCTATGTCATTAGTACACCATTAAACTTCAGTCCATCTCATATTTAGCAAAAATAAATGACAACATTAATAACATTTATATTTGGCATACTAAATACTATATAATATGCACAAACCCGGTGGAAAGCGTAGTCAGATCTTGCAAGCAAGAGCCACAGACGTGAAGTCAAGCCTACTTGGGTGAGGCATCAGTCTTCTTGCAGCTGACGGGACCATGGCGCAGGGCCGAACCCTTCTGCTTGGAGTGCTCACCTATCAAACACATACTCTCATCAGCAACATACAATGTGCCAGCAGCAACACAATGCATACACCCTTCTGTTTGAACTGAAAGCTACATGTGTGACTTGTATCATATCTGCACCCAAACACTGTTTGAACTTTGCAATTGACTTGCATTGTGGCAGGGGCCAGTGTGCTACAATATGGCATTATTGGAAAAATGGTTAGGGTGACTTGTGTGCATATATATTTTTGGTCCTCTAAGGCAGATAATTGCTACAGTTGCACAGTTATGTACAAGTGTCACCAATGGTACATGAATGCCATTAACAGTATCACGCAAACCACATTCTGTAACAAAGATTCATTGCAACAAATGTTACTGCTATGAAATGTAACACCGTACATTTGTTGTAACAGAATCATCATGTTTCAGAGGCGAAACTATCAACCCTGACAGACGGAAACACAGAGTTTGTTTATCACTATATTCATGTTGACTAAGCTAACTGAAGGCAGTGCACATTTATACAGTCCACTATTCAAGACACATCTGACCAAAAAACAAGGACTTCTGAATCTTACAGCCAATGGCAACAATGGAAGAACTGCTCTTTGTACCAATAAACTACATATCATCCCAAACTGATGGAAGTCACGCACTTTACAAAGCTTTACAGGAACACCTATAAAAGTTATAAGACTTTGAAAGGTTGTTCATGGAAAAGCTAAAAATAAATTAAGGTTCTAGTGAATTATTGAGTGTTTCATGCTAAACTACCTGCAGCAAGCACACCTATTTTGGAAACAACTAAATTAAGGGCAAGGAGTACAGAGGTTACATCATTGAGTACTAACATGTCTGCACACTGGCATGTAACTGAAGCAGCAGTGTTCCCAACATCACCATTGCCAACATTTAGCGGAGACCCGGTGAGTGGGATAGGCTTTGTTGAACTATTTATCTTCATCATTGGACAAGGGGATTAGCGTTCTGTGGCAGCGACTTGTCATCCACAAGCAGAAGTGTCTATGTCAATGGAGATGATTTTGGGCAAAGGAAGTGGAAGTGCAGGACATCCATTGGGGGTGGATAATGTTTTCCCCTTCCCTTCGCCGTAGTCATCGTCCGTCTGTCCATCCATCCATCTATACATTCATACTTCCACACATCCATACTCTTATGAAAGTTCAAAGAATACATTATCTTTTGGGTTGTTTGAAAGGTGAAACTCATGAGCTTATTAGTAATATTCCCATAATCTACAGCAATTATGACGGAATATGGTAAATTTTGGAAAATTGTACAGAAGCATTAGAATTGCAGCAACACTTCAAGTCCTGAGATATTTTATCTCCAAGCAGTACACAGTCATAATGTGGAAGCATTACCTAAACTTTTGTCACACCATGTGCATGGAGCAGAATCTGAATGCCTTAGAGGCTGTTTTCTGTTGCATAGTGGGATTTGTTTGTTACTTAATATTTTGCTAGAAAAGTTGGATCCACCATTAAGGCAAGCATATGAAATGCCTCTGTAGTATGCCCTTGCTGTACCAGCCCCCATTGGAACACAAGCTATTACACTCTCTGTCCTGTGTGCCGTGCCTTCAGACTAGTCTGCAGGAAACTACCAGGTAGGCCTTGGCCTTTGCTGGGTAAACTGTGGAATACAGACCTAGGCTCAGCAGATGGGAGCAATTGAGGCAAACTACAAAGCACCACTACAGTTATCCCTATAATGCAATGGGAGCCCTTGATTCCCTTCTCTCACGGGGAGAAACAGAAGATGCCCCCCAACCGCACAGACACCCACTATGGAGTAGTGTCAAGTTTCTTTCTTGATGCCCAACATGGGACTATTGTGAGAAGTTGGAAGATGGAACACAAGACTGGGAAGCACCTGAGATAAGCTATAACCATCTCCTTAATGTCTGCATGATGAATAACTTTGGAAAGTCACTAAAAACACACCCTAGTGCCCAGAATCACCATGGCTACACCAGACGAAGTGAAGCAACCATTTTCAGCCACAAAATGCCTAGTTACCGGGAAATACCTAAATTCCTGTGCTCGCTGCAATGGAAATTACCAATATATGTACCTAGGATGGTCTGACGAAGATACAGAGGTACTGCCAACACAATCCAAAGCCATGCAGGACATGGTGCACACAACAGTTTGAACAATTGCAGAGCTTCGTCCAACCTGTATCTCGGCTCTGCATCCGCTCCAAAGACAAGGTTGTCATAGAGATACCACACCCCACTCCTGCGCCAATTAAGGGTGTGTTGGGATTGACAGAAGAGCAAAATGCAAGCTGACATAAGTCAATAAAGAATGTTGGCTTGCCACTTCACGAGATGGATTGCTTACAACAAATAATTCACCACTACTAACAAGTTGTACATAGTATCACAGCGGCATATGCATTTTCAGAGGCATCACAAAATCCAAGGAACTGAGTATTGCATGTATCACTTTAACTAACAGTGATGTTCTGAAATACAGCAATCGATGAGCAATTTCTTCAGTGACTGGTTGATCCGATTCTAAAGGCTGTTGACAATAAAGTGAGCACTTTTGAAATCAATCTTAGAAAATGTCACAGCCCCTGCCTGCATATACTTTAATGGGCACACTGGTGACATGCACCCAGTAAAGTTGCTGGTAATGTAGGATGGGAAGAAACTCCATATATTAGCGTTGAACAGACAGTGTTGGGTAAATACTTGTGATAACTTAAATTATTTCTTTCGCTTTCTGTTATTTTGATGCATATAAATGTAAAAATTAGCAGATTTTTAACATATTGACTTTTCTAATAATTTTACAGTTTCACTTGACTGATGCATTCATTGAATTCATTTCATTTCTGGAGGTGGATGAGCCTTCCAAGGGTGGATACCCTGTGCACACACCTTGGCTACGGCGTTTCCGCCTGGTTGAGTCCCCTAGCCTCAGTCGTGCGTGATGGCGCATCTAGTGCCTGCTCGCTCTTGCCTGCATGGACAATTTCTGTGGAATTGCTGGCCTGGGCAGAACCAACACTGCAGGAGCATGGTGGCAAGAGGAGGGTATGGGTTGTGAAGCACCTTCTCGGGTTGCTTTTCTTGTTCAGCGGCTTTACTAAAGTGCGGCTTGTCTAACAAGGCCTGTGGCTTGTAATTCCGTTTGAATTCCTTCGCCCTTTCCACGAGCTCGTCTACAGTGTGTGGTTTCGGAAACTGTAATAGATTCCGCAGTTTAGAAAGGAGAATGCGTACTATGTGTCTTACGCAGCTCTCCTCACTTTCATTAGGAAATATAAATTTGTACATTTGTACTTTGCGAGGTATAGATATTTCGGCTTCCTCTTCACTGGCGTGGATTCGGCTGTGAAATTCGGAGGTCAGGCGAGCTATGACCTCTTCACCTGTGGATTGCAAGGCGAGACGGGAGTACAGCTGTCCCCACTCTGAGAAAAATTTCCTATACCTAGCCCACCATTTGAGAGCTTTGCTATTGAGTTGTCAATGTACTCTTGTGACCCATTCTTTGAGTGGTATTTCGTGTTCTCTAAATTCCCGTTCGCATTCTGTGGTGAATGACATTGGGTCTTCATGTGGTCTTCCTCCAAACTCTGGTAGTTGGAGTTTGGTGCTTACCCAGGTTGTGATAGGGTTCTGGCAAGGGCCAGAATCCGGTTGGCGATAGTCTTTGGCACGTCTGCATACTTCACACTGGTACACTAGGCCTGGTCTCGTGATGCATTCATTGGGCCATCCAATGCAGGAATGGAGTGGAGTACGCAGACCATGCAACATACTGTATGTACCCCTTCCCCAATACATGTGAGCCAACAGCAACATGCAGTTTGCGCATGTGGCACTCGTATTCCAACCCATCTGTGTAACGAGGCTCATTTACACATCCCAAGTATGGGTAGTGGAAGCGGTTTTGGCAGTGTGCGCATATAATCACATGAACCCCCATGCCAGGGCATGTGGCTATATGGCATAGATCAAGAGTGGCATCAGCCATGTTGGCTTCAAGATTGTCGGCGAGACTCTGTTCTAAGTCCGACAGTATGTTGCGGCTAGTACTGTTGAGCGCCAGGGTTGCTTTATGACTTCCCAGAAGTCCCCTTGAAGCGACTTTAAATTCGACTCCCAGCTAGGTCACAAGGTCGTGGGGTCGGCTGGCTTAATTCTGCTGCCTAGATTGTGTTATAACAGTAGTGGCCCCACATTGGGTGCCACGAAAACCCTTGATGCGTGATGGCATAGGGTAGGTGACAAGAGAACCCTAGTCACATGGGGACCAAGGTGGCTGAGCGGTTATCAAGCTCACCTCCCACCAAGGCGATCCGAGTTCAATCCCCGGCCAGGTCACTCTGGATTTTTGCATGTGGGAATCGTGCCAAACAATGCCGTTGATCGGCAGGTTTTCTCTGGGATCTCACGTTTCCCCTGCCTCTTCATTCCGACGCTGTTCCATACCCACTTCAATCACCCTCATTGGCTCTCATGACCTCAGTGTTAAAAGCCGTTCAAATCTCTTCACTCACTCTAGTCACATTATGGCCCTTGACTGACAAGAGGCCACAGTGGTCAATTCAAGTTTTGTTAGTGACGCCAATATCACAAGAAAGAGCAATGTAGTGACCTTTAGTGTTTTGCCAGTGCATGGCCGGTGTAGAGAACAGGACATGTGGCCTGTCTCATAGGAACAAAGTCAGATGCCGCTGTAACGACCCAGCGGATGCATTGGCACACAGCCACGGGTTTACCTCGTTGGCCGGTGGCCCATGGTGGCTGCTGCTCCAGCTGTGAAGGCGGGTGGCTGCTGCTGGTCACACCAGGACGTGATACTATGCTGACTCTGTTGACGCCCAGGATGGGCTGGAATTTGATGGTCCTGTAGCCTCCAAACCATGGGTTGTGAATACCCAGAGGGATGGCCTACCCTCAGTGCATAACCTAAACGAGTGTATGCGGAGACCTTGCTGTCTTGATGATTGGGGGGTAAGAGAGGTTCAGGTGGAACTGGGTGGTTGGGCCTCTCCAGTCAGTGGACAGCGTGAGCTGTGTCCTGCGGGGATGTGTTGCAAAATGGAGGCGGTGGGGTTTGGGTTCCAACTCAAGATATTTTTAGAGGTGTTAGCTACCCTTCTCAACTACCGCTGAGCACCACCCTTCCGGGTGTATGGCATGGATAGAGGTACAACTACCAGTCTCACCAGAGTGAAGTAGGTAACTTAGATCTCCAGCTTTGTGTATTGCCAATGCCACAGCCATACAGACAAGAGGTGTATCCAGTGCTCCTTCATCCGGCCCAATTTAAAGCGGTGGATACAGAGTGGCAGGCTGCCTCAGATTGCACGTCATGACACTTGGGTGTGGTATTCACATAGGTCAGTCCTCCAGAACAAGCTCTTACTCTCTTCCAGCCTCGTTCAGAGCGGTGGATCGAGTATAGGTTGGCCTGACTGGCTAGCCATCTGGTCGAGGTCTTGCGAGTGGTGGTGGCTCTACCATGCTATACTCAGAGAGGGGACAGCATATGTGGCCTTCTAATGGGTATATTTACTATGCTTGCGTTAAGCGTGGTCTCCCAGTTTCACTATAGTGGACTGGTTTCTACATACGACTGACACAGTCACACCAAGAAATCCTACTCAGAAGTAATTTAGAACACATATATATTACAAGAGAATATAACGGTGGCACTTGCTACCTCCTAGACTAACCTTGAGTTGAAATGGAAGTTAACGTACGCACAGCCAAGAGAAGGAAACCAGGTCCTAATCTGACCTACTGCAATTACGTCTACGTAGTTAATTACAGCTGGCCCTAACTAATCTGCCCGGTTGTCATGCAGGGACCGTTGGTGACCCACTACCAGAGCCATAGGGGTTGTGGTAAATTATTGCCACTATAGGCTGTTCATGGTAAAGTGAGCACTTTTTAAGGCCCTCTCAACAGGCATTAACCACTAATAAATATATCTTATTGCAGTTTCTGGCATTAAATTTTGAGGGCGGTGAAATGTATACACTGTGTTTATTGGTCACATTGCAATGTTTGTATTGAAAAGCAGCAGGAACATGGAAATTATGTGCAAGGAAAAATTTAGAAGGGCCTTAAAAATTGCTCACTTCACCATGAACAGCCTATACCAGCACACAACGTGAATGTGAGGTTGTCCTGAAGGGACCGTTGTCGACGACCTACCAGAGGGAACAGTGATGGTTGCCGTTATCAGAGGGGGTAAGGCTAAGGTTGCCGATGTCTTCAAAGCTGATGGTGGTGAGTCTCCAGAAGGTCTTGAGGGCGTTGCCACAGTCCCTGAAGAAGCTTCTGGTAGAGCAAGCTGTGGGAGTAGACTTCTTCCGGCCCAACAGCGAACAGTGGAAGAAGCAAGGCGTACTCGAGAGCAAGCTGCTGGTGGCTTCCTCTGACACAATACTGAGCAGTGGGGGAAACACAGACTAGTAGAGTGAGTCGCTGGCGGTAGCTTCCTCCAGTCCTATCCAGAGTGGTGGAAGAAGCATGGACTGCCTTCTGAGGGCCGCACACAGCCTTATATTCTAAATGGACCATGGGCCCTTGATGTCGCCGGGTTATGTGGGTGATAAGATCTGCTGCCTGAGCTGTCTACTCGAGTCGTCTGCTAATGTATTCTGCTGGTGAAGGATCGCTGACACAGAGTGCTTAATGTCTTATCTTTCCTTACTATTGGTGCTGCCCTCCCTGGGCACACCATAAAACTACCTATGTGACCTTGGTAGGTGGGCTCTGTGGCTCGGCCAATAGTACAGTCTCCCTTCAGGGGGGTTGGCGTAACATCAGACTAGCGTGGAGAGTGGACAGTACAAGCTGGGAGGACTTGTCTGTAATATCACATTGTAGGCACATCACCAGCCTCTTCTAGTACTCTTTTCAACTTACCTTTGTCAAAATGAAACTACGTTCAGATGAGGTGAAGTCTTTGTGTTTCAAAGTCATACAATGTGTCACACATCAAAACAATGCATTGTTAGTGTAAAATACAGTCTCATCTATTTTTTGACTGAATGACCTGACTTTGATAAAAAAAAAAAAAAAAAAAAAAAGCTTAAATTTTGCGTGCTTAAAAAACATTTTGAGCTGAGCTTGAGCCACAAGCAGGTATTCGGCTCGAGCTTGATTTTCGAGTACTCAGTGAGCTCCAGAGACTAGAAAAAAGTTACAGAAGAAGATGCTGGAATGGATAGTGGCGGACAAATACCACGAGAAAGATCAAGGGACTGTTAGTCTGATGTGCCACAAGCACAGTTGGTTACATTCACGAGCCTCAGCATCTGTTTCTCGCTCCTAGCACACCGTAGTGCGGAGTGCCGTCACTTATTTTGCCTCTGTACTGCTCCATTCTATAATTTGAGGGAACCCCTTTGCCACCGGAAAGGCAGGCAATTCACATGACACTGCACCCCAGTTCAAGTGGGTGGTCCCACCCCTTCGCTAGGCTTGCCCTAGTCGGCAGGCACCAAAAGCGCATGCTGACTGTGCATCAGGGGAGGTTTCCCCTTTCATGTGGCTCACTCCAGCCACTCCTAGCTCACCACAACTCTCAAGTGCTATTATTTCCTTACATGCCCTCCAGAAGTGGCAGTTAGCAGTGGCTAGCAACAATGTTGGCAACTGAGAGCCGGAGGCTGGACTCCAGCCATAACTCTTGATGTCTCGCCACTCTACCCACGAATGCTTGCCTTCAGCAGTACCTGCTTAGCTCTGTTTGTTTTGTTACGCTTTCATTATCATGACATACCATGAGCTATGTCACTCTCTCACCTAGCCTCACCACAGCCGTGGCCCCCTCCTATGAAGAGCCGTTACACCGTACACACCAAAGCACACCTTCCAACCAGGTTCGTTTGCTCAGCTGTTGCCCCCTGCTGCGTCGCAACCGACTTTGCATCACTTTGCCGCTCTATACCACTCCAGCATTCAACAGCGAGAGGTAAACTTGCTCCTTGGCTGCCTTCGGCCATCTCCGTTGGCTCACCGCCACTGCTCCCTCAATATCGCTTCTCTCTGTTTTTCTCTGTCACCACACCCCACAACCTCCGCAAACTGGCCCTGAGCACCGCATATAAATAAGACTCACAGTCCTCAGTTCAAGACTATCTCACATCAGTCATCTACAGAACACCACTCTGCCCAAGAGCACACTGATAGGCTGTCTCGCTCTGCCAGAGAGTCAACCAATTTCAAGTTGTCACTGCCATTCGCAGCACTGTTGAGAGTTCTACTCTGCACGACACTGGTTCACTGCCCGCCAGCATACCGAAGCCTGCCGCACTTCCAGCTACCTCGTAGCGCAGCCTGCAATTGACTTGAAGACAAGTACAGCTGAATTGGGGTCGCCCTCACCCCCCGTACTGCCGCCTCTCACGAGACTAGGTCAATTACAGGTTGGCAATCTAGGATTGGCCCTTCAGGCCCTAGTAAAGGTACAGGCTGGTTTATGTGTGTTTCATTTAAGCAGTCAATAAAACAGGTATAAATCTGACATGGTTGAGTATTCTTCAAGCACTCTATTCTTCCACACCTTACTCCCGCTATTTCCTGTTTCGTTACCTCTCCTAGTAAGACTCTTCCAGGGATAGCCACGAGCCAAAACCCGTCCTTAACCTCACCTTTTGGGAACTGTCTAGAAGTGCAGCATAGGAAGTTTGTCTTTCTGGGCAACACTAGAGCAGTTGTCACTTGGACTATGGCCTTGCAGTAAGTATCTGGGTCTGCCAGTGACATCTCGGTCACCACATCACCTGTTTGGAAACTGTAGGCCAACCTCTGATGAGCCCCACTCTACGTGTCATCTGGGTCCGCCAGCGACGTCTTGCATGCCAGGGAGCTATGGCAGTGGTTGCCACTAGCCCTGCTATTGTAACCCTAACTTTGGTACGTGAGTCTGCTAGTGACGTCTCGCTCGCCAAGTCACTAGACTGAAGGCCAGAAGATCAGGCCACTTACCCAACCCCTGCACCCTACTTTCCTCTCCATCAGGCTGTGTCTACCTCTTAATGGCCACCCACTATCTGCCCATTACATCTCACCATAGGGCTGGGTGTGAAAAAGCTGCCAAGCAGGGGCTAGCTCAGGTTGAGATTCTGAAGAGTAGTGGTTCAAGTGTCAATCAGGTATACACCTGCAAGAAAGAGGAGGCTGCACATCAGTGAGGGTCTGCATCCAGCTCGTCTAGCTCAACCTTGAACCTCATCTGCACATGCCACATGCAGTTTCTCTACTGTCAGCAATGCCACCGAAGAAGCCACCTACATTTGCTCGAACAGCCAGCGTCACTAGGGTAGTCAGACCCCTTAACGTCACCTCGTTTATACCTCTACCAGGGTACCCACTCACCCATTGCTTACACACGTGCTTCCTAAAGCAAAACATTTAATTATAGAAGTGGCCAAACCCAGTAATGTAGGCACCAAGAAAAACTCCATATAAGTGGCAAACCACTCTTTCACCGTTGCCTGGCGAGAGGGGAGGGGGCAGTTCCCTGGCATCACCCTCCACCATTCCCATTAAGGGTGAATGCAGAAGCGACAAGCATATACACTTGCGTATTTCAATGTATGCTAAGAAGCTCTTGTCACGGAGCCCTCTTAAACATTACGAGCAATGGCCTTGCCTGCGTCGGACATAGTAAGTACTTGGGTTACTCTCCCCCGACTCTGTTGGAGCATCATCACTGCCCTGTGGTATCCAACTCGGTCCCTCATCCATCCGACATTAAAGGGCAGTGGTTGAGATACATGATTTGTAAAATCCTAAAGACAGTATAAAACATATATCTACCAGTTACATCATTGTGGTCCAGTCATTCTCTTTCCCTTTACACCTTCCCTATTCACTTTTCCTTCTGTGTGCACAACCACCTTCACACATGTCGCTTAGACTAGTCAATGTTACTTTTGATGAGTACTAGATCAGGTGTACTCGAGTACTCAATTATTGTGACTGAGTCGACTTTCCACTAGAGACTAGCACTGGTTGAGTAGGCTGGCGGCTAGGTATGAAGTCTGCCGTGGACAGTACTGCAATATTTCTTAATACCACCTTAGCCCGTTGCGGCAGGGATGACTTACCAAGGTACTCACTCTCCAATCTCCTAGGTTCTGGTGTAGAGGTAGGCCGGCTGGGGCTAGCAGTTGCCTGGGTGGTGCTAGTTGACAAGGTGTATGGAGAGGTGAGGTATCTCTGGCTCCAGGCGATGGCTGCACTGCTTCCGAAGAAAGAGTTGACTATGCCCAACTTGGTGTCCCCACAGTGCCTAAGCTACACACTCTGGTGAGCCAGGGCCAGATGCCCCCAGGGTTTATATGCGTCAGCCCATACGGACCTTAAAGACCCGGTTAAGGAGACTCCATTTCCCTAGTCTCTAGAGAGATACTATCTGAGATAGTGTACTATAAACACGCTGCCACTGGTGTCAAGTTATAGGGACTGAGGAGAAGTATAGAGAAGAGTTGGGTAAAATAGATTAAAGCAGGCCTGCCGTTTTAACAGATTTTATCCGTTTTCATAGATTTTCGCACACTGGAAAAATTCAAAAACCCAAACTTAAGATTTTTTTTTTGAGCTCTTTACTCAAAGTGGTGACACTAGCGCCAACACTGATGTGTGTCAGTTTTTCTGATGCATTTGTTTGAAAGATTCTTATATTGGAGGTGGATAAATAAGCATAATATTTTGGACATATGCCACTGCTTCAATAGTGTACGTCCAAAATATATAACTAGGGATGTGAAAATATCAATTTTTTTTATTCCGATTCTTGATTCCAACTGCAAAACATTTCACTCGATTCCACCTCGATTCTGATACCATAAATTAGGATATACTGATTATCAACATGTGGCTGCAGTCAATGTACCCTTTTAAAATTTTTTTTAATTGGTCAAATTAGACAGACACAAAAATGAAGACAATTACAGGAAACACTTTCTGGTCTGCTAAGTGAAGTTAACTTCCTATATTTATGTAACATTCAGACATATTTAATTAGGCCTAACAAGTTCATATCAGTATTTTTGATAAACCTATGATTTATTTGAAATCAACATACACAGAGTATAATACAAAAAAGATAAACAAAACATCTCAACATCTCAATGCAATATTTTAGGTCAATTTATGAAGCTAACCAATATGTACACAAATATTGATGCTATTCAGTAATGAAACTGAAATATAAGCAACCTTTCATTTAGCGTTGCTACATGAAAATGCTCCTACTGGACATTTTAAGTTGCAGGGACACTGGATGACCTGCTGCTACATGTATATTTGCCCAAAATATCTTCTGAAACATTAATATTGGTGTTTTTCTTGTACTCGATGTGTTTACTTAAGTGTTTTCTCAATTTACTAGTTGTGCTACTAACCCCACCTCATGAAATGTTTGCCGAGCACAAACTGCAAAATGAGTAATTGACGTCATTGACGTCAATTGAAAAATAATTCCACACGTTGCCACACATTTTCTTCATGTCTAAGTAAATAAAATCCTCAGTATATTGAAAATTTTAACTCTACCAACTTTTAGAAAAAAGAGATAGATATTTTTGGTAAAGGTAAACACCAAAAAAAAATTGCTTTCAATCTCGACTACCTCAAAAAAAGAAAATGTCGCAAACAGGAAATATGTATGGTACAAAAAATTTACCTGTTCTTTACCTAATATACCAGTTAATAAGAGTTAAACGAAATCAAAAATCCAAAAAATAATACCAGGAATCCTGGAGTTATTAAGGATCCTGGTCCAGGATCCTTATGCTCCCAATACTAATAACTATCGTGCAATAGACTAACAGACAATGCATGTTCCGCATCAACGACCCGGAACTCTAGGAGCTTGCCGCTAGCGAGGGTTCTTATCTACCAACCACTCTGGTTGCAGACAGACACCGATTTCCAGCATGCGACTTATGAACTAACGATGATCGTAACACTTATGCGCAACAAAGTGCTATCTCCATCAGTATTCACGTTTGCGGTGGTGGTCTTTCATCAGTGACTGCCAGTTTGTTTTAGTGTTTTGTCTAGGTGGACATTTACAGGTTTAGATATTGTGCAGTAGATTTCCACGTGCGTTTGTAGCATTCTTGCAAGAGTATACACATAGTAATGAATCATGTCAGACAGTGCACAAAAACAGAAAACGAGTGCAATTTTCCCATTAAAGCCATGCCACACAGCACATAGAATAACATCAGAGTAAAGTGAGGCAGCCAAATACTGATAATAGCAGTCTGCCACATGGCAGCCATCAAGATAAAAACAACTCGTTTAACCGCAAGTTTTGATTACCCGACTATCTCTTCCCATGCATTATCGTGGATAATCGAGGTTCTATTGTATTAACTTAATTCTTTTATAACAGAACCAACATTGAATGGTTAATTCCGGTCAATGCATATGAGTTCGGTACAGGTTCAGCCTATTTGTAAAACCAAAGACCTGTTGCTGTGCAACATAACCTCAAAAAATCATGTGAAGGTGGACAATGATTTATTACGAGTAACCGTTCGTTTCTCGATTCTTTGATACCTGTAATAATCAAGGGTATCGAGGAATCGACTTTTATACATTCCTAAACCAAAATAACAACATTAAATATGTAAACGTCTTTCACATCCACTTTTTATCTGTGGTTTGCATTTTTTTTATTCCAAGGATTTTATAGGATTTGACCCAATGATTCCAGGATTTTACAGAATTTTTAATATACAGAAACCAGGATTTCACCTTCAGGGCTGGTGGCAGCCCTGGGTATAAAACAAGAAATAGTGGACTAATGGAACTAGCTGAAAATATGAGCCTGGCCAATGGGTGAAGGTGGTACATGATCATGGTGATGTCAACAGTGGGTACATAGTAAGTCTACTTTGGGTGTGGCAGGTTGTGAGTGCAGTTCAGAGAGGCGGTGCTTACCATGAGCAGAGCGTGGGCTGGTACTCATGGTGAGTCGGCGACGGGCAGTCTTCATATGGGTCTTGATGGTGCGGATCATCTTGGAGCGGCCTGGGCCACCCGGCAGAGCTTCCGTGCTCTCCAGTAGCCGCTGCAGCTGTGATATGTCCTCTGCGCTTGGCTGCAACCACATATACACACACTTCCCATTCCATCCTGCATTCCAGCTAGCTTCACATCTCCCACACCAGACGTTATGCACACTGCTTGGGATTGAACCAAAGATCCACCACTGTGAGTGGTACATACAGTACTCTGAACTGTACAATGACCAAAAGAACAGTCTAAATAGATCATATGTAATTAAACACTTCAATGAATTTTTGATAAAAAATATGTGCACATAACTGCACACCATTTAACATAAACACTGATTTGTGTATTCCCAGTTACATGAGCAGCCTCATGTAACTTGTTTGGGCGTGTAAATAGTATACTAAAATTTTTGGAGAACCAAAATCATCTGTGGTGGGGCACCAAAGAGGGGGAAATTTTCCTTTAAAATATGGCACTCAGCACTGACATGTACCTAAGCGGCCATCTTAAATTTGTAAATGTCATCCTTGATGAGAAGCAAAGAGCACTCAACCAGTTTACACTTTTAAAAACACACTATATACCACCTGTACAATTCAGTGTCACCAAACACTGCATGTGTGTTGCTCCATACATAGAATTCTATCCTAACGCTCCATGTTTATATTTCCTGTAGCCACAATGCAAGCTTTCAACTCAATTTCCAACTTGCTGTTAAAGCTCTTTTCTGATATTTTCTGCATGTTGGCCAAGATGCCACTGATTTCCTCTGCTGGAAAGTTTTCATTTCTTGAAATTTCTTTTTGTTATACAAATGTACTAGAGCCATAATCACCTTGATGTTGTAAAGTCCTTACATAACAGCCAGCAGGCCTGTCATGATATCAGTCACTACCTTGTAATTTGCTCCCATTGTATGACAGATTTAAGTATTAGAGGATAAAATATATATGCAACACATAGAAAAACTATTAATAAATCCCCAAAAGCAAATTGTTAGGTAATCCTTTGGACTGACCTAATTTACACCGAATGTATGCACACAGCTACTGCACCATTGTTCAAGTCAGTAATCTTGACCATCTGTTTGATTGTCAAGATGGTTAGCATAAAAAGAAACCTACTGAAACAATTTTGTTTGAACAAAAAACAAATTTATTCTTTGAACAAAAACCAAATTTATTCATGCATGCACACAAGTTGAAATTGGCCCCCAATCTGAATATTATTAGTATCACTTAATTTATGAAACTCCCATAATGCATCAGAGAGTTCAAACTTTACCTTCTTATAAGAATTCATTACAGAAACTATTGCTTGGCTAAAAACAGTCATCTGAGATTACGCATTCTAAAAGAAATGTTTTTCCAACATACCATGTCACAACATCATCAATGTTGTCCATGAAAGTAACAGTCGGATGAGGAGAATTATGAGACTGACAAAATACACAAAATTCAATAAGTACAATACCAATACACTAATCATAATATTTTTTTTTGTCACAAGACTAAGAAAACTTTACATCACATTACTAATTTAACAAAAGAATATTGTTGTAGTGTGTTACAGTAAGGCTGGCAACAGTTATTCTCCATGTGGTTCCAGGCAATGGCCGCAATGTGTCAGGGAACCAGTGTAGGAGTATTTATGATAAGAATGTTGATATGATAAAGTGTTGTTATGCAAAACGGATAAGACAGACACACTAAAACATGGCGTAGTTGTCAGGTTGGCAGTGATCTGAAAATAAATGGTAATCAGTTGAAAAATGGAGCTAAAGAGAGTGTAGAAAACAACAAGAATTGCTGCCATTAAAGCACAGACAATGCCAAAGAAAAACTAAGCATATGAGAGGAACATTTTGAATTAGAAAATCAAGATGATGGTGAACCCATCGATCACTTCATCGCAGACTATTAGGGAAAATTAAAATAACTGAAAATAAATTGCCACTAGTGGACTGTACAATGAATTTCAGTGAGAAAACGACCGACTGGTGGCAGCTGCACACAACTTAACTTACCACCACGATATCCAACACAAAACTGATTTCTTCTTCCTGTAGCTCAGGACCAGTAACACCTTGAGGCAGCGTTGACAAATGAATTACGCGCACCAAGTCAGAGGCTTTGGAAATTTAAAAAGTATTAAGAGGTCAGTAAAATAAACTACATAAAGTAATGCTGTAAAATTACAGCTGATCTAAAATTCTATCCAATCCATATTTACAAGGTCACAAGTCCATAGATACAGCCAACTTTGAAATGCCGAAATTTAAAAACACTTAGCACTGTTCAGGAATGGGAGCCATTTAACAATTGGATGCTTGAAAACTCCACTGGCAATGAGCACTGTAGCGACTCATGCAATACCATCCCTTCCTGGATGATCCATAAGTGCAAGATGCCACTGCAGAGTACGAATACCAGGGTGCTGGTTCCTTCCATGGTAGTGTTCAATAATGAGGTTGGTCAACAAATAGGTCTCTGGGAGCAGCACTGGATGCTTGTGATTGAAGGCGCGTTCAGAGTGCTGGAGTCTACCACCCACCCTCAACAGAACTATAACATCAACAAAGGTAACAAGTTTTTGAATCGGGGGAGAAAGACGTTGACCCTTCTGCAAAGAAGCAAGCTCTTCTTTCAACACCACAGACTTCACAATAGAACATGAAAGGACTTGTCTAACTCACTTGGGGATAGGCGATTTGCACGAGAGTTACAGCAATTGTGAATAAAACGCATTACCATTGACATCACTCAAAGCAACTTCGTCAAACTACTAAAATGTGATAGAAGATTGTCAAACTCGTCAGCTGAAACAAATGTTTCCAAAACCATAATCTTTTTCTCAAGCAAGACTTCGTCAGTGACTAAAGTTTCAGTACAGGAGGGCCACTGAGCAGGTGGTTCCCGTAACCACGCTGGACCAGTCCACCACAGGGATGCCCTACTAACTGAGAGGGCAGGTGCCCACAAGAAGCACAATCTGTAGCACCCTGTTGGGGATAAAAGTTTTCAGTTGGTGAGGAGACAAGTTCACCCCACAAAGAACAATCTGTGAGTCTGTCCAGGCACTGATAGACGACAAGGTGACAACAGAGAGGAACAACTCTACCACATGATGAAGTAGATGAGCTAACAAAGCCACACAAAGCTTCAACCGTGGGATGGAATGAACCTTTACTGGAGCAACATTAGAATTGTCAGTGACTAAACATGTGGTTAACACCCATAGGTGTGGTGAGTCATAAATAACATACTGTAGCATAGCCAATCTTTAAGCTATCAGAGACGCCATGCATTCCGTACAAGGAACCTGCAGAACCAATTACTTGTCTGGCAACAAAAACTGATGCTAGCAGTGGTAGCTCACTGTTGAACGGGCTCCACGTCTCGACAATATTACCTGGAGACTCAGCATCCCAATCAAATTTCTCCAGCCAGCTGTGTCCAGGAGGACTCTTCTGGATGAGGTGTTTCGAAAACATGGTGAGAGGAGGGAACCATCCAAGAGGATCGAAAATCCTTGGTATCTCTGGCAAGATGTTTCTCTTGGTGGTCTCTATGAAACTTGGCTGTATCTTGTACGAGAAGCAATCAACCCCAAGATTCCATTGCAGCCCTAACACCTTTACAACATGGCTGTCTTGATCCAATAACCAGGCTTCTAGGGAGTCAATATTTTCCACTGGATTAACAAACAAGTAGGTACTCACAGCAAACCTATTCGATAGATTTGTGTTCTGCTGGTGGGAACTTCTCAACCTCCCAAAACCACCTGTCATGAGGGGCTTAACGTTAAAATGAAATGCAATACGATGCTGAAGACACAGCAGGAGGTTCTGCTTCTACCCTACCCATCAAGATCCATCCAAAAATTGAATGAGAGCCATGGGAGTGTTTAGTAAGGAAACAACGAGGAACAAGATCTGCCCCTGTAAGTAGATCAACAGGTCGAGGACCATCGAAAGTCAACAAGCTTCATATGGACAACTGAACATTTGGAAGCTTACTGGTTATATGAGGGAGAACAAACACATAGAGAGAAAACTGTGTGTCAGGAGTTCTGCAAGGGCTTAATACAATGGACACGAATGACTTGGTCACATTGACAGCTGCATTAGACAATCCTTGGATGGGAAGATAAGTATTCTTATGACCCAAACCAAACCTTTGGCAGCAGTGTTCAGAAATTAAGCTCGTCTGGCTGGCTGTCTCCAGGAGTGCTCTGGCGGCACAAGGCATTCCAGCTGCATCAAGGATATGTACCTGGACTGTGGACAAGAGTACCACAGAAAATGGTGTTGCAAGCACTGGTGTAACAGCAGACAGAGTTGTGGGCTGTTAGTCAGTGACTGAGAGGAACCTGCTTCAGCTTGCGATGATGAGTTACCCTCCTCAGCCTCCTTGGAGTCAAAATGTAGCAATGTGTGGTGGCGAGCACAACATAGATGACATGATGAGGACGATGGACAACCTTTGGAGCAGTGTGAAGGCAAGAGACCATTCAAACATAATTTGTGTTCCTCAGCAACAAGAACCGCTGCTTAAGGTTAAGACTACCAAACTCTGAACACTTGTAAGGCTTGTGAGCACCTATACATAAACAACACTCTACTTGGGTAGAACTCACCAAGCACTTTGATAACTGGTTGCTGGACTGGCTACGAGGCTGTCTCCAAAAGGGCAATGCAGGTATGGGTTTGGGCATCGCAGGATGTGCCCTAAAGGTCTTAGTGGCTGCTGCAGTCACTGTCTCCTGTGCATGACAGTGCTTCTCAAGGAACGAGATGAATTCAGTCAGTGTCTGTAACTCACAACCAAGCGTGAGCTCCCACTGTATTTGAAGCTGAGCATCTAAACAGTTGCATATCATTGATAACAACACAAGTCTAATTTTTCTAATGGGATATAAAGGGCCTTAAGTGCAGACACATTCTCAGTGACGACACTCAACAGTTGACGCAATACGGTAGGTGTCTTAAAGGAAGCTGAAGGGGCCTGAAGTAATGCCTCCACATGTAAGTTAGCAAGAAGTTGCTTGTTCTTGTAACAGTCCACCCGCAATTTCCAAGCAACCTCAAAATTAGTCTCAGACATGGGTAAAGTCTTGATCATACCATGAGGCTCCCCACTAAGTGCACCCTTCCAATAAGCTAGTTTCTCAATAGGAGACACATCACTGTTATGTGACATCAGAGTGGCAAACGAATTAGAAAAATTAGGCCATTGCCTGGGGTCACCATCAAAATTAGGCAAAGTGATTTCACCATCAAAATTAGGCAACGTGATTTTGAGTAGAGCTACCCTTAAACTGTGTGCCTTGGTGCTGGCAGTGACTTCAACCTGGTATTTAGACTCATCAGCGAGGGCATCTACAGTTTCCATTATGAAGAAATATTTCTCTGCAAACTCTAACATGTGCCATGCATGCTCAGCAGCTTTTAAATTATGCAACTTATTGGCTAACAATTGCACAGCAATAAAATCATCATTAAAATTCTTGCAGACTTAGGCAACTCCCGGGTAGTAGCAATGTACAAATTCCATTTGGGTGGCTCACTCATAACAACCTGAGCGAGATTGTGGATGCGTGCCAAATGAAGACATAGAAGTACCACCTGTGAATCAGACATCTTGTAGGTATGAGAATTAAACACCTCAAAAACAAAGATCAGACGACAAAAGGAAATTACGATGGCAGCCAAGTCATTACACTAACTTCATACCAAACAATGAAAATTGTAGTTGGTAATAAATAAACCATGCTTGCGACTGCTGTTATTAGTATTCCCCGACAAGGGAGAGAAGAAAGTCATATGACACTAACTGAAAATGCCTAAAACCTTTAAACATGAACATGCGCATGAAATAGCATTAAAAAATACAAACATGCGCAAAATCACACTTTGCAATGGGTCACGCGAATTAAATGACGGGGTCAAGTGAAGGTTATGACCAGGTTAAGTGAACAACTTACAAAAATGTGTGGCTTTTTTTGCTAGCTGCACCTTGCCACTCAAAACAAGCGTTTATTTTAATGACATTTTATGAAAGACAGGCAATCATGATCGAGAAGCAGAAACAAAAGATTTGAACGAACCAAGAACAAGTGCAGACACGTGGACACAATGGAGACAAAGAGAGAGAGCGCAGACAAGTGCACACAAAGAACGACGGTAAAAGGAAAATAAAAATAAACCCCAGAAATCTTAACTGTTAATTTTATCCGTGGCATCCACAAGTTCTCTTCTTGACAATGAAAACTTGTTTTGTTTTGTACTAGAAGCACACGCACACCAAACACACTGTAGCACGGATGTGTTTTGCTACCAATACAAAGAGCAATACAACAACGAAAACGCGCACTAAAACGAAGATGCCTGGAAATATACGACACCGGAGCGTTAAAAATGTTGTGACGAATTTAACACTACTAAAAATAAATTGCCACTACTGGACTGTACAACGAATTTCAGCACAAATACAACTGACTGGCGCATCTGCTCACGACTTAACTTACCGTCATGATATCCAATACAAAACTGCTTTCTGCTTCCTGTAGCTCAAGACCTGCAACCCTTGAGACAGCATTGACGATTGAAGAACGCGCACCAAGTCGGGCACGGGGGAAATCTTAAAATGGGTCTCGCATAAATATTAAAAGGTCATTAAAATAAACTATAAAATTCTGCTGTAAAATTACTGCTGATTTAAAATTCTATCCAATCCATATTTACAAGGTCACACAAGTCCAAACATGGACCAAAAGAAATTTGCCAAGACATGTAAATTCAGCAATTTAGAAGATTCGTTAATTCATGGAAGATTTATTATTAGTGTGGTCAGGAACTGTGATTATCTTATGTTGAGGCCTGGTGACTGCCTGGATTTTGTTATAAATTGGAGAGCTAATTCCCAGCATCTGAGTTCTGAGCTATTGTTTAAAGGTGGTAGGGCTCTCATAACTCTGTTACTGTAGCAGGAATCAAAATCTTTGTTGTATGATGCTGCATGTACTGCAACTGATTTGTCAAGTTTCCCAGCTTTCACATGTTAGGGTGTTGAAAAAGTGTTATTATTAATTCGATATGAATAAGACAGTCACACTAAAACACGTATACAGTAGAATCCCATTGTAACAAGCACTGCAAATACGAGAACATGGTTATAAACAGGTCTTTTTGAGGAACCTTCAAAAAATCGCAAAAATATTCCATGAAAAATTGTAATTTTACGAGTTGAAACATGTACAGCGAGATTGTGTGAAGCAGGCTTGCGGCAGTACTTGTGACCATGTGAAGCGCGCTTTTGTTATCTGTCTACTGTAACTCCACTCCCTCGCCCCACCTCCTCGTTTTCCTAAGTACCTTGTGGTGCTTTCATGTGTCACACTCTTCTGCCTTGCCACCAAATAAATATAATCCCGCCCTTTCTACCTTGACCCTGTTTTCATGAACCAGTTCTGCTGTTCCAGTTGTTCATGGTCATTGTGCTGTTAACTATGTTTGGTTTCAAACAACTTGGATTTCTGCTTTGATTTATATTACAATTTTGGATTTTGACTTACGCTATTTTATTAATTTTTCGATTTTGATACGTTTTTGAATTACAGTTTTGTGCTACGATTATTGACAACCTACGCAGTTTCCTGGACATTGATTTGTTTTTGACGTGATTTTACTACGTGGGCAGCAAGAGGAGACTTTGGATCTCGCTACGAAGTACGAGATCATAATGAAGATACAGGAAGGTAAGGGGTCTAAGGCAGACATTGCGTGGCAATATGGTCTTGCGTTGTCGAACTTATCACCAGTTTTGGAAAGAAAGAAAGAAAGAAAGAAAGAAAGAAAGAAAGAAAAGTAAAGAGATAATGGATGCGGTGGAGAAGGGGGGTCGGAACATGAAAATAAAAAAGCTTCGAGGTGCTGACCACGAAGATGTGGAGAAAGCTCTGCTTGTCTGGTTCAACCAGTCGCGAGGGCAAAACGTGACAATCATGGAACCAATGATTCAGGAGAAGGCCAACTTATTTGCCGTCATTCTGACAGTTGACGGCTTTGTGCTCTATTGGATGGGTGGATCACTTTACGAAGCAGAATGGCATCTCACGTGGCACAAGATTGTAGGGAAGAGCACAACGGTCCTGTGCGGCGTGGTGGAACAGTGGCTGCCAACAGTGCACAAAATTTTAGAGCTGTATTCCCCACAGGACGTATACAACACAAACAAGATGAAGATATTCTACAATTTGATGCCAGATTGCACACATTTGGTCAAAGGAGATACCTGCTAGGAGGGGAAGCGCAGCAAAGAGCGCCTCACTGTGCTGCTGTACGCCAACATGGATGGCAGTGATACAGTGATGCCAATTGTGGTCGGAAGTCTGCTAAACCTCACGGCTTTAAGGGAAATATCGTGCCATGTCGCTACGATTACAACAAAAAGGCTTGGATGAACGGCGACCTTTTCAAAAAGTGGCTGAAGGTGTTCGACACACGTGTTGGCACCCACAACAGGAAGGTCGTTCTGTTTATTGACAACTGCCCAGCGCATCCCACAGTTGAGCTATGCAATACAGAGCTTGTGTTCCTGCCTCCGAACACCACCAGTGTACTGCAGCCAATGGACCAGGGCATCATACAGCTGATGAAAAAGAAGTTCCACGACATGCTGGTCCCGGATATGGTTGTCCGTATTGACGTAAACCAGCCCCAGAGGAAGTGGGATGTCCTGAGGGCTATCCGAGCAATTTGCACCAGTTAGGATGCAGTTAAGCTGGAACACATTGCCAACTGTTTATGACATGCTCAGATTGTCGTCGGCAAACCAGAACAGATCACCGAAAAGGTTGACGACAACCCTGACTGTCTGCCTGCCGAAGACGACAAAGTCACAGCCGAGCTTGGCCACGAAGCACCCTCACCTCAGCCTGGAACGTCAGCAGAGTCCCAACCTAGCACCTCGCATGACATTCTCCCTTCTCCTGCCCTTCCTATATCCAAGGAAATGTGGGACAGAATAGCACCAGGTGTCACATATGAAGACTACCTTGCCATTGACTATGGCACGCAAGTATGGGGAGCTTTGAAATATGAACACTTAATCAGTGGACATAAAGAGTCTATTGACGAAGAGTGGGAGGGGGAAGAGGATGCAGTTCCAAAACACGAGGGAGAGTATGCTCGAGGCTATTTCAGGTTTGCTTAAAATTTAGTTTACTTTGTTTCACGTTGTGTATTGCAGTAGTGTTTGTGTGCAGTCCTGAGTTGTAGCAAAGTGAAGAGAAGTTACCACTCATCAACGCCAACATGACATCATTAATGTTGCCGAGTCGTTGTTTGCGTCAATCAAGCGAGGAGAAATGAAACCCTGCAACGTCGCGGCAAGAGTGGCCGAAATGATGAAACTCTCCAGAGCCACAGTGCTAAGGTATGTTAACATTTGTAGTATTAACCATTGCATTAGTAAACTGTGTGTTAGGTTAAGGCTGGATTTGCAATGCCAGGAAGTCGTACCGACAGTGGCTTTCGGAAAATCCCGTAATTGAGTGTAAATAGATCACAAATTATTGTACACTGTTTTGTTTTGATAACTTTGTAAACTAAACATTTTTGGGTGTTGGAACAATTATTTTTTCAGGAATATTTATTTTCATCAATTCATTATCTTTATGTTACAAGATAACCAGGATGTACACATAAATTTTGTATGTTTAATGTGAAATTTACCACAGTTAGTGAAATCCGCACATGTTATTTTGCAAGGTTATGTTTCCTGTAAGGCTAGAATAAATATAATAGAATAAAATTATCTTTGCTTAAAAACACATATTATAAATATAATAAGAGGCCTGCATAAAAGGGAGTCACTATAGTAAAAAATAGGCCATACTTCAGATGTATTAAAATATTAGCAGTTTTTGTTGTTAAAATCAAATGCAAATCTACGTTATAAACTGCTTCAACATTTACTAGTAATTTCAAGCAAATTGTCCTACCATGTGGAAGATACTGGCAAAACCTAACAAAATCTGGAACAGTGTTAACCTGGACAGGGTTTCCACACTCCTTGAAAGTCGTTGAAAAGTGCTTGTAATGTATTCAAAAAATCAAGGGCGAATCTTAAAAGTGCTTGATAAATTTTCATTTGTTTAAAGCACTAATTTCCATAGTGTTTATTTATATGGTATTCCTGACAAATTAAAAGTGGTGTCCAGCCATTATATTAACAGGGAAATGTATTGTATGTTTGAATAGTTTCTATGGAGATTTTTATCTTTTTTGATTGTATACAACACTAGACCTGCATGTTTCTTCTATGTACAAATATTATCGGCAGTTGTGATGCTATGCTCATATTTTTGTTCCGATAAAATTTACTTTCCAGCATTGCCAAACGTAGGAGAATTCTAGTACACAAACACGAGAATGTAGGCTTTGTGTACAATTTACGATAACAACTGATCTCATATGCTTTCGTACAAAAATTTCAAGAACCTATCAAAATTGCAAAATAGTGTATTATTCTCTAATTGTGGTCCCCCCCCCCCTCCCCTCCAAACAGTATTTTCCGATATCTGATGCATGATATTGGTAACTGCATTTATGCCTTATTTCTTTAAAAGATCCTACATTCTTTCAATGTTCAGTCATATTGATATCCCATCTGTATGTGGACCATGATATGTTGTGGTCATTGTAGTTGTAGCATTATTATCAATTCTTAAGGAATTTATTTCACATTCCCTCCTATGTAATTTATTTCTTTGGCTTCTAGACATGATATTGAAACACGCTTTTAAAATGTTTCTTGTAATATACATAGGACAAATATATTGGTTCCAGTATCTGACATTCATTATTAATGTTTAAGATATTACAAGAAAAATGTTGTTGAGGCAGCCACTCCGCGTAAGAAGAGGAAGAGGATGCCGCAAGAGGGGAAATCCATTGCGAGCATCGATCAATTCACTGTTGGAGTGGTTCGAAGGACCATTTACAGGATGTACAACGAAGGTACAATTTGTTAAATATAATTACTGTGTAATGCTATACAGTAAGATGGAGGAAGTTTTACAAAGTGTGCTGTTGTTCAGGAAATGTGTGCAGGGTTGTAAATAACAGAGAATGACAAAAAGTAAGCGACAAATGACTACGAATGGGTAATTATGAAGAACAGAAGTGCTTTTTTTGAACGAAAGGTTAGGCCTATAGAATTGTAAAAAAAAATATGTATGGGATATATGTACAAGTTGTATAACAAATGTGGGGAAGTTAGGGGTGTTCTCTTACGCAGTACGATAGATGCTTGCCTACAGCTGTGCTGATCAGGACAACTGTTCTAATAAGTACTAAAATGTTGAGATGTTTAAAACCAGGAATAGTTTGAGGTTAAGATGTAAATTTTAATCTGTGAAAAATCTGCATTACCACACCAGCTTAGGTTAGCTTGCATCCTAAGTTAACATGCAGTTTAAAATGTATATCATTTTGTAATTGTGCTGTACAATTTTCGAACTGATGTGGTTAAATACATGTATATTTTAGCACATAATGCTGATTTTCCTGGTTTCTAACCAATATTACTTCCATTGTCATTCCCCCCCAATTTGGTGGGGAGGGGAGCATTGTGTTAAACAAACACCTGTGCTCAAGTGAATTTGTTGTTTAACCTATAAAGGACATAAGAACCTACTTATAATGTTTGGTATTTGTGGGATAAGCAACTGCACATAAGTTACTCTATTTTCAAAATATTGTTCACACACAAAACCATTTTGCGCCTTTGGGCATCTGTAAACTTTTGTTTTCATATTGACTGTGCAAAAAATACTTCTGCAGAACTATGGTGAAATAAACATTAGCCCTGCAACCAAGACAATTTCTCTGGCATTTCATAAATAGTACAATTACCTGCTTTTTACAATTGTTCCACTGTATTTACAAAACTTGTTGTCATTATTTTCACAGATAGTTGTGATAATACAGTTCGGAAAATGTACGTATCTTATAACATATTTAATATTTTCAGGGGGAATAGTACGGTTCAGTGTAAAAACTTACATATTACTATACTAACATAGGTTAAGCTGTTTTAGATGACCTACGTTGTGTGATATCAGGTCTGTCGTATTATTTCTCACATAATCTTACAGGTCGTCACATCACCCTCTCAACACTTCTGAAGGAAATTCAAGAAAATGACATTGATTTTCACTGCAAGAGGACACAGTTGTAACGTCTTCTGCACAACATGGGCTTCAAGTGGAAAAATGTTGATGGAAGAAAGGCGATGCTTGAAGATGAAAACATTGCGATCCAGAGGTGTTTCTTTTTGAGGAGGTACATGGAAGAAAAGGCAAAGGGGGCCAACTATATTTTTATCGACGAAACGTGGATTTTTACAAAAGGTATGCTATGCTTTACAGTGTATGTTTTGGAACCATTTCACATCTATGTTATAACTGCGTGCTAATTCGTAATTCTGCTTTCAGGCACCACACCTAAGAGCGGGCAGGACAATACAGTCCACACAGCAAAGAGGCGGTGTGTGGGTGAAGGTAAGCGTTTTGACGTCGTACATGCTGTAGGGCGTAATGGTTTCATACCGGAAGCGGGTTTGTTGTTTGTTGCAGGTCAGGCGAAAGGGGACTACCATGTAGAGATGAAAGGTGACACTTTCCAAAAATAGATGAAGAAATTACTGGAGTACTTGTCGGAGCCTAGCGTCATCATCATGGACAATGCACCATACCACAGCACACAGGCCAGTGCTCAAACCTTTTGTTTTTAGTAAATAAAATGTTTATTTTGTTTGTTGCATGTTAAATTCATTCTGTGCCAGTCAACAGAAGTATCATGAAAACAGTTACATGCAATGTGATATACAGCTGAAGTATGTCTAGCAGAGTAGTTCTACACGTTCTAATCACGTTTATGTTGTAGAAGTCTCCAATAATGGAATTTGGTCTTCAATCAATACCTTGTAACCAACCCACGATTTAAAACATAGTGTTTTGGAAATAAATGTGTTTAATTCAAACATTGTGTACAACAGACGTACTGTCTGCAACATTCATAGGTAATTCAATTTAATTTGTTGTATCTTGGCTAAATCAACTGGAGAAGGTCCCCAACAGTAGCTGGAGGAAGGATGCCATCATCAATTGGTTGCAGGAGCACAACATTCCGTTTGCTTCTACAGCCTTGAAGGTCAAATTGGTTGGAGTGGTGAAAGCGAACTTGCCTCCAAAGATGTGAGTTTTACTCTCTGATGACATGGCTTGTTTATTTTCTGCAACCTAACTTTTCATTTGTGCTTATTAACATGTTGTGTGTTACACATAATTACTAAGTATGTGATCGACGAGATGGCTCATGAAATGAACCATCAGGTGCTACGTCTTCCTCCCTACCATTGCCACTACAAAGCCATTGAGCTTGTGTGGGCCCAGGCGAAGAAGCACTTCAAGAGCTACATGGGCAGGGGGAAAAAGTTTGATAATGTAGCGGTAGAGACCAATTTGAAAGAGGCCTTTGATGTGGTCACCTCCGAGAGGTATTTTTGTCTCGTGTGGGATCCCAGCCTCAATTTCATGTGTTTCACCCAGTAGTCATATCTGTGTGATGTCCCTATGTGTTATCTTGTGAATTACACTAGGGTTATTTCAGGATATTGTATATTACTAACAATTCTACTTCAGGGAGCTGGCTCATGTACACTGTAGCACCGTAGCACTGTTCTCCTCACCTTCATATTCTTGTCCAACTCTTCAGACAATCAGTAGCATTAGCTATTTGTACTGTTGTGTAATAAAGGTTGTCTAGTCTTTTCCAGTAACCTCTGTTGTGACTATCATTAACGTATCAATATTAAGTCAACTTATCTGCATACTAATACATACTATTTACTAACTTATGCATGCGTGTGGATATTTTTTTTGTGAACTGTTCGTGTCATTTTCTGGACTGTTCTGTTGCCTCTGATACACACTTCAAAAGCACCTTTACATCTACTTTGTTATGGTTATTATTGCAAAGTGCTGTATTAACACATAAATATCTTTAATGCTTAAATATCATACTTTCTGCATATCTTTTTCTAAGATTTCCTACTGCAACAATGGACATAATTTATACATAGTGTCTTCAGCACAACTAAACACTTCAATGCACAAAAAGTATTTCTGATATGAATAATATTGTGTTCAGGTGGTCAAAATGTGTGGATCACGTGGAGAAACTCATTGAAGAAGATTGGCAGAGGGAGGTCCATTAAGACATGCAAGATATGGCTCCATTCATCATTCCCCTGGACTCTGATTTGGACACAACAGATGACGAATATGCTGGAAGTGATGATGAAGAGGTTTTAGCAATTTCACTGAGTGAGGTAACCAGGGTGTTCTAGTTGGTCAGTCTGATGGTAAGTTGGGTATACTCAGCAGGCACTACACCCTGTATCCTTTTGTTGCAGATTGTTTTGTCAAATGTTGCATGTTAATGTAATAATGTCGTTGAATGTTATTTGATAGCATTAAATATTAAGTAAAGTGTATATCCGAGAGTAGCTATCTAAGTATGTCATTTTGAATAATTATTTCAAATTATTGGATAGGGGATGTGTGTGTTTTTCTGTTTTCATAGCAATCCCGTTTTCTTACAGGTGGTGTTGAGTTGCTCATGCACTTGTTTTAATGTATGGCAATTTTGTAGCAAAAGGAATCAGTACAATCAAAAAATTATTACCGGTAATTCTAACTAATTAATTAATAAACAGTACTTATACTCATGAGGCACTTGCTGCCTCATGAAGCTGGCTTAGCCAGCGAAACATCGCGATTGTGCAACCACGAGGAAAAAAGTTTGTGTGTTTGTGTGTATGCAACGAACATTGATCAATTAGAAACTCTAAGAAATTTAAATGGGTCAAGTGATGGTCAATTTGTATTTATCCCTGGTTTAAAACTTTTTATGTCTTTGAGAGCAGAATGCCCACACTTTACCCGAAACTTGTAAATACATACCCACATTTTTATCCGCGAGTATGTAAAATACCCGAAATTCGGGTAACTACCCGCACTTTGGCAACACTGCTATTGTGGCCCAGTCGCTCATGAAGGCAGTGCATGAAGGCTGGTCAAGGGCGACAGACGTGCATACTTGTCGGGCAGCCCACTCACTCCAGCCACCTAGGCTTCAGTTTCAACGGATTTTCGCCGGTATTTTCCATACTGTAGCATACCAATTAAAGATAGGGACACCACTACTACTACTACTACTACTACTACTACTACTACTACTACTACTACTACTACTACTACTACTACTACTACTACTACTACTACTACTACTACTACTACTACTACTACTACTACTACTACTACTACTACTACTACTACTACTACTACTACTACTACTACTACTACTACTACTACTACTACTACTACTACTACTACTACTACTACTACTACTACTACTACTACTACTACTACTACTACTACTACTACTACTACTACTACATTTTATTGCTGTGCTATAACGAACATAATTTTAATCAATTTTAATCAAATTTGATAAAAGGGTGTGTGGGTTTCCCCCCCCCCCTGCACAATGCAGGTTTTGTTAGTTGAAAAGGTATCATTTTCCAGTGACTATTTGGTTTGAGATGGTCATGCGGAGCTGCGAGGACGAGTTATCGCTTGCAGGGCAGTGCTTCTGCGGCTGAGTAAGCGATAGCGGGAAATGCTGCGTAAGCCGGGCAATTTATTGCGGAACAATGCTGCGTAGGCCGAGCAAATGATTCCAGGCTGAGAGGCTATACTTAGATGGGCGGTCAGATTTTTCGCTCATTTTCACGCAATCAGCTATCATATAACAAGATATTTTTACGTTATGGTGGTTTGAACACAATTTAAAAGCAATTTTAGGGTGATTTTTAAGTAACAATGGGGATTAAATTCAGTCTAATTCGAAAACAGCAAGGACACTCTTATAGTGAGTATTGAACCTGGAACCCCGACATCTCGCTATAACGGGACTCTACTATAGTCAAATCTATATTATTTTGTATTTATACCTTAATTTTGTGGAAAAATCAGTGATACTGATCAGTTAACACACTTGGGTGCACATAGCAAACAAACATAAACAAAGAAAATAACCATAGAAGATTGTATGTTACGTGACCATTTCATTATTTCACTGCCAGAATAATAATTTGTCATCAGACAGCCTTAAGTTTCATCATTGCAGCAAGCACATCCCAAACATTACAGTGTGTCAACAGATAAAGCCAAGTTTGTTTCTGAGTGTAACATTTACAAACCACAAAAGTTGATTTTGAGAGAACACAATCAGAGTTTGGTATGACAGTGTATAATATTTACATTTCCTAGCATTGTATTGAAGATTAAAAAATTTATGAGACTGGTGGAGAGTATGTTTCTGTTATTTAACATTTTATGTGGTCTTAAAATTACTGTTATGTGGAAATATATGTTTATAACCTCAAATCACTAAGACTCAACTTCTAATTTCACTGGTTCAATGTCCGTTGAAAATGAACTCTACTCTCATTGCAAGTCAATCATTGGTAGTTTGACTTGACTTGATTTTTCGAGTCTTCACCCATCACTAAGTTGTTACTGTAATATCAGTATTTAATATTGGCAAAATTGGCAACCAAATTTTTGTCAAATCAATAACACCAATATTGGCCAATAACAATACTGCTTATTGATATATGATCAGCAAAACTGTAATACTGAATTCTGATCAAACACAAACATGTTTAATGTTCAATGTGGAGATGATGGCATGTACATAACAGTTGCTCACCTGTACCTTGGAAGATTCTACAACAGCAGTCACTTGAGCATGTATCTTTTCAATATTGGTAGGAGTACACAGCTCCACGGAGGGTTGTGTACTTGGAGAAAGACCTGGGCTGGCCTCCATGTCCTCACTCTCTGACTCTCCTGTCAACGGCAGCAGCCTGCCTGTCTTCAGATCGATGGCACTGCCATTCAAGTCACAGCGAGCCTGACTTATCATAGCCCCACACTGTGCAACAAAGCCCACACCTTCCATTACAACTTCTTTATCATTTTAACAAATCTGATGTTACATATTAAAGATGTTAATTTTAATTAAAAAAGCAGTATGCTACAGCACTCTTTTCATTACAGACAATATTATGTTGACGCATGATGCATTCCTGCACAGTTGGCATGTTCTCTCTACTTGCAACTTTGCCCCATCATCAAGCATCTTATGTTCATTTGGGCAAGTCTGCAGCGCATTATTATATTAAATCATGTAGATATAGAATCCAGAAGTACCACGGGAACTGAGATTGCAGACATGTGGTTAATAAAAGTATAATAACAACTTAAAATCTGTAACGTGGTCGCCTTAACCCCAATGTGGGAAGTTTAAATCTTGAAGAGCCACCGACACCCTTAGCGGAGATAAGTAAGTTCGAGGGTTTACTGTAAGAGCGCAGTACACATGCTACAAGATCGCTGCAGCCTCCAGCACCTCGCACCGAGGAGATAAGATATGACAATGCCTCCACTCAAGGAGATAAGAAAAGGGTAGCGCAGTGCCAAAGCCCAAATAAACAACCCCTGTGACGACGTAAGGCTAGCCATCCACTCGTCCCACAGGAAACCTACAAACAAATATTTTTAGTATAAATAGGAGGTGCAATGCCAGGCACGAGAAGCAGTTGTTGCTCTCCTCCAGTTTGAATAAGGCCGAGGGAGCAACAGAGGCAACGGGCCTTCCACCCTCTTCCAGTCTAAAACACGGCTGAAGAAATGTCTCAAGAGTGTGATGATCACTAGACCAACTTGGTAAGTGGCAGCCAACTCAATTCACAGTCTGAACACGGCACAGGATAAAATCTTACTGTAATGTGCTGACCACCAGACCATGTGCTGAAGTGCACGTTTCGACCAAGAGAAGATGCCCGCCGTCGATGAGCCCTGACAACACCTCCACCACCGCGCCGCTTCATCACAGGAGACACCTCTCTCCACCCTCTCTCCACCTCACCCTCATTAAGCCATTTTTTCTTTCAAGTTAAAATTCTGCTTCGGAACAGGTCGCGAGGTAATTCAAGTTCCAGACTCCATAAGATCAATTGCACGTAAAGATAAGTTTAGCATTTATTTTGACATACTTATTTATATATTCATTAATTTTACTTTGCTCAGGTCACCTTCACCTGGATATTTATATAGGACTAAGCTTCCTTTGTATATATGTATTTAATTTTAGACATATTAGGAAAAAGTACGGACTCACCCTGCATTATCACAGAACGTTAAATAAAAACATTATTATTTTTTCAACGTATTTTGTGAGTGACTTACTTTACTTTATGTGTTTTCCCTTTTGTCATTTAAAGGAAAGTAATTTAATTGACACAGAGAGCTTTTGGTTCATAATAAATTCAGTATTAAGAATTCTGCCAATAATAAACTAAAGGTGCAACAAGTAACGCATGCCAACAACGCAAAATACACACACCACTAGAACGGCAGAGGTATACAAATCTACACCTTAGTTGGTCACACCAGACGTTCTACTTCTCCTTCCCAGTCTGAAAAGGCCGGAAGAAAAACAGTATCCTACTAATGACTTAACCTTGGGTGGGTGCCTCGCCTGAGTCTCAGATATATGCCATTCTCAGTCGGTCCCAGTCTGAATGAGGCCCTACAGAGAGTACTGAGAATGACTGCACTAATTTTTTGTTCAACATGTTAGGATCGCCTTATTTAATTGTTTCTCCCATTGGTAGGTTTTCTATCTTAGTTCAATGGCAAAGCACGGCAGGCAGAATAAAATAAGCAGACGATCTCTCAGAGAAACAATAAGAGCACTTAATACATTAAATTCAGAGAACATTGAGAATCGTTGGATCCTCAATAATTGAGAGCTCAAATTTGCCTACCAATAATTTGCCCTCATTACCAGTACCACTCTTTGGGGGCACTTATTAAGATACCAGGCGACGGTCACCCAGCTATTGCTTTAATCTTGAGAGAAGGCAACGCCTTACCAGGTACTGTAGTGATAACTCATGTCCCACAATAAATCCTCTCACACCCCGCAACCAGTACCACTGCCCTATTTTGCAGCCACCGACATTGGCCACTGTTCCTGTTGCGGCCCACCCTACGAACCAAGCTGTTAAGCGGAATGAACCACTTCTGGCTACAACCCAGGTACAATGCCCGGCCAAACATCCTGTTACCAGAGTAGTGGACAACTTCATCCCAAGTAGGAAACCAACACGTCCCACTATATTTATAATGGGCAACTCCTAGAAAGGGAATAATTCAACGTTGTTCATAATCCCGGGTGTAAACAACCTATGCCCTCAGAGAAACTGACTTTGCACTTTACTTTAAAGTATCCGAGAATGTTTAAGTCACAGGCAGCTTGTCTAGAAGAGCACAAAGTTCTTTTCACTATAGCGTCTACCACTCTTTCCCCTTGGACTACAGAAAAACAACATTGCATCATGCTGTCTGTTGCCAACATAACACCTTCTGGATCAACCCTAGCATTGGAGCCCATCATCCTCTTTTCTCCACCCTGCTTTCATGTTTTACGAAGGGTGGAGAACTTGCATCTCTTACCCTGGAACCCCTAAGTGAGCAGAGCTGGAAACTGCTGTGCATATCATCTAGCCAACCAGCTGGCACATACCTTATTGCACCTCCAATGGTGTGCAACCTCTGTGCTCACAGAAGGGTGTAGACATGTCCTTGCTAACTACTTACCTTCCTTCACGTAACTCACTCCAGGGTTCTGGTTACATAATGCAGAGTACCCAAAATTCAGGAAATAGTTCTCCAGTCAGAGTCTGTATGCAATTTTCAGCATAGTTTACCAAAAGCTCTATCTGATTAAGGGTTCTCCCGCCATAGTCACCAACTAGTAGTTGTCCACTTTGCCACAATAGTTCCACCATATTTGCATACTTCATCTGCCCCATGAGGTTCCCTCACTCCTAACAGTATCTTCGGCAGTGCCACTTAAACCATGGCAGTCAGATGCTTGACAAATAGGTAGTGCCCTTCAGGCTGCTACGTGGGCACAGACTTGAAGATTATATTGATCATAATAAACTTAGATGACTGCAGCTTGACAGTTTTCATTCTGCCAGACTTTCTCTCTGCCAACTACACCTGGTGCTTTACCCCCTGTATGTCTATCCATGTCTGTTTCCACTCTCTAATTATGATTGTCATACTAGACAAGGGGAAAAAAATGTGCTGATGAGTCTAGTGAATAACAGAAACTGAAAGAAGCACCTCTGAAACACTTCCAGGCCTCTTCAAATAGATTTGCCAGATTTCCAAGCAAGGCTTTAGTCCCATGCCACAGAATCAAACCATAGGACTGACATCTTCATAGCTAAATTCACCAGATGTCATGGGAGAGTTTCAGTTCCTAGCTACAGAACCAAATCCTAGGACTGACATCTTCATGCCTAAATCTACATGGAGATCAGGATGAGATAGAGGTTTTGTGACATCCTTCCATCACTGCAGAGTGCTCTCAGAATATTATCACCAACAACCACTGCTAGGACTCTACCAAGCCAGATGAAGGTTAAGATCAGACTACTACCCCACTTCAATACAAAAATCATTTATGTCTGTTACTGCCGGAAGAGTAGCCTGGGGGTTCGAGTCCATCAGTCCTTGGTCACACAGTGACTTAGGAAAGGGGAACATAAGCCTAGCCAAGCTTACTCAGTGTCCCTGCTTAACACTCTTCTACTCTATCCTCAGAACCATATATGCCTCACTCCAAACAGGATGAAGAAAAGAAAGCTGTCATCGAGGAATACACACATTTACCTGTGAACATCTGCTCTCATCTCCAGGACCTGTGGAAACTGAGAGAAGTCAACTCAACAACACTCATCCAGCACCCCACCTGGGCCCACTTTCGTAGTACCGAGCCACCTGGAACCATAGGATCCATTTCCCTGGAAGGAGTTCCTGTACAACCCGAATTATATAATGCCACTCAAAAAAGAGGATTCCCGTTACCAAACCTGCAGTTTAATTGGTATTGAACCTGATACCCCTCAACAGTGAAGATGAAGTAATTAAGTGTCAAACCTTGGTTCCAATTTTGCAGTTCTAACACCATTACTAACAAACTATGGACAATCAAGTAAAATCTTTACATCATAATTTTTTTTAATGGAAATTTTATCTTCTGAAGATTTCTTGAACAGAGTTAAGTAACCTGAACTATCTTGTACTATTAACCACTGTCACTCCAAATTCTTAATTTCAATGCAGAGTAATCAGTTTTTTCTGTGTTTTTGGGTAGCATTTTGAAGAATTAAGAGTGAATGGAAAAATGAAGTAACTATAATGATTACAGAGTGGACACCAAAAAAGATAGCTGAGGAAATGTAAATTTACAGCAGAAGCCAGTTGCAGCATATGCAGATTCACAAAACCAGAACTTTGACTCCTGTTATGCAACCAGAATGGTGAGGGCCCTACCAATTTCTAATAATAATGCAGAACTTCACAGAACTACGACACTAGAAACTGGTTCAGCACTACATCACAAAATCCAGACAGGCACCAGGCTTAAACATAAGATAACCCCTTCACCACATTTTGACATGCCACAAGGCGATGTCCTTGGCATGTAGTAGCCTGCATCCCTGTCACTGCCCCTGTTCTCTGCCGATACACACCATCGTCAACACGTCTGCTACATCCTCTCTACACCCCAACCCTGGAAGTATGCTCTGCACCGCCTGCCAGGCAGCTCCCTGCAAGCCACCCTCGCTCTGCCACTTTGGTGGGTGGGACACACCCTGCCCAAGGCTGCACTGGGCCAGCAGGTATTGAATGGGCATCCTTGATTGACATGCATGAGGGTTGGGTACCCCCATTCTCTCGCCGATCCATGTGCCCCTCACTCACCACAGCCCTCGGAGCAGTATAGAGTCTGCGGACAGGCCATTCTCGAGGCAGTTCACCAGGAGTAGGTCCCAGCCTGAGATCTGTGACAACCTCGCTTATGTCAGTAACCACATTTCTAAAAGAGAGTTCTCTGGAAATAGGACCCCATCCTGAGCACTTTGTTGTTTGCTAGCCAGCTATCATTACAGAACGTAGTTAAGTTTGTACAGTCGCCCACAATTAGCCATGTGCCCACGCCATTAGACTGGATCGTGGGCCTTGGTTCTCGCCCATCAGACTTTGTTGGGCATAGGTCAGGAGTCTTGTATTCTTCAGCATTTTGCCATAAAGACACTTACTCTCAAGTCAGCCGTCTGCTTTCACAGCTACCCTACACAACACTTTTCTACATTAGACCCACACACAAACTTCATAGCGACACGAACCTTGTTCTTGCCAGAATTGAGTGCTTGGCTGCCAGCTGGTATCACCGCTCTCCTACACATTGCCTTGGCAAGGGCATAGAGAGTTTTTTCCTGGTCTCTCAAGCCCGAGGAGAGAGCACTCCAAGGCTCGTCTGCCATGTTAGTATCTTGCTTACTACGGTCGGGAATGGTTGTGTCCAGTCGTCAAAGTCAGGAAAATAGGGTGTTCGGGATATTGCAAATGCTACATCGACGAGTGTGGACTACCTTGGACATTTGCGCTAGTTGTTTCGTGCAATGATGCTGTGAATTCCTAATGACAAGTTTGTGAGGAGACATGTACATGCATCGGGTGTGTAACAACCTGTGAATAAGTGACTAATCTCTTTTCTAAGCAAGTGAGTCAAAACATTTTGGTCCTCTGGGCCGGATTTGTTGGACATCTGCTAACTACGGACTTGAAAGTGTGTTTGAACATCAAACTAACGTTTCTTACTATCCTTTGTTTACGTTTGTAAAGGGCCGGACCTACCCTTTCATGCAGCTGACAAACTACTGTTAATTGATCTTGTTCTTCGAGATATCAAACAGCTATGTACAGTACTGCTTCACTGTATGTTGCATTGGTATACCTGTTGCTGCCAGTGTTATTGTTTACGTCCGTAGCAACAATGTCGCTAAAAAATTTGGAAATGATACTTCAGTTAACAGAACGCAGGCTAAAGCAACTTTTTTCTCTAGCTAATGAAGTTGAAAAGGACAGACCGCAATTAGATTTGTTTAAAGCCCATTGCCGTGATTTAGCACAACTGAAAACAGATTTTGAAGACATCATCGTTCAGTTCGCAGCTAGTAAACCAGACCGAGCCGAGTCTCTAAACACAGATATGGAAAAATTTGACTCAGCCTACTATTGAATTTTAGAAGTTCACACCACGATCTTTGATTTGAAAAAAAATTATAATGGTGACGGGAAATCAAATGTTGACATCAAATCTAAATCTGTAAAGCTTCCAAAATTGCAGCTACCGACATTCAGCAGGCAACTGACACAGTAGACGAGTTTCTGTGAGATAAATAGGATGTTAGTACATACCAACAGTCAGCTTTCAGATGTTGAAAAGCAACAGTATCTTCTCACATCTCTCACTGGAGAGCAACTTAACCTCATCACATCTGTACCATTGTCTGAAGGAAATTATGAATTAGCATGGCAGATGTTAATTGAGCGGTACCAAGATGTGCATCAAATAGCTACAATGCATTGGGAGAACATCATGAACGTGCCAGTGGTAACAAAAGGTTGTTCGCATAAACTAATATGCCTAGTTGATGTATTGAAGAAAAACCTAGGTGCTTTGAAAGTGGTCAAATTTCCAGTGGACCAGTGGTGCTTTGTGATGTTGAACATTGTGTTATGTAATCTTAATGCGGAAATGCGACGTGATTTTGAGCTGGAGCATACAGAAGTGAAGATGCCTAAATTTGTGGAGCTGTTAGAGTTTTTGGAATTTCGGTGCAAAGCATTGATGTCTGCTGCTTCAGTGATGTCCACATCACGCAGCACAAGGACGGTTGAACCTGTGACTACAATTAATTCTAGGAAAGCCTTCTTTGCCAGTTCAGAACGGGTATGTATCGTATGTAATAAGGGTCTTGACATTTATAAATGTCCTGTGTTTCTTGGTCTCACACTTTTGGAGAGGCGAGATGTGGTGCACCAATACCATCTGTGTTTCAATTGCTTAAAACCACATTGTGTTAATGTATGTACTTCAAAACTTTCATGCGCATATTGCAATAAAAGCCATCACACATTAATTCATCCTGATTCCACATCAGATGTCAACATGGCTAGTAAAAAAAGTGCAACCATAACCAGTTGATGAGATGGAAAATATTGATAGCTTAGCAGGACATACCACTCACTACATGTGAGGAATCTACACAAGCAATTTCTCTTACTAGTTCCAGCATTAGTGCTGCCACTGTGATTCTAGGTACAGCTGTTGTGAGAGTGAAGAATGCCTGTGGTACTCTCCAGAGAGCTCGTGTTCTACGCGATACTGGATCACAAGCTTCCTACATATCTGAGGAATGTGTGAAGAGATTGGGTTTGCATCAGAGAAGGTCACATGTACCAACTAGTGGCCTAGGCCAGTCAGTCGTTCAATCCAATAACGGTCCAGTAACTTGTGTGCTAAAATCGTTCCTTCATGAGGGTTTCCAGGTAATTGTGGATACATTAATCCTGAATAACATAACCTCAAATTTTCCATCTGTTGCATTGTCTCAACATGTAAAATCCCAGTACGAGAGTTTAGATCTTGCTGACCAAGGCTTCCATACTCCAGGGCCCATTGACATTCTGTTGGGTGCTGATGTTTGACATAAGATTTTTTATGATGGGCAGTATCCAGGCCCTACCGGTTATCCAGGAGCTTTTCACAGTAAATTTGGTTGGATCTTAATGGGAAGGTTGAGCGAGGAAGCCACTAGTAACCCAGATGGCCTTGTTTCACTATTTGTTACTTCACCAAACCTTTCACATATGCTGCAGCGATTCTGGGATCATGAAGAGTTGCAGACAACAAAACATACTGATCCTGAAGGGGATCTCTGTGAAATTCATTTCAAGGAGACCTACACACGTAGTCCAGATGAACGATACAAGATGTGGAACCCAACCTGTGTGAGTTATGCTTGCAAGCTGAAAAAAGACTACGTCATCTTGAAAACCATCTGGCACATCAGCCACAACTGAAAGCAGAGTATTCCGAATTTCTCAAGGAATATAAATCCCTTGGTCACGTGCATCTTCTGAGTGAAGCTCAGATGCAACAGGCTCGGTACCACATTCCTCACCACTGTGTCCGCAAAGAAACCAGACCAACAACTAAATTGTGTGTGGTGTTTGATGCGTCTGCAGTAACATCAACAGGTCAGTCTTTAAACGATGCACTTTTCAAGGGACGAAAATGCAAAAGGATGTAATCAAAATCATCACCCAGTTCCGCATACATCCCATTGTGATGACAACAGACATTTGCAAAATGTATCGGCAGATTCGCATGCATCAAGATGATCGGCCATACCAGGTAATCTTGTGGCGCGAGTGTTATGATCAACCTATCCAAGAGTATCAGTTGGACACTGTAACATATGGTGTATCTTCAGCTCCATTCTTAGCTATGAGGGCCCTACATCAGCTAGCTATTGACGAGCAAACTAACTATCCCAATGCAGCAAGGGTGCTAAGGGAAGATGTGTTTGTAGATGATGTGATAACAGGTGCATCATCAGTGACAGCTGCTCTCTCACTCCAGGAAGAGTTGATAGTGTTACTCAAGAGTGGTGGTTTTGAGCTAAGGAAATGGGCCAGTAATCACCCTTCTGTGCTAGATGCCATTCCAGATGACCACAGACATTTGAAGATAATGGGGGTGAAGTCATAAAAATTCTGGGACTAGAATGGCAGTCCAAGGGAAATGTGATCTCATGTTCTCATATCGTACTCACAGAGCCAGTTCTAATAATATTACTAAACATGTGTCGTTGTCTGATATAACTAAGATGTATAACCCATTAGGTTGGATTGGCCCAGTTATCTTCCAGGCTAAACTGTTTCTGCAGAATCTATGGCTTCTTGGAATTGATTGGAATGAACCTCCACCACGTGATATCAAAGATAAGTGGCTCACATTCATTGCGCGACTTGACAGTTTACACGAAGTTGCTATTCCTTGTCTAGTGACACAAGTTGAGGGTGCAGTGTACCAAATTCATGGATTTTGTGATGCATCAATCCAAGGTTATGCAGCAGTTGTATACCTGCGGAATGCAAATCAGTCCAAACTTGAAGTCCATTTATTGGTGCCCAAGTCCCGTGTCGCACCATTGAAAACTGTTAAGTCTCCCTTGCCTAGAGCTGCTGGGAGCTCATTTGCTTGTGAAACTCATGAACTTAATCATAACCATTTTGTCAAAAAGGATAATTGTCGAGAAGGTGACAGCGGACAGCGTGGTGTGATTCAACAACCGTCATTGCATGGATTCATACTGAACCATATCGTCTCAAGACCTTTATCACAAATAGAGTATCTCAAATACAGGAAAGCAAAGTAGTGCATCAGTGGCGACATGTACCATCACAAGACAACCCCACAGACTGTGCCTTGAGAGGCTTGATGCCAAGCCAGCTTGTCAATCATCACCTTTGGTTGAATGGTCCATTATGGCTTGTTGAATCAGAAGATGTATGGCCAGGAGGTTACTCAGACTCTTAGTTCCCCAGAGTATCAAGAAGAATTGAAGCTTTCAAGCCTAACAGCCCTAGCTGCGAAGACCAAGATTTCCTTCTCCGAGTGGATAGAGAGATTTAGCTCCTTATCACGGCTCCAACGAGTATTAGCGCTTGTGTTGTGGTTCATTTCAAATGTCAGGCATCCATCAAGCTGCTGTTGTGGCCCCTTGACATCAACAGAGCTCAAAGCAGCAGAAGTTCGTTGTGTACACCAAGTGCAACAAGATGTTTTCAAGATGGAGATAGATCAGTTGCAGAAGGGAAGGGAATGCTCACCACAGGTCAGAAACCTGAACCCTTTCCTTAATCCTCAAGGACTAATTAGAGTTGATGGACGAATCCAAAACTCAAGGTGGTCATTCGATGAAAAACATCCAATCCTGTTACCCAAAAAGTGTCACCTCACTAATCTGGTCATTGATTACTACCATGCCTAGTCTCTACACGCAGGTGTCAGCACTGTGCGTTCTATCATCAGACACAGGTATTGGATTTTGGCAGGCAAAGGCATGATATGATCAAGAATTTCAAAATGTGTAAGGTGCTTACATTTTAAGAAGTCACCTGTCCAGCCGATAATGGGCATTTTGCCAACCAGCAGGGTTCAGAGCACGAGGGCATTCCAGACTGTGGGAGTGGATTATGGAGGTCCATTTCATATCAAACAATCTCAACTTCAGAACGCATGTGTATTAAAGGCATACCTATGTTTGATTGTATGTTTTGTTACAAAGGCTGTGCATTTGGAGGTCGTATCTGCAATGACTACAGCCGCATTCCTGAATGACTTTTATCGTTTCACTGATTGTAGAGGATTATGTACAGATGTTTATAGTGACTGTGGCATTAACTTTGTTGATGCTCACAAGCACTTTACTGAACTCGAAACATACTTCGGAGATAAATCCAATTCAACCCAAGTAGCAAGTAGTCTGGCAGAAAATGGTATCCAGTGGCACTTCAATCCACCGTCGGCCCCTCATTTTGGTGGGCTTTGGGAGGCTGGCATTAAATCAGCAAAAGGTCATATGAAACGTGTAATAGGGCAGCAAGTATTGACCTTTGAGGAATTGACCACACTGTTCACTCAAGTAGAGGCAGTGTTGAATTCAAGACCATTATGTGCTCTTTCCACTGATCCTAATGACGTGAGTGCACTGACTCCAGAACATTTTCTCATTGGCTGTGCGTTAGTAGCTCCACCAGCTACTGACTTAACAGAACTGCTCACAACAATCTACACAGCATTTCTGGCAACGAAGGTCAAAGGAATATCTACACACTCTCCAACAAAGAAATAAATTGTCTCAGCAAGGGTCTACAATAAATGTACCTGGTATTGGTACGAGAAGACCACCTTCCTCCTCTTCAGGGCCATGGAGTAATCAAGAGGGCAGTTGTGAGGCTGTGCCCCCTCCCCACTCAATAACTTCTTCCTCAGTGTTATACATAGTGTAAATAATGTTGACAATTCTTAAATTTGTATCAAATTTGGTGGGCGGAATGTTGGGACACGTCAGTTTTATTCAAGGTGAAGGTGGCTATATTGGCGACGTCAGGGCAGCGTGCTTGTGTCCGCCATGTTAGTACCGCATTGTTTTACTTACTCCGGTCAGGAATGGTTGTGTCCGGTTGTCAAAGTCTGGAAAATAGGGAGTTCGGTATATTGCAAATGCTACAGCGACCGAGTGTGGACTACCTTGGACATTTGCGCTAGTTGTATCGTGTATTGGTGCTGTGAATTCCTAATAACGAGTTTGTGAGGAGACATGAATGTGCATCGGGTATGTAACGACCTGTGAATAAGTGACAAATCTCTTTTCTATGTAAGTGAGTCAAAACAACAGCACTCCCCTCTGAGACTGCATGTAGCTCTTAACCCTAAATCAGACACTAAGAATATGAGTGATCCTGTCACCCTCCTTACAGCTTGTTGATGGAAAGGTAGTAAGTGGGGACGAACCCCTATGGCATTTGCACCAGGGAGTACTGCCAGCTCACTGGGAAGTCCAAGCAAGATCAGAAAACCTTTCGACGACTGAGTACAAGACCTTATACAGTACCAAGTTGTGCTTGAGACTATAGGTTTCAGACAGACCCAGCTGCATTCATACCTTCAAAACACATTACTACCCTCATAACTGGTCACCGTGCTGTCAGGCAGGGCTTAACCAAATCCCTGTTAATGGAGCACATGGTCTCCTAGCTCCTAAGGGGAGATTTGACAATTCCACTAAAGCAGCACAAGTTGCATCAAGCTCTTTTTTGGCGTTCAACGTCGAGCCTTCTAACTTCTCAGCTAGGTTACGAGAATAGGTAGCACCTGAGAACATCTGAGCTACATGGGCTTGCCTTGAGTTAACAAAACAACTTCACGGAGTCTTGTTAAACATCCTGTGGCACTTACCTCCTTATATACCAAAAAATTAGTTAGAAATTTTAGCTACAAATTAATACTTAAATGATGGATATTTAAATTTCTATAAAGATTGTGAAGATTTAAGTCAAAGCACATACTATTAAAAGTTGAAAGTTGAAGAAAAAACTAAAATTTTATGAAAATGCATTACAAGAGAGTAAAAACAAAATTATAAAAAGCACTTTTGCTCCCTAATATTAATTTAATTCCTTAAACTGGATTATCAATATCAGCATTGATTTGGGAAATTCCATATTAAAGTGAATATGAAAGTATTTTAACGTGTGTCTATCTTTTAATCATTGTAATATATATTTTAATGTGTACATAAAACAATATCATTAGGTTTACAATGTTACATACCGTTATATTGTTTTGCCCAAAAATTTCATGAGTAATTGTTTTTGGTAAATTTATATTCTTTGTTTGTACACTTGATAGGTTCGGAGGTTAAGTTTATCAGTTTTCGGGACAGGGTTTGTTTTAGTGGATTAAATTTATTTTTTGTTAAGAGGGAATACATTTTTGGTGGTTAGACTTAATTTCCTCTTCATTTCACCATTAGGGACTTCTAGATTTTTCTCTCTTGGTTGGCTGGTTAGGAATTTGATTGATGTGTCAGCCAGGAATTTACTGTTCTCAGTATCAAACCTTCTCGGACGAAGTAAAGCTGCAATTTTGTTCCCTTCTGGTTGTTTCTGTGATGACGACTTTTAGAAACTTGGTATACAAGGAATGGAGGCTTCAGCAGATGCCAGCTGAGCCTCGCACATTTTTGTGAGTGCAATGTGGTGTCATTAGGAGTTTCCCGATGTGCTACGGCACCGTGTTTTTGCGACGATGGCCGGCCAGACTGAGAGACCAGCCAAGGACAAGGGGAGTGTTTCCTGCTGAGCCTAGCCCGGGAAGCCGTGACTGGCCAGGGGAAAGGGGAATGTAGACCACTGCCTCCTCAAGGTTGTAGCATTTCAATTGTCTATATTTCAGTCAAGGATAGTAATTCATGTAATATGTGAAAGGTCGTAGCAATGACAACTTGGCAAGGTCAGCACGAAAAAGGGAGGGGAGTGTGGTGAGTGATGGAGTGAGTGACAGTCATGTGTGTGTGTGTGTGTGTCAAGGTTGTGTTTGCGGTATGGAGGATGTTGCCCAGAACTCTCCACGATGAGAAAAGTTGTTTCTTTTTGTTTTTATTTTTGCTTAGGTTAGTGACTGATCAGCACATTCTTTCCTGAGGTCAGGAAGAATGGCCCCGGTCAATCTTATAAATTTAAGGCATAGGATAGGTTTAAGTTTAGAGTAAGTTTAGAGTGTACGAGAGACAGTTGGTGTGTCTCAAGGTCGCAGCGGCGAGACGAGAAGTTTGGCTACTGTTGTCGTCATTTCTGAAGCATTGTATAAGGTGGGATAACTTTCTTGGTGTATTAGGAGTTCTTTTTGAGGGAAGTAGTCCTCTATTTGTTGGTAACAATTTGTTGTTGTTGGTTGCCCGAGTCTTTTTTGTTTATTTGAGACTAACAGGTGATAAGACAGTGAGTTGCTAGACTGTTTTGTTCTCTAGATGCGAGGTAATAGTTGTTATTTGTTTTCTTGGACGTATTTATTTTTTAAATTTAAGACCCTAGTTATTTTAGTATAGGATAATTTAATTTAAGATATTACTTGCTATTCAGGCCAATCCCCTGAACTAAATAGAGAGTTTATAGGCTGTGATAAAAGATTATTTGTCCTTGGTAACGAATGTAAACACTACAAGGCTAATCAAGTTGCAAATTATTTCCTTCTTAACTCTTTGACCTCTGACAGTTCGTTCACAATCCTTCATGCAAATTAAATGGTTTCATTTTTTTGTGGGAGAAAACTTTAATCTATAGTCAAATATATCAAAATCTATACATATTTTTTAAATTTTTGTAAGGACTTAAAGAAATGTATGGAACTTATTTGTTTATGAATTTTTAGTTTTCAGAGATTTTATGTAGTTCACAGAAACCTATTTTATTTTTCTTCCTTTATAAATCATATAAATACTCACTGAAGCCAAAGGTATATTATTTTCCCTTTATTGTTATTGTTTACCAGTTCATTTGTAAATGAATTAATTGTAAAATTTATTTGAAACTGGTAAGTTTCATTGTTTTAAGAACCTAACCAAATTATTTATTTATTTCTATTTTTTAATAATTTTTCATTTGTTGAGATTGGAACACAGTAAATTTAGACTAATTATTATTCAGCATACCTAATGATAAATCTTGACTGGTGGGATACTACTGAAGAATACCAGCTGATACATCCTAAGTAGTGAATTTGTATAACCAACAAACAAAGTCACTAAATGATCCCCATACCCCCCACCCTCCCCGCAACATTCCTTCAATACCTCTGTAGCCAAAGCGAGTTAACTCCCCAGGTTTCCACGTGTTTATGGTGGGTGAGCAAACTGCAGTTGACTGGGACTTTACTCAGTGATATCATTAGAATGCTTAGGGTATTTGTGGGCACCCTTAAGACCCCTCATTTAAAGGTGAATCATCAACTTTAAGCTGTCAGGTGGAGTGTGGTGATTTCTTGGAGTTTCAGGTGGAGCTACTGTCATTAGTATTTGGGTTTATAGTTGACTTTTCTTTGTTTCTTCTACTTCCTTCCCCTTTTGACCTTCCCCCCTTTCCGTTCCTTCTTCTCCTCCCCTTATTTCTTCCCTAATCCTTCGTTTTCCCCTTTTACCCCAGTCCATTTTCTTTCCCTTTTTTTTCCTTCCTCCCTACCTCACATCAACTGGTGTTTGGCGCCGTGTACGGGTAGTCGGTGGTGTGAGAGAGTTGGATGTCTTAGAAAATAATCCTTTCACCCCCCCCCCCCCCCCACAAAATTACATTTTTGGATAAGTGGCTCTGTACGTGGTTGGTTTTGTTGTTTTTTTTTTCTCTTCTCTCTTGTCATGTGCATGTTGCTGAGGCGGTGTGCATAAGTATACGTGGTTAGTAATAGCTTACTAGTATATTAAGATTTAGGTTAAGTCGTTAACATAGGTATTGATATTTACCTATAGTCCATTCCCAATTGGAAGCGACATGAAAATCAATCTTTGCAAAAACACTCTACGCATAACATGTCAACCTGTTTTTTTCAATAATCTGTACTCCACAAATATATAACACTGTGGTTAACTTTAGAGTACTGTATTATTGAATTAATGAACCTTTACCTTAACATCTTCTATAACTTGTAATATTTATTTCTTTTTTAAATATGAACTAACAACAGCGAGTGCAGCGATGTGTTGGCAACGACCGGTAAGAAATAGTTCAGAGTTAAAATATTATTTTAACCTCGTTTTTTAGTATACAATTTGTAAATTAAACTGTGCCTATCGAAATATTTAAATATTTAGGTAGCCCCGATGGCAACATATCTCATTTTTACATTTTTAAATAACAGTGGAAAATATAGTGAGTAGGCCGTAATGGTACGGTATTGTTTTATCGAGCGAGAGAGCAATTGAAAAACTGTCTGCTGGGCGAGGCTTGTCGCTCTCTCCCACTTTCTTCGCCTCTTTCACACTCAGGAAATTCCACTTATCTAGTAAGCACAAAATAATACATGTTTTCAATTGTAGCATATTTCATAATTATTACAGCAAAATAATGATTTTTGAATTTGTCATTTACAACTAAAAAGAGATTTTAATGTTTGAATATATATTTTAATATATTTAGATATGATGGTGAGACAGTTACCTAGTGAAGCTGGCAAACGTGGTGAGCCATGACATGGGGTATTGCTTTTTGTTAAATGCAACGTAAATTATTCTTACTCCAAAAAATACTTTAAATTAATACATCACGTTTGTAGACGTTGTGTTTTTTAAACCTACCTAGCCAAGTTACGATGTTGTGATAAATCTGGGTTTCCACTGCAGTAACAAATATACTGTGACATGTGTTTCCTTAATCATTGCATCTGTGAAATGGCGTGCCTTTGTGCATCGTGGTCGATACGCTGGCCCTGTGTGTGCGTGATTTCAAATATTTGATTAGTACTATTTATACGTTTTAAATGTGAACTGTTTTATGACAAAGCTATTTATTTACATCCACGTCTGTTTATTTATCACAACGTTGTAACTTTGCCCTAAGGGGTTTGAAACACAGTTGTGTAACGTAATTTGCCACAACCCCAGAAGAAAAATACTAACCCCAGCCTGATAAATTTCAATAAACCTAATAAACAGTAAGTAGCAATATATAAAAATATGAGAGGAATAACAGTTATCATAGGCTTATTTGTGTGCATGTTCACTGCTATCTTTTAAAGCTTGTATGTCAAAAATGAGCAACACGAGTTGTGAGCTTGAATTTAATGTGCCTTTTTCACTGGTTGTTCCTTAATTTTAATATTTATTCCAACTTAGGCCATCATTTTAGAGAAATGACCCAACACATATCAATAACAAAAGGATAATTAAAAATAGGAAAACCCTTTACCTCGCAGTTGTAACAGTGTTAAACACAGTTTGCGGCAAAATACTAACGTGCATTACATGTATTGAGCTATGTTGTGGAAAACAAATATGTCTTCAATTCAGGCATTTTTAAAAGTCATAAAGCTGACCTAAATAATGTTAGAGGCTTAAGCTATGAATATTCATACGGAATGGTTTTTGGAATATGACAGAATTCTTTGAAAAGCCGTAAACAGTAAACAACACATTTGACAAGTATAAAAGTAGATGTCACATTTCAATGTTGATTTTTAGGTGTAGCGAAAGTATACGAACATATGTACACACACAATAGAATGTAAACATTGATTTTGACAGATGTTACGTGGCAGTCCCATGGCAATGTTTGTTTACAATTGGCGGAAGGATACGTAACAGGTCTGCAAGTAGATATTTAGCAGGGCTCCCAGAAACTTGCTTCCAATGGGGAATGGACTATAGTTGAGTTAATTTTGTCCTTATTTCTTAATATTGTTTTAAGTACAAGTGTTATTTTTGTGGTTTAAATTGTGTGATCTCTTTTTTTTGTGGTGTGTTGTACAGGTACACTGTTTGAAACAATAATTTGTGGGTGGTAATTACTTTGTTCGTGAATTTAGGGTGCTATTATTTTTTTAATTATTTTTTATGATCCCTGGGTAATTAATTAATTTTATTATTGAACTGCGAGAGTTCCTAATATTAAAACATGGCAACTGGTATTTTATATGTTTTCAGAAGGAAAATTGCGTAGTACCACACAAAATGCAATTAGGGACACAGAAGGGGGAACTACAGTTAGGATTGGAAAAGGAGACGAATCACCAGAAAGTAATTCCGATTCAGAACAAAGAACACCAGTAACTCAAGAGGATAATTCAGCTGCAAGTTCAGAACTGTAACTTCTGAAAATTGTAATAATTTGGTAGAAATGGACAGCAGCAGTAGGATTTTTGTTGACCCAGGCTACTATTTTGTCAAGAAAACAGAGAACTTGTCCGAGTATTTGAAAAACTTCAAGCGGGTAGCTGTCATTAACAATTGGGATGACAAGAAATGTCTTGTGTACCTCCCTAGTTTTCTATAAGGTGCAGCGTCATGCTGGTATGATAGTTTAGTTGGCAGCGCCGATGAGTTTTACATAATTTGGGGCCCTTGGGAATGAACTTCAGACAGCTTTCACCTGAGTTGGCGAGGCAGAAGACCTGGAAATGCGCCTTAGGATTCGGGTGCAGGGCGTTGACGAGTCCATTGAAGAGTTTGTGTCCGATGTGATTAGTATGTGTAACAAACTCAACAGTCAGATGCCCGAAGAAAACAAAATCAGATACATTCTGAGGGGTTTGAAGCCGACCCTCGAGGAGAAGGTTTTGATGTTAGAAAATCAGTCTGTGTCCTATTTGATTAAAAATTAAAGGAATGTTGAGGCAGGTAGTTAATATGCAAATAATAGGTAAGAAATGGCTCCAGATTGGTCAGAGGTTAATTCAGATAGGAATCGCAAGGTGGCACAGTTTACGAAAATTAGAGGAGCTGTAGGTGATAGGGAGATGGCACACCTACAAAAATTGGTCGACGTCTTGAGTAAACAAATGAGGGAAATGGCAAACGAAGTTAAATAATTGCGGAAGGGGGAAAACAAGGGCAATTCTTACAAAGGGGACAGAGGTGTCTCAGGAGATCATGGTACTCTCTCAGGTAGAGTGAATAATCATGCACGAGCAACAAATAATGATAGACCACAGAGAATCCCAGATGGAAGACCTATTTGTTTTAACTACGGGGAAGCAGGTCATGTCCGAAGGTTTTGTAAAAATAAATACATGGCCTCGTGCAACAAATTATAGGAAAGTGGGAAAAACTAATGAGGACGAATCAGGTTAGGGGGACTGGTTCGCCCAGGCAGTAGAAGTCACCCCTCCGTCTTGAAGCAGGAGTGATGAGTGTGCAGGTTAAGTTGTTCGAGCAATCCATTGTCATCTTTGTCGATAGTGAAGCTGCTATTTCGTTGGCAGATGCAAGACTCATTACCAACAAGTTCTGGCGAGAGGCAGAATCAATGGTATTTTCAGGTATGTCAGGACACAAACAGGCTGTAACACATATGATAAATTTGAGGTTTAAACTTGACAGAGCTTGGTATGTTCACCCAGTAGGCATTGTTCAAGCTCCAATTAATGTGATTATATTGGGGTGTGACTTTTTGCAATGATACCAGGACCAGATATCATGTAATGTGAATGGTCAACATAGTTTGAGGCTAAATTACCCCAGCAAAGGAGAACCTGTGACTTCATTGCCCATCAGAGAAACTAAGAATAAGGGTGAGGTTGGGAAAAACCCTCAAAATGATTCAGAGGCAGAGAAAACACCTTAAATATTGAAACTGATGAAAACACAGACCCCAGTTTGAGGATAGGGTGTGTCGTAGTCAAAGATCAGGATAGGCTACAACCTCGTATGTACCAAATAATTGAGATAGATTTCTCAACCTCTAGTCTCCCAGCAGACGTTTTGTGTGAGCCTCTTTTTCGTGTGTATGACAAGTACTCAATGTTGGTACCACATAGTATTTTGTGCACTAAAAAGCAAACTAAATTGTCACAGCTGTTAGCGAGGTTATTTTGTCCAAAGGCTTAAAGTTAGATAATTTGTGGCAATTTGATGAGACAACTGACACTAGGGTGAATACTGTTTCAGTCTCTAAAGAAATAAAAGTAGATGATTTTGACACAGATAAATTGGATATTAATCCTAATTTATTGCCTGAACAGAGAAATGAGTTGCAAGATTTCTTGTATAGATATCGTCATTGTTTCAGTTGGAAACCAAGTCGAATAGGTAGGACCAAGGAAGAGATGGTAACGTTAGACACAGGCGATAACCCACCAGTCACTTCAGTACCCTATAAAGTGTCTCCTGGAGAAAGAGAGGTAATGCACGACATTGTTGAGGAGCACATCAAAAATGGGATTGTAAGACCAGTTAGTTCTAGTTGGTGTTCTCCTGTTTTCCTGGTGAGAAACAAAGACGGTGACTACCGGATGTGCGTAGATTATCGTCATGTTGACGCCATACTGAAGGACGATAAATAGCCCTTACCTAGAATTGACGACTTTTTGAGCTACTTAACTGGGCCAAAATTTTTCAGTCATCTGGATATGAATGCTGGGTATCACCAGTTAAGAGTAGCTGAAAAAGACCAAGAGAAAACCTTGCTCTTTACCCCTGAGGACACCTTTTGTTTTCAGACCTTACCTTTTGGGTTAAAGATGGCCCCATCTATATTTCAGAGGTACATGGACAAAACGTTAGCAGGGTTGAAATGGGACACCTGTTTTGTGTATTTGGATGGCATTCTAGTGGCAGGTAGTGATTTCCAGCAACATTTGTATAGGTTAGAGCAAGTCCTGAAGAGGTTTGGGGAGGCCAACGTAACCTTAAAACCTGCTAAGTGTCCGTTCAGGTATAAGGAAACTGAGGTCTTGGAACATGTAGTGAATAGTGAGGGCATTAGACCCCATCCCAATAAGGTGAGGGCAGTGAAAGAGTTTCCGAGACCCACCGACCCTAGAGGAGTAAGAAGCTTTCTGGGCCTAGCATCGTTTTACCATAAGTTTGTTCAAAATTTCTCAATGATTGCCAGACATTATCATGTTTGCTGCAAAAGGATCAAAAGTTTAGCTGGGGTGAGGCCCAGGAAAGGGCATTCTGAGAGTTGAAAAAGCGATTAACCTCATCCCCTACTCTAGTCCATTACAGGAAACAGATCCTATCGAAATTCATACTGATGCTAGCACACAGGGAATTGGCGCTATTTTAATGCAGAAAAGAGAGAGAAAATTGCATCCAGTAGCGTATGCTAGTCGTATCCTAACACCAGCCGAATCTAGGTATCCTATTACTCACCTGGAGTGTTTAGCGCTAGTCTATACTGTGTAACAGTTCAGACCATATATTTACTTAAGAACTGTTACGGTAGTGACTGATCATCATAATGTTGACCAAGGTACCGAAAGAGACTAGGAAAAAGCTTTAGAAGTACCAGTATTTTCATTACCAGGGTTTGACAATGACAACAGCAAAGGAGGAACTTTGATTCCAATTATAAAGGAAATACAAAAACCATCCCCTGTTGAAACGAAACTTAGCAGAATAGCTAAAAATTACTACCTAAGAGAAGTAGTATTGTATAAGTTCAACACCAGGCCAAAAATAGGGAAATATTTTTGGTAATACCTGATAAACTGATGGATGAGATTTTGAATGAATGTCACAACAACCCACTAATAGGTGGACATTTAGGGGTTGCCAGGACTATAGACAAAATTAGCAGATGGTATTGCTGGCATGGGCTACTTAAAGATGTAGAGATTTACGTTATAATGTGTATTGACTGCCAGACCAAGAAAGGGACAAATCAGAAACCCGCTGGTTTATTACAGCAGATACCTGTGGGGGAACCTTTTGACAGAGTTGGTATCAATATATTGGGCCCTTTCCCTAAGACCCCCAGCAGTAATATGTATATAATTACCAGCATTGATTATGGCACTAGGTGGGCTGAAACATGAGCAGTACCTGCAGGAACCACACAGGAGGTAGCACAGTTTCTGTTAGAGAATGTTATCTGTAGACATTCTACCCCTCATTCTATCTTGAGTGATAGAGGAAAGTGCGTGAATTATTAAAGTTCATGGATATACAGGGCACCATGACATCAGGATATTGCCCACAATGCAATGGAGCAGTAGAACGTTTGCATGCTACTCTCACCACCATGATGTCCCAGTATGTCTTTAGTAACCAAAAGGACTGGGATCAGTGTTTGCCTCTGGTTACTTTCACATACAATATTAGTCATCAAGAGGACACTGAGTTCAGCCCATTCCTGTTAGTATATGGGTGGGAACCAATGTTGCCTTCTGAGGTATATCTGAATCAAGGAGTTGCAGAAGCAGAGAGCAAGCAACTGCAACAAAACTGGAAGAAGCTCCTCAGGCAGGCTGCCGAGAACCTTCGGCTGCAACAGGAGAAGGCAAAACAGCAGTATGACCCCCTACCAAAGGGCTGTTAAATATCAGCCAGTTCAAGAGGTACTGATCTACACCCCTACGTGAAAGAAGGGCCTAACGCCGAAGTTCCTACACCGCTGGAATGGCCCAGTTATGGTAGTGAAGGTGTCTCCGAATCTTAACTACTTGAAGAAGAAAATTAAGGGACAACCAAGAATAGAGATGGTGAATGTTGACTGAATGAAACCATTTTATAAGTAGAAGTGTACATGTGAATGTGTTTGTTATTGCTGTTTATGATGTGCTGGTTAATTTGATGTCTTTTCCTTTAGTTGGTAAGAGTTGAGAGGGTAGGTGTGTTTTGTTTTGATGTGTTTCAGCTCTATTGGATATTAGGCAGCCGAAGAACGGTGGAAGACATATATGACGGACCTGGTCTGGACCAATCGAGGAGGTGATTGGCCAGAGGGGTATGAGGTTAGAGCACCTCTCTTCATCCTGCCCTGGTGAAAGACCTGCTTTCTGTCGAGCCAGGCGAAAGCAGGTGGCAATGACTGTCAAGCTAGGAGTAGCAGTCATGTTCCCCACTACAGATGCCCAGGATGTGTGTGTGGTAGATGTAAGCCACACTTTGAAACTGCAACAGGTGGTTGTACAGAGGTTGCCATTGCTGGAGTGTAATATTTTATTGTGTTTACTGAGCGGATGTGATCATATTGTTTGCGTGGGTAATGTCTAGGATATTGTAAATACAGAGACCTTTAATTTAGGATAGTCTAGGCTAATAATGTCCCTTGAATTTTCTTATTCAGTGTATTAGCACTGTAAAAATGTGATTTCAGAATAACATAAATCCTTTTGGGGTGGAGGAGTTCAGTTTCATCGTAGGAGGGCTATCAGACCACTAGGAAGATGGCCATCAGGACCTTCCTTGGGCGTTTCCTGGCAGTGACAACACGGACGCTGTCAGATGCGCCACAACCTGCCCCAGTGGGAGTGGTCGTGGGGCCACATTTTCATCCATTGACTAAGGTAACAGTATAAGCGTCTGTAATACCTATCAGTTTTTAAACAGCTTGGCCCCAACTTTTAGATGATAATATAAACAAATTAACTGCTAATCTTACCTGTGTGAACCAAAATTTTGGGAACTCTGCCACCTTCAGGAGGAGCAGAAAAGTTTGTTATTAATGGCTGATACAATGTTGGAACAGATAAATACTGCAGCAGGAGAGGAGCTAGTACAGGAGGATGCTTTGAGTCGAACCAAAGAGGGCTTACTTTTTTGGGGGAACTCTCAAACTGGTGTTGTGATATTGCAACTGAGAATCAGGTGGAAAGTCTGTTTAAGAATGAGAAACAATTCGCTGATCATCTTGAAAGCATGAATAGGCAAGTGTTAGTTAATCATGTAGCTTTGGCAAACATATCTAATCAAGTATCTGTGTTTGATGAGGCTATTGCAAAAATTTTTGGCAAGGTGCAAAACAAATTTAACAACTTAACAAAATATTTAGATACCTTTAGGGAACCTTTGGAAAGTGGTAGAGCTGGAATGATGCTGGAACTTACTCATGTTCATCAGATGCAACTTTTATTGGCAGCTCTTATGGCGAAACAGACCCATACAGTATTGAGAATTGAAATGTTAAATCAGTTTAGATCACATAAGTTACAAGCAGTTTTGGTGTCACTTGAACACTTAAAGAAGCACTAAGATAACCTAGCACAAGTCATCAGTAAAGATGGTTATATATAGGATTGCTATTCCTACACACAAGGTACAAGTTTACTATCATTTGAAAATTAGCTCATGTCAAATTCCCGAGAATAATATGTATGTAAGAATAAAAGTGCCAATTGTTAAGAAAAATGTAGTGTGGAAATTATATGATATTGTTGCCGTTCCATTTAAATAGAAAAATTCGGTCTGTGTCCATCATGAGACCACATTTCTTGCTGTTAACAAAGAGGAAATTACTACAATAAGAGGTAGGGCATTGCAGACCCTTCCAGGACCATTTGTGTTTTGTACCACGGTATTTGGGTGATACAATGAAGGGGTCTTATGTTCCAAAGCAGTTTTTAGTGGATCAACAGCTGAACGACTACGAGAAATGTGTGCATTTCAGTGCCAATCAGGCTCACATTTAATTATTACACAGGTAGGACCCTAGAGGTACTTTCTAACTAATGCTACAGGAAAACTCGAATTGGAGTGCTCAATCAGTAAAAACGAGACAAGGATGTTGAGTGAGCACCCAAGTAGTATAGACATTGTAGTGCTATGTGATTGTAATATTTTGTTAAATGCAGAGGTTATAATTAATTAAATCTACCCATGTGATTACAACTCTAAAACTGAATTTCACATCATTCATGTAATCCCAGCAGCTTGGTCTAAGTTTAAGAAGTTGCACTTTCCCGCACATACTACATCTACCCACACAATTTTCCCTTTGTTTAAAGACGGTCTAGAAGAGAACTGGCCTAATGCAATTCCACACTTGAATGTCACTCTAGATACCAGCATGGGTAATACACCTCGTATTAGTCTTGAAAACCCTGTTGGTTAACAAAATTTTTGGATTCGGAATCTATAAAGCATTTCCTTAGGTCTTGTTATTGTGATGTTGGTAATAGTATTTAGGAACCCCTATTTAATAGGAATAGGCATGTTGCACAGAGCTGAAGCCAACAGTTTAGACGTTATATTTGGGTTAGAGATAGGCTCTACTGTGATTATTGTATTGCTTACTGTAGTGTTTGTGCTATGTTTGCTATGGAGATTTTTTAGCCTTAGAAGACTGAAGAAGGGGAGTTCGACCCCCAAGGAGCAGAGTGCTTCCCCTATAGCACCCATAGTGGAACACATTAGAATAAGTGGTAAGATTAGGGCTACCATACGTGATGCTGAAGGGCGTAAAATTGTTTTGTGGTTATCAATGGACAATGATGCCGACGCCTAATAATGAGTAGGATGACTGTTGACTGTTGTGTTTTTCATGAGAGGTTATAGTTTCTTTAATAAGTCTTTGTGAGGTTTGTTGTGTAATAAATTTATTTTTGGTTGAGAGAGTTTTGAACCCTTCTATTAGACGATGTAACTAAAGATTATGCAGAGACTTTACCATACCGAGAAAAGTGGATGTTAAGTGTATACTAATACCACCATTGTGAAATTTGGAGGATATTGTTAAACTTGATAGTTGTCGACTAGAAAAGTGGCAGATATGTAATGAATATATAAAAGACAGAATCTCATGTAAATGGAAGAATTTAAAGCATTCTTTTGTGAGGGACATAGGTGAATTATATGAATAGTCAAACCACTTTAATTTTTGTAAACAAGATCAGTAGATGTAAATATTTTGTTTTGACTAGACTTACTTGAATGAAGGAAAAGATGAAGCCTTAAGCATTTGGGGGGAGCAATGATATTATTGATACATAGGAAATGGCAGCCCCAGTTAAGTCAATGACCTAATCGAGAGGAGAGGCAAGGGTGCCACTATGTAAAGTTTTAGGTGTAATCGTAGGACTAGGAATATTAAGTGTCTTTTGATATTGATAACCTAAAGTTTTCTTTTTTTTTTTTGGGGGGGGGGGGGGGTTAACTCTTTAGTAGAGTGGGTGGGAGAGATCAGGCAACAGATTTTTTTTTTCATCCCCAAGCAGTACTCGACATGAAGTAACGGACACGATTAGTAAAGCGAACCTCAGATTTGCTAGTGCGACTGTGACTGCCAACCAAAACTGTGAGTGTAGTGAGGACCTGAAAAGGACTTCAAGGTGAAGATGGTGATCTTGTAAGAAAAACAGTTAATGTGTGGGGACAGTCATTTTTTTTTTATTGGACATGAAGTGTGTGTATGCCACAAACTTTGATTCCTAAGAAGAAGACAACCCCTTCATCATCCACAGTGAGGGTGTCAAGCATGAGAGTCACTCAGTCTGGGCGAGTAAGTTTCCTGGTGTCTCCCTTGGAACCATCAGCCTTCAAGAGGCTAGGTTTTGGTAACCTTTAAGGGGAGACGTCCCCTCATCTCATCTGACTGCTGAGTTTGAGGCTCTCTAACATGCCAAGTGCCTTTGTCTTTGAAGAAGCGACAGCTGTTGACGACCCCTCTTTTGGCCTTAGCTGATAACACCGGACTCCTGTGCTGAAGTTGGCTTCAGTGGGGCAGCCCTCCGGCAGTTACTGCAATCAGCTCTGTCAGATGTGGCTAACTTCTACTCTTGACCAGTATATGAACCCAGAAGAGGTGAGCCATTGGTGTGGATTTTAGAATCATCAGGATAAGGACTCACTACTGCACATCAGTGTGTTTGTGTTGAGACAATTTTTTATTTTCCCGCATCGTCTCGCTGGCTATGTGAGTTGCCAGTGACCATCAGCTCCTCCTTGGTTTCCCCTCCCTTCTTCTTCCCCATCCCCTCTCTCTTATCACTCCTCACTATCTCCTCCCTCCCTCATGGAGGGAATGCTTAGGCGCCGCATTTGTCAGCTTATCAATTCTCCCGCTGCCGCCTTCACCTTCGTGTTGTCGCCTGCTTATCCTGCTTGCGTCATGGAGTGTCGTTTGACACTGATTCAACTGCGACTTATCAATGCCCTGATAATGCGTGGCCTAGCATTATGAGTGTTTGGGGGTGCTTAATCTACTGCCACTTGGTTGCCTGCGCCGTGATGAATTGCATTTGTATTCGGTAAGTCAGTGCGGTCATGGATGGAAGAAAGATTGAGTTTGGTAGCAAGTTGTGTAGGCATAATGTTAAAAGTTTGGAAATATTCGCCTTGGTAAAATTCCATTTTTCAGCCTGAATAACTGAAATTCATTTTTGTTTAAACTGGTGTTTTGCAGATCGGCTTTAGCCTTTCGTTTTTTGTTGTGTTCTTGTTTGAGTTTAATGATAGTTGAATTTGTTGGTAAGCACTACGACTCTAGTGGCGAGCCTATTGAACCAACAGGAAGTGTTTTTAAAGGGGTTTTAATTTTGTTATCAGTTTAGCATGCCACCCGAATTTTAGATTAAGGTTAGGTATTTGTTCAGTCTGTAACTAATTGAGATTATCTGATTTAATGTATTTTAATAGTGTATTTTAATTGGGTCACGCCCTTGTTCGAGCATTTGATGTCGCCTGTGGCCCTATTATTTTAGATTTTATATGTGCTTTAGTCAAGTGGTAGCCAATGAAGTTACATGCACATGTATGAAATCAACCTTGGTGCTAAATGCCTTTCTGGTACATTTAAAGGTCATTACAGGCCTTGAGGCCTATATAATTGTGTGGCATATATTTTACATGGATGCTTCTGCACCAAAGCTTTCAATGAAATATAAGAATTTGTAATTTTAGATCGGTTCAGTACCTGGTTTAGACAAGTTTTATAGGTGTTTATGTAAGACTGGAATTTGTGTATTCTCACAAGCTAGGCGAATTATTTGCCTAGATTACCTATGTGTGATTAATTGAATGTGGTTAATTGAGGGTGAGCTAAAGTGGAGGTACAGCTGGTTGTATTGTGAGATCGGTATTGATAGTTTGTGACACAATTAATCCATTTTACTAGTATTTGGAAATTTAGATATATTATTGATTGAAACCAACTTAGATATTAGGAATCACTTAATATTTGTGCCCATTGGAGTCAATGTTTTATCATGTTTATTTATATTCAACTTTATAGGCAACCTCATATGTGTAATATTTTTATTAATGGGCTTTCAATATTTGTTACGGTAATGCACGTGTAGTGCTGATGAACTTTCGAGTCTCCATGGTTGTTGACTGTGTTGCACTTGGAGTGCTAATTAAAGAATTGAATTCTACTTTGGTTCATGAATATATAATAAAGACGCTGTACTTTGAGTTCTTGTGTTTGTCAATTTGAGCTATGGCTTAGTATAAAAGGGCTTTTTGTTGGTTGTGAGTGTCCCGATGCCGGCTAGAGGAGCGACCAGCCATGAAGAAGATGTGTATATGAGATTGCCTGAACTGTTAACTAGGGTTACTTGCTATTTTTGTTAGATTTGTTCAGTTACGAAGTGTTGGGAGGGTAGTTTGTTTCTTTTGTCCGAACTTGAGGGGGATGAAAAAAAAAAAAAGATACCAAGGCAAAAATTTTGTAATAAGCAGCTGGCTGATGCAAGTAGTCAAGGAGAACCCTGAAGTTGTGGGACACCAATCATGGACTTCTCTTTCTTTTGAGTGTGAAGTGGATGACCGAGGTCCCTCGAGGGTTGGAAGCGGACATTTGCACAGAACGACACCCTTCCAATTAAATTGGTCTCTATGATTTGTATTACATTGTGCAATAATTAAAATGGACACATGAAAACAAATCAAAAAGTAATGTTTCACGATTACTTTTATGTAATAATCAGCCAGTAATGATATTCACGTTAAATTTTTTTTTTTGTGAATCTAGATAAGGATCGTGTATGAACAACAAAGCAGGATAAGGATTAGCCAAGGCTGTTTGTTAACCTTCATCTCAATTTGCAGGCCCTTACCCATTAACCAATCATAATTTATTTTAATGAAACAGAATTAAATTGAATGCTCTCCATGTTTTGATCATTTATTAACCTTAAACTGTTCATCATTCTTTCGTAAATTAAAATATTTATTTGTGGGGGTCCACAAATCATCGAGCAGGGGCTAATTTTATGCCCATAAAATTTCATAAGTATTTTTTTTGGTAAATTTATATTTTTTGTTTGGACTCATGTTAGGTTCAGAGGTTCAGTTTTCAGGATAGGATTTGTTTTACAGGGTTAAACTTATTTTTTGTTACGAGGGAATACATTTTTGGTGGTTAGACTTAATTTTCTTTTCATTTCACCATTAGGGACTTCTAGATTTTTCTCTCTTGGTCGGCTGGTTAGGAATTTGCTTAATTTGTTGTCTAGGAATTTACTATTCTCAGTATCGAACCTACTCGGACGACATGAAGCTGCAATTTTGTTCCCTTCTGGTTGTTTCTGTGATGACAACTTTTAGGAACTTGGTATGCGAGGCATAAAGGCTTCAGCAGATGACAGCTGAGCCTCGCACATTTTTGTGAGTGCCATGTAGTATCATTAGAAGGTTTTTAGACATGCTATGGCACCGTGTTTTTGCGGCGATGGCCGGCCAGAGTGAGGGACCCACCAGGGACAAGGAGAGTGTTTCCTGATGAGTCTAGCCCGGGAAGCTGTGGCTGGCCAGGGGAAAGGCGAATGTAGTCCACTGCCTCCTCAAGGTCTGGCTGAGATAAGAGGGGGGATGCCGCTCGCTGATTGGCTGGAGGTCAAGGCGTGACGAGAGAACTTAAAGCAAGGTCAGGATGAAAAAGGGAGGGGAGTGTGGCGAGTCGTGTATGTGTGTCAAGGCTGTGTTTGCGGTATGGAAGATGCCGCCCAGAACTCTCCACAATGAGATAAGTTGTTTGTTTTAGTTTTTTTTTTTTTTTGCTTAGGTTAGTGATTTATCAGGACATTCTTTCGTGACCTCGTTCCCAGGGGGTATCATGGCAGAGTGCCTACAAAACTTGGGTGGAGCTCCAGTTAAACTTAGAGACTGCAGCGCACTTTCTCTCCTGTCACTTTTTCCCACTCCTTTGGGTGTAAGGCATAGGTAGGTTCTAGAACTGGCCTCACGAGAGGGAAGGAGGCGACTATAGTCCCTAACCCTTAACTTGAGTGTTCTACCACAGCTAAAACTGAACCAACACAGGGTCGTACTCGTTTCTCCAACCAGCAACACAGCAACGCTGTAGTCGAGGAGGTGGGTTTTCCCTGAAATATCCGATAAACAACTGTGGGTGTGGGTCCAAAGGCGGTCAGACCTCCAGGACCAGTCAAATACTCGCTCTGGCAGCAGTTCAGTGCAGTGGATGGAATACAAACTAGGCTTGTTGACTAGTCTCCTCATGGATTGTCTTGCTAGTGGTTGGGGCTCTACCTTTCTGTATATATGCCGTTGAGCGTGTGTGTTATTGACGTAAGGGTTTCCCTGAAGGGTGAGCCCGCATTCCTAAACTAGGTTCAGAAAATATGGTAGAAAATCAGCAGTCTCCTGCTTCTATCAGTTGGGTGTGGTGTTTACGCGGGAGTGACACAGTCACCTTAGGATTGATACTCAGAGGTAAGAGAGAACATGGTTTTATTCCCACAGGAATAAACATGAAGACCCGTACTACCTCCTAACTACCTAACACTTACCAGAAGTACTATCTATGCAAAGCCACATAAATGGGACCTGGTTGTAGGCTGGACAAGGCAGTTCGACTAGGTAGCTATATAAACTGACCCTAACTACTCTGTGCTGTGTCCTGAAGAGACTTAGGAGGGCCCACTACCAGAAGGGAAGTGGGGTGTATTACCGTAACTGGAAGGGTAAACAGACTAGCAGGGGGTGAGGAAGGGAGTGTTGACAACTTCTTGAGGGTCTGCTGGTACAAAACTTTGAGGAGATCTGGAAGGTGTTGGTGCAGCAGTTGAAGATCTTCTAGTAAGTCTGGAAGACGTTGCGGTCGGCAGAAAGTGCCTGTAAACAAGGTGGTAGAACAAGCTGTCGGAGTAGAACTGGCTCTAAGAAGAGCTGGCGAACAACTAATAAATCTTGAAGATGGTGGAGGTCGGCAGAGAGCTCTAGCACCCGGAGTGGTACAGTGAGCTGTCAAAGCTGATTGGCTGCAAAGAGAGCCGGTGAACAACTGACGTTTTCGGGCAGTGCGCAGGTTTATATTCTGCAGCCCACCCTCTTCTAGGCTACAGGGGTGCAGGTGGTCAAGTCGTCTGCTAGTGGGCAGAGCCAAGGGTTGTCTGCTACTGGCTGTAGTGTGGTAGGAGTGGTGCCATCCTTAGGCATGCCCTGGAACTGTTTGACCTTGGAGCTCGGTCTTGGCAGCTCGGCCACTGGCTCATTCATGCTTCTGAGAAGGGTTGGCGTACTTTCTGACCACGGGCGAACAGTACAAACTGACGTGTATGAATTAGCCAACGTAACAAGGTGTGTAACCTGTAGGCACTCTGGTAGCTGTAGTACTGGTTCAGACCCCGCCTGGGCCATCTAGGGGGTAGCACAGATGAGGCGAAGCCATTTGCATAAATGTCAGGAAAATGCCGCACATCAATTCCCCTCCCCCTGGTACGACTTAAGGGCTCATCTGGGCGAAGCAAAAAAATTTACACTCCTCCCCCCCCCCCCCCCCGTGCCATACTTCCTTTAAACCGCTGTAAAAAAGTCAGCTGCAAGTCTTTGGTTTTGTAATATACAGGAATCATTTTACAGATTACAACCTGTGGGGAGAAAAAATAAAAAAACACAAGCAGCACATATAAAAAAAATTGAACACTTGGAGTTTTGCAAGGCTTCACTCATGAGTGGCATGTTAGTAGCTGGCTTTTACCTGCCATAGCGCTGAGGGCAAGAAAAAGTGGCCCTGCCTTTAAGCAGTCCTGTTACATGGCAGGTAGCATGTATGTGTGACAAGATAGCTAAGGGGCAATGCCGGTGCTAGGCCTTCCGTCACCTAGGCCGGCGGAATTGAACTAATATATACAAAAACACAAGTACACTGAAAATAAATTAACTAAGACATTGTCATATGGACCACTTACATTAAATAAAAAACATGGTAAACCCTTAAAGACACAATGACTACCGTAAATATTTACAACAAAATTCCTTTGAAAATTATTTAACAAATTTCCAATTTCCTTGCTTTGAGTTAGGAACGGGTCGCATTACATTTACTTCTCAGAATGGGAAGTCTCTTTATACTAGTCTTGGCATGATGTCTCTGCATGGAGTTATTTACATAGTTACACTGACAGTAATCAGCATCCTTGGGTGCCATAAACTGGTTTAACATTGCACAAAACATCACTGGTTTGCTACGAAGGGGTGTTTATATCTCTTGTTTGGTCTGTTTTCACTTTCACTGCCGGGAGTAACTATTGATGGTTGCTGATAAGAAATTGTTTGTACGTGAGTGGTCGCAGCTATTTTACAAGCGTCCTGAAGTTTACATTTATGAAAACCTGACATGGGTTCATAATCTGTTGTTAACTGCTTTTTTTTTATGACTTTCACACAATTTTCAAAATACAGCAATTTATGGCTGCTTTAATAACTGTTCGCTGCGCAGTTTACTTATTCACTGCTTCTGTGGTCCAATCTTCACTGGCCATCTCCGCTTCCTCATGACTGAGTGCAGTGAATACAGCCATTTGAACCAGGATGTGGGTATCCAGGGTGATTCTCTGTATCGGGCAGACTGTGGTACGCTGCAGCAGGCACAGGCGGGTTGCACTCTGGTTGGCTGGCTAATGGGCCCTAAATCATCGTCCCCGGCAGTGGCCAGCTGAGGGCCACCAGGCACCAGGGAATAATCAGAGGCCCTCTCATCCATGAGGGGCAGTGGCTGGATGACCATCAGAGACCAAGGCTCTTCGGACACCTCGACCCCCTCGACACTGCTGGACTCATCCTCTCATTCAGACAGGTGGATCCAAGTTGTGTTGGCCCTGACATCGCCGGACGCCTGGACCTGAGGTTGGGCTGCGTCATCAAGACAGAACGTGGCAGTGGCTGCCGTCCGAGGTAGGGACTCCTGGAGTTCCCAAACCTAGTCAGCACTGCTGGGCTCATCCTCTCATCCGGCAGGATGGGTCCTGGAGACCTCTGCGCTGTCTGGCATGTGTGGGGTCAACCGCGTCTCCCTAAGCAGAAGCGGTTGAGGTGGCCGACTGAGGCTGAGACTCTTTTGACACATCGGCCTCATCGGCAAGGCTGCTGAGCTCATCCTCCTGTGTGGACTGCTGAGTCTTGGTGTCGGCCTGGTGTCTTCTGACTCCTGGACCTGGTGATGGGCCACGTCGTCAGGGCAGGACTCGGCTGTGGCTACCGTTCGAGGTAGGGACTCCTGGGGACCGCTGACCTCGCTAGCACTGCTGGACTCATCCACCATTCGGGCTGGTGAACCACTGGGTCGGTCTGTGCGCCTCCTGGCACAGAGACCTGGTGGGTGGCCGAGACGTCCAGGCTGGATGCGGCTGGAGCTGCCAGCTTGGCTAGGCAGCTCTCTCAATCTATCTATCTATCTATCTATCTCTCTATCTATCTATCTCTATATCTATCTATCTCTATATCTATCTATCTCTCTATCTATCTCTCTATCTATCTATCTATCTCTCTCTATCTATCACTCTCTCTATCTATCTATCGCTCTATCTATCTATCTATCGCTCTCTCTATCTATCTATCGCTCTCTCTATCTATCTATCTATCTATCGCTCTCTCTATCTATCTATCGCTCTCTCTATATATCTATCTATCGCTCTCTCCATCTATCTCTCTATCTCTCTATATATATATATATATATATATATATATATATATATCTATCTATCTATCTCTCTATCAATCTATCTATCTCTATCTATATCTCTATCTATCTATCTCTATATCTATCTATCTCTATCTATCTCCATCTATCTCTCTATCTATCTCTCTATCTATCTATCTCTCTATCTATATCTCTCTATCTCTATCTCTCTCTCTATCTCTCTCTCTCTCTCTGAATGGGAGCAGATACCTAGCTAATGCTATTCATTGTGACATAGTAAGTCCTTACTTGAAAACCTTTGGTTATGTTAGTTCAGGCATGCACATTAACCTTACCTTACCCATAATTCATGTTCCAAAACTTGCACATAACCTCACATATTTTCTCTTTTCACAGTTTCATAACGTCATCTTGAACAGCTCCTTAGTTAAGAAGCTTGATGATATGTTGGCACTCCAACCAAATGGTACCAACTACAATGACATGCTTCCCCTTCCCCATCCAGTACTACTCACCAAGTACTCCTAACTTTGACTTACTAACGTTGTCATTTCTTGGAGCATTACTACTCTTTGCCTAGCCTTTTGTTTTTGGTTATGGCTTAAGTCCTGTGTATTCAAAACCCTTCCTCATCGCAATCAACCTCTTCACTTTCTTTACCCGAAGGAACCCGTATGGTTACTCTACCTTCCATTCCAAAAGAGACTAGGGGATAACTTTTTAAGTTTTGTAATGGGTTATTTGTAATTTTTTTTGGGATAACATAGTGTATAATGTTAGTTTATGATCTAGTATAGTTTTGAGATTTTCCTGACCATTGACCAGCCATGGTCTGGTTTGAGGCGAGGAGTATGTGCCATTTTGCAGCACCATAAGCATTTTGCTTATGACTTTTCTTTTGTCTTTTGTCTTTGCCCTTATCCTGATAAAAGTTTGTTTTTGTTGGCACAGTCTTGTTGTCCTTAATTTATGTTGGGCTAAATTATCTGCTGGCAAACTATTTCCTTTTTGGTGCTCAGACTTAATTTTGAAATTTATGTTAGGTAAATGTTACTAATTTTCCCTTTTGTCATAATAATTTCTATTAAGGCTTACGGTAATGTGTCTGTTTATGTGGTTCACTTAAGTTTTTTTTTCTAGTGCAAATATTGCCTGGTTGTAAAATCCAGGTGTATTTAAAATGTGTGTGTTAAAATTTGTCACTTAAGATAGCAACATTTTTTATATATGTAATTTTTTTATTAATGTAATGGTTTTAATTAATGTAATTAACTTGTTCGCAATATCTGTCTCTAGATGCACATATTTAAAAAATTTGCCATAACGTCAACTTTTGTTTCAGACAATGGGTCTCGGTTTAATTCCAAGACCCTCAGACACACGTGTTTCTCCTATGGCATCAAACACATCACTTTGTCCCTATGTAACCCTCCACCTTTGCCTGCCAAGCATTTTAATAGAAACCTTCATTCAGCATTAATTGCCTTCCATGCAAAGAATCAAACCAATTGGGACAAGAATTTGCCCTGGTTACAAATGGCATTCAATTATGCTCGGCATGAGTAACATAAATCTACATCTTTCAGTTTGATGTTCACTTACATGCCAAATAATACTCTCGCCAACTAGGTACTGTATTATGGCATATACGTGCATGTATAAGCCACACCAAAAATTAGGGATGATTATTATTTCAAGTATAGGCCGCGCTGAATTTTTGTATTCTTGTAAATATTGTTAAGTCAAAATTCCATACAAACACAATAAATTCCAACTTACTACCTCCCGTACAAAACATTTGTGACAGAATATTTGTATTATGTTGAAATGTTTACAAATATACATCGTTCAATTACTATTCCACTGATGGTAACATGACTTGAGAAAGCGAAACCATGGCAAAGTGTTACACAAAATGGCATATATCAATGTGCACTGGTGATGCGGCAGCGGCCATGCGAACTACGTAATATATCTTTCTCTTGTACAGCAGCAAAATTATTTTCTCATGTACGGCATCTATGGCCAAACTCCAATATGTTTACATTTTACGTGTGTAGGATGAAGGCTATTTTATTTATGAACGTGAGTGAACAAATTATTGCAAAGTGATAAAACTATTAATTTGTTCTTACTTTCTTTATTTCGTTAGAAACTAAGTTAAAACATTAAAATAACATATTTCTAAACATGTTTTGGGAGTAAACATTTTTTAATGCCTATATCTCGTAAATAAGCCTCACCCCACTCGTTTTTAGTCACCTTTTTTTGTAGAAAGTGTGGCCTATACACACCGAAATACTGTATAATTTTAATGTATTGTTTCTTCCATTTTTAATCGTTGGAACTGTATTGGGTCATTTGGCCACCTCCTGCAACTGCCAATATTTTAAGGTAGCCTTTTTTTTTTTTACTCTGTACTTTATTAAAAGGGAGACTTTACAGGACCAACGAGGATGTCCTCCCCTTTTTGATTGATCATGTTCACATTATTTTTTTTTTCAATTAAGTAATTTTGAAGATTTTCTGTTTTGGTATTCTTAATTATGGTGGCTGTATTGGACTTGCAGAGTGCCTCTCCTTAGATTGGATTGAATTACGTAAGATTTTTAAAGGCTTTTCAAATATTGTAACCTCCAGGAATTACATAACATTTATTAATGGTTTATTAAATGTTGTAACCAACAGGTAATTGAGTCTAACATTTGTATAAATATTGTTTTTGGTGAGCAACTTCTTTATTATATGATCTTTATCAAGAAGAAAATTTATTTAAGTATAATGTTACAATTCAATCATTGTTGTCGCGTAAAATAAATAGCCTACATAGTAGGTGTATGCCTGCATATTGTACCTATATGACACTAACAGTGATTGTACATGCTGGCTTTAATCATACGAAAATATGCTCACCCTCTTTTATAATGTTGTGAAAACTGCTAACATTTCTTTTTCTTTCGATGGGCACGTTAAAAAAGCCTACTTTTGTTACCCATTATTTTTCATCAATCTTTATTTCATGTTTAGAACTTGGCAGGAGCAGAACTATGTGACAACAGTATGGCCATGACTCAACACGAGTACAGTAGTTCAAACGTCTGCTACTGGTGGTGCACCACACAGAAAAGAAAAAGACACTAGAATTTATGTTTAGAAAATAAGGAACTGTGGTGGTAAGAGTGTTTTAAAAATACTTTAAAAAATATGTAGTATACTAGATAATCTATCTATGAGTGAGTGCTTTCTTTTGAAAATGCCAAATGTAAGGATTAATAAAGTTAAAATTTGTTCAAAATTGGAATGTACTTCTTTTTAAAATTCTACCCTTGTACAGATTTATATTGTATAATTTTACACATTTAAGAACTAGTAGTTTTCAGTATTTGTTTATTTTATGGTTTTTAATTTTTTTTTTTTGAAAAACGGTTTGCAATTTTTTATTAGAAAATATGCATTGTATTGACTATTGCCGTACATATTGGCATACCCAATGAAAATATCTACCCGAAAAAACAATCCCTAACTGAATTTTGTTCAGTCACTGAAATTATATTATTGATTTTATATTCTCTTCATTCATGCACTGCATGACCATTCCTATACCCTTGATATTACATACAAAAATCATGTTGACTACGCCACAGATAATTACACATGGACTCATAATGCTTGGTAAAACCTTGCGCTGATCAATGTTTTTAACAATTTGGGAGATATGGGGAGGCTAAATGTAAACATCTTGGGTATCATCTTAATCAGAAGACATCTGTCTATTAAAGTTAATTTATATTTAATTAAAACTACATGTCATTTTCATGCTAGACACAATTGAACATGGAGTGTGTGTGTGTGTGTGTGTGTGTGCATGCATGTGTGTGTGTGCGTGTGTGTGTGAGCACGTGCGCATGTGTGCACGTTCACGTGCATGCGGGTGTGCATGTATATATATATATTTAATATGTCTGCTTATTAAAATCAATTTATATTTTATTTATCATTTTTGCGCTAGAGACGAATGAACACAGACTTTATTTTAAAAAGGGCAACTTTTGATAAATAAGGGTTGAGGGTGGGTCAAAATTGTCCAAAATTTCTCAAAATATCTGTTGTGACCAACCTGTCTTAAGAAACTTATTTCTAGAAACCATGACAGGTTGTTTTAATAAGGTTCAACTGTATATTAATTTACAGTATGAAAACAATGTAAAAATTCAATTTTGATTGTTTTATTTTGTTGTATTTTTATTATATTTAGATGGACAGATTGTTGTATCGGTTACCGACAGGCATGAGGAGGAAATAGGAACCTGTTCATCAGACTGTCACTAAAATTCCTTACAATCCAACCCTGACTGCAACGGTTCTTTCTCCACCACACATCAGTAGATAATCGTAGATTGTGCAAGTAAATTGAATTCAATATATAGAACGTATAGTTTTCGGTCATACTCAATGTAAGGTGCTGTCACTTGGAGAGTTAATATTTTTTATTATTTCTGCTAATGCAACAATGTCAAGTAAGCAGAGGGAGGTGTGCCTGCGAATATATGCATGAACAGATTACCGCCTTGTAAAGCCATTTGTTCAATGGATTTGTTTTATGCTAGTAATGGATTGAGTTGTAACTTCTTTATTTCAGACCTTCCCAAAGAAAAATTTCAGTGTGTATCCCTGTGACCATCACAGGATTAAAGGAGTGCATTCTCAAGTTGTGACTATGAAAGTAAAGCTGGAGCCATCAAATGTTGAACATGTTCATAATAAGAAAATACTCAACTTGAGGCGCTCATGTGCTGACTCCTGCTCACTTAAACTCCTCATCTCACCAAGTCCCAATCTGACCGATATTCCAATGAACTGCTTGGATCGTTACCAGTTACTTCAAAAAAATAGTGTATGAGCACTCCAGTGGTTACTGCGCCATACTGGTGACACAGCATCCCGGGAAGTAAGGAGTGGTCTATGTTGCTACCATCAAATCAACCTAGGGATCTATTACCAAACCAGTCATTAAGCTGTGCCCACTCCTAAATCAGAAGAGGTTATCCAGTTGTAAGGTGTCAGTGGAGCACCATAATTTAAAAAATTTGTCATTTTTAGTTGAAAATATACTATTTGGTATGCAATTTTCATAGTCCCATTTTTTGTTCCCTCAGGTAGTAACTGTAATGCAGCCAACAGTCACGTGTGTGTACATGTGTGTGTGTGCATTAGTTGGTATTGATACTGTTACGACACTGTTGTAAGTTTACATACCATGCTCCAGAAATATTTTGTTATGCATCTGACTGAGACAATGTTACTGTGGGAAATGCTTTTATGAATTTGTACAATCTTACAGACATGCATAGTCCTCCGGATACACACTAGTTGACAAGGAATGCTAATAATGTTGATCACCGAAGGTTGTTTTCGAACCATCATGTTTTTTGTTAATATTCTTAAACTGTACAAATGTTTACAATAATGAGGACACCAGTGTACATATACCGTTTGTACCTATTCACATTATCCATGTTTCCTAAAATCTGAATGTAAATTTTTATTTCACTATGTTTGGTAAGTATGTTACTAGCTTTGATTCTGACAAGCATTATAGTTACTACTAATAGGATACACTTAGTAGGTTGCAACTTTCAAGTCACTTTAGGATTACAAAAACTTATGTAGGGTGATATTAAAAAACAGTAATTTTGAGGGCAAAATATATCTTCTACGCTGACAAATACCATTAGATGAGTGGGATTTACCTTGTTGCGCATCCTGACAGCTGCTTTGAAGTACACGGTGTCTCGAGCATTGAATGCCAAGCAGTTGTTGATCATGAGAACGAAGTCATCCTCAAAGGCATCAAGAGTAGGGTACTCATAGTTCTCCAGCTTGTTGCGCATGGTGGAGAGGTCCATTGGTCGCTTGACAATGTCCGCGTAGCCAATCACCTTGGTCGTGTCTACAGGCTGGGAGAAGATTTGGTAGCGGTCACGGGCCTGGATCAATTCCCACAGCCGCCGCAGGAAGCAAACAAATGCCTGCAGCTCCAACTCTAGGCAACGTTCCTTCCTGCAGCAACAGTACACAGCCATGCAGCCCCCACTTCATACCCACCACTCTGGTAATGCCGTGCACGTGTGGTCACTTGCCACTCGAGAGGTGGTGGGTTTCATTCTGGTCCACAGCACTGCAGGGGGGCCCCCTCTCCAGTGGTTTACTATACACAACATAGTGCAATTCCTCAATACACAACTTCCAAATCCCTCACTCATAAGCTTACAAACATAATTGGAAGCAGTGAATGAAAGATGGATAAATTAACATTGCCATATGACTTTCAGCTGACGGTTTCATCAACTGCTTAAATGGCCACTGTATATACTCGTTACATAATAAAACTACACAGTATTGAACCACTGCCATTATATAACATAAATTACCCTTAAAAACTATAGCTGTACCAATCCACAAAATTAGGCAGATGTACCAAAGCACCGATGTTCCAATTCTGTAATGCTGATTCTCTGGTGTACTGCAGACGATGTAGGAAAAATCCCTTTGCTTACATTTAAGTACAATTTAGGTTACTACTATACTCAAACGATGGTATTGGTGAAAAGCAGTGAAAATAAATGTGAATTTTCAAACCTATTTCAGTTTACCATGCTCAAAGTAAATACAGTAATACAATAGGGTGGCAATTCAATTTCTGTTTCAAAATTCCTTGACTTTTCCAGGTTTTCCAGAACAAATTTGAATTTTTCCCTGACTGCTCATCTTTGCTTATGGCAAAATTTATTATTTTAATTGTATAACGCAATGAGAACAGTAAAAACATTAGCATTGTGCAGCAGTGATAATAGTTTAATTCAATGGTCAGCAACCCAATATTCACAAAATAAAACTATAATGTGGTTTGATGAACAAAACCCCTGAAGCCAAGTATCTACCTCATGTACACATTTCTTAGGTTTAACAATGGATATAGTGTAGAAGAGTTGGTTATGCAGTTTCATCTCAAATAAATTGTAAACTCAAAACATTTCTTATTTGTAACATATCTCGTTTACCACTACAATCGCCGAAAAAACTACATAAAGTATTGCATCTACATATTATTGCAGATTTTTCTATGAAAATTGCATAAAGATATTACTTTTACACTAAAGATTATTTCATTAAACTAAAAATTTTGTGTAGATATCTTGTAACACAGATTTGGGCATGTGAATTTAATATAAACTTCAAACTTAACAAATATTACTCACCTGCTAATTAAAAATAAATAATGAAAATGAACACAAGCAAAAATTTTTAAGCTGTCTTGAGCCACTACTGAATATGACACATACACAGAGCATAAATTTTCTGGTATGACTGGCATTAAAAATAATTTTAGACAAACCATTTAACCTGCAAAATTTGTAAATTGTCCAACTCTCTATGAAAATACAAAGATAAATGTTAAGAATTAAAAAAAAAAAAAAAAAAAAAAAAAAACTGTGCACTACAGCGATGGTAACAGTTTATTCAGATCCATACTAATCATAAATACATACTAACTTAAAGGTTGAAAATAACCTAAAACATTTCACTCGAGATTCTTTGCTGGAAAACAAATTCCATGATTTAAAATACAAAATTCACACTTCAGCAGTTATCTTGAACACATTTCCCTGCCGTGTTTATAGATTTTATAAAATTCCCTGAATTTTCCCTGACCAATAACAATCACTTACTTTTCCAGGTTTTCCCTTTTTTCGAGAAGAGTTGCCATCCTGTACAACAAACCATGTGAGTTTAAGTAAAGACAAAAATAAATCAAAATAGGTTTGTCTATATATATAAAAAATACTTCTTTGTAAACAAGAAAACAGTAAGCATGTGTAAGGTTGTTTACATATTTTGTTGCTGCTCACAGTCAAGTGATAGGCTTGAAACAAAAATTGGGGATTGTTTTAAAATATGCGTGGGTCCTACAATAAACAGGATTGTTACTTGCGAAATATACACTTTTAAACCTAATTCTTTCAAAAAACAAAATGTAAGCTAATTGATTATTTGTGTTTGTGTGCTGTGCTACACATTTGGGTTGGTATAAAAATACATAATTGGTTTATGATCAGGAAGATTCAAAATTAACGTATGTCACAGAATTAATTTTTAACATGAAACTGTTGTAAATGAACTCTTAAATACAATATAACCTTTTTATAATGAATCTGAATGGACACTTTCTTTGTTGACTATATTGGTAAACTTCACATGGCACTTGTCTTGAAATAATATACAAAATTGATATACCAAATTTACATACATAGATTACCTAATTAACTTAATAACCTTTGGGTAAGCAATTCATAACTGTAAAACATAATAAAAAAAATTTTTTTTTATGTAAGTCAAAACTGAAATACATTGTAACCTGTTTTACAAGGGGCCAAAATAAAAATCTGATGCATGCTGACAGGCAATGCATGCAAACTTGATTTCCATCCAAACTTAAACAGCTGGTTTGCTGTGTAGTAGGTGAGTAATAAGTCCCAGAAAATAATAGCATATTTTGTAGTTGATATACTTAAAATAGCAGTGTTAAGAAAAGAAAGGCAAAGTTACAAGAAATTTTTGAGACAGAAAATTCACATTGTGTTACGTTATCTTCTCACAGTTGGTTGCCCTTCTCTTAAGGGACCTTCCACTGGAGGTTTGACACACACCAAACAATGGTTTTCTACAGCCTGCTGTTTAACAGACAACCCAACTGTGACATCAGGTATGTCGGTATGAGTCATGCTCACTGGACACGAGAAAATAGAAAGGTCGCATTACTGCCTCGCCAACACCTTTTCTTGATGGGCGTGACTCTGAAAACAGTCCCACCCCCCTTCTGAATCATCATCCTGTTGCCCAAAACGGGAAGTGGTTTAACATACGTACACGTGAAGTTACATTAAAAGCTTGTAACTTCCTGCTCCATCATCAGATCAGCTCAGTGGTATCTTCACATTGTATCGTCATCGGAACTATGCATGTATGCGAAATTTCAGCTCAATTGGATAACGAGAAGTGGTTTAAAATCAATTTGCAAGATTTCACCCGAACATACAAACAAACTAACAAGGCAAGTTAAATAAAAGCTTGTAAAAAACCATTAGTAAGTCTTCTGTACTATCAATGCACTTCACTCGGCAAGCAGGAGAGAAAAATTAAGATCTTTAGCAATCCACAGACTTAGAATAAAATCAATTAATCATATAGATACCACTCATTAATTAAATACTGTAGTGTAAAAATTATATCAGGTCCAAAATTTAAACAAAAATAAAAGAATTAAAATACCAGATAAATTATATTTGAAAAAAAAAAAAAAAAAAAAAAAGGGGGGGGGGGGGGGGGACATTGGTCTACTCAAATGAAAGATGTTGGATTTCAAAATGTCAAATTTACTATGAACAATAAAACTTTTCCATACACAAAATAATCAAATAACATCTGATCTTTTAAATAACAATCAAAAACTTGTCATTAAAACAAATACTTGGTCTTTAGCTAAACACAAGCAAATAAAATCTTTTCACAACGGCTTATTATCTTGAAACAAAAAGTATGAACTTCAATTTGTTACATAACAAAAGGAATAATCAGCAACTGTATACTCTGTCATAGGTTTCAAACTGCACATACTTCCATTTCTTTTTACAATTTTCATTCGTGGTGACTGGAGCACAAATTTATGGACGAGGAAAAATGCCAGTTAACAAATAAAATGAAACTAAACTTCATGTCAGAATCCTCTCGTATTATTGACAACAGACAACTTCCAAATAATTCTCAAATCTTCCTTGTCAAGCCAATAAATTATTCAGTAAAACTCAAAATTTTAGAAATTCATCTTATGCCTTATCTGTACCAAAACCTTTAAACTCGTACAGCCAAACTATAGCTTTGGACTTTCATGTTCCCACGACTTGCATAAACCCACTTACTGATTACAATTTTGCATCTGAAACTAATGCATACTGGAGCCCTGGGAACCACAACTACTGGAATCTACATCTACCTATTAGAAACCAACAACTGTAATATCTCTAGTCGGCTACATGTTGCATGGGCCGTCTAGGCTCCTCCAGCCTGCCATCACCAAATTCTCTGTTACGACAAAATACATCCACTTTCTTCAACGGCTAACTCCCAAAAACCTGCACCACGTCTAACTTTGTTGGACATCATACTTCTCACCACCCGGCCATCAGCCAATCAGAACACTCCATGTACACATGTGGCAGCTCGTAAACACATCATCAGCACCAACTCATTCCCCTTTTCCCAGGAGTGCCCTATGCTTTGTCTGCTGGCCGCAGCACACAACTGTCTCCCCCCCGTGACGACACAAACACAGCTGCCGACACAAAAAAATCACCGTCAGTAAAGCTCCCAGAACACAGAGCGACACAAAACAAATTTGGGAAAAGCAAGATGATCGCAAGCTTTAACAGCTCAGTGGCGAATGTACATAATCGCAGACGTAGACGGCACAAAGGAAGAGCTAGGCTGAGCTCAGCTCGGGAAGTTTGAAAAACAGTTCCAGCACCAGCTCTCTAGAACCCTCTACAGCAAAACAGCAAACTCAAGGACTATTCCCGTGACGACAAATTGAACATCCTTATACAATAATTTAAAACAATCGTAAGAAAATTAAATATAAGACCTTAACCCATCAAAACGAAAACAACAAAAATCGAGGGCATCCAAATAAAAAAATAAAAATTTTGAAGACTCTAAAAGTTAAAATCGAAAAAGAGCACAGATATTAAGTTAAAGCCAAAAATGTTCTAAGTGCACACCACAAAAAAAAATCAAAACCAGACAAACTAAAATTATTAATACAATACCAAATCACCAAAAAAAAAAGTCGCGTCCGAATGAAAAAGGGGGACAAATGTAACCAAAATGGCACCAAACGACTAAACCCCAACAGGGACTGATCAGAACAAAAAAAACGAAAACCGAACAAATATTTATTTGGCAGAAAAGTGGGAAGGGGGTTAAAGAATTTGACTTTGTCACAATATAATTCATTGTAAGCAGGCACTGAATGCCAGGGACCCTCAACTGTATAACCCTCTAAAATGAAAAAATATATGGCAATGGGTATAGGCAGAATTTTAAAATTTCTTATGGGCCCTCAATCAGCTAAGAGCACACACCATGCACGGTTATTGACTGGCAGAGTGTTCACGACTGACAGGGTGGTGAAAGGGAAGCGTCAGCAGCAGGATGAGTGAAACAAGCTACATCTCCCCTTTAAAACCAGTTGGCTTCCAGAGGGAGGGCACCAAGGGGCAATAAGCTCCCACCCCACCAGCCATGTAAGGGGAGGACACAACTGATGAAAAAAGGCACCTGCTCATCGAAAAAGCAAGATCTGGTAGTTTATATATCTAGCACACAATAAATTAACCCCGTTACTGAGTGCACCTGGATGACAATACACCACATTCACATAAATACTATTTTCTGCAAAAATGATTCCATCATAGAACTATGCATAGTTTTATGAAATAAATAACATTTATTTTCACCTCTGTAATTACAGCCTGAATAAAAATTATTAGCAAGCAGAATGGCTACACACAGGAATATGTAACGTTAAAAATATACAGAGCTTCATGCCACAAGCGAAGTCATCCTCTCATCTAGCCTCGCGATAGCTGTGGCCCCCTTCTAAGAAAAGCTGTTACGCTGTACATGCTACAGTGAGCCTTCATGCCCAGATGGCTTGCCTGCTGCACTGCAACCCGCTGTGCACCACGTCACAGTTCTCTACCACTCCAGCTTTCTCTACGTCTCTTCTCTCTGCATTATCTCTCTCTCCACATCCTGTAACCACTGTGCTGACCCTGTGAGCTGTGTATTAATAGGACTCTCAGTCCTCAGTTCGAGGATATCTCATGTCAACCAACCGCAGAATGTCACTTTGCCCCAGTGCACACCAAGATGCTGTCTCACGCCAGTTCAGTAGCATGCCGTTACTCTGCCCAAACATCCACTGACATCTCATCTAGCTTCTCAGAATGTCACTCTGCCCAAGAGTCAACCGACTTCTTCAAGTTGTCACTGCCATTCGCAGCACTCAAGGGTTCTACTCTGCACAATGCCGCCTCGTTGCCCGCCAGCACACAGAAGCCTGCCACGCTTCCAGCTACCCTGTAGCTCACCCACAGTTGACTCGAGTATGAGTACCGCTGACTTGAGGTTGCCCTCACCCCCCGCGATGTCTCATCTTCTGAGACTAGATCTATTACCGGTTGGCAACCTAGGATCGGCCCTTCAGGCCCTAGTCAGGGTAAAAGCTTTTTTATGGGTGTGTGATTGAGCAATCAATAAAACATGTTTTCTGTTTTGGTCACAGTAAAACAGAGACTTTGACACAGGTTGTCGGTCCCAGTTCTCAATGTCAAGATCTGGCGGAACTGAGAACGGATAACTGGAACCGACCCATCCTTAATTTATAGTGACCTTTCCATAATGACCAAATTTCTGGAAACATAGGGAGTCATTCTACTGCACTAACTACAGTCAGTGGCAACAGTTTGAAGAGGTTTGGTCACATTTCCTTAACCATTTACATTTCATTATTTTGGTTTCACTGTATTTACTGCCTGTCTAGTACCATCCATGCGAAGAAAAGGAGACCTGGGGTCTGATTCTGGGCAAACTTAGTTGACCAACGAAATGATAGTGCATTACTATTTATGTCCTAAATGACAATTAATGCCATCTGAAAATATTTACAATATTCTTATACCACAAAACAGTAATATTCAGAACATAGATATATCTTTAAAAGAATGTAACGTTGTTGCATTGATGTAAACAGTATACATTTATTTTTCACTAGGGCCTGTAATTGTTGTTTAGCAAAATAATGTAGCACACAGTTAGAGATGTGTATTTGCTCACTAATTCAAACACGCCACCATACCATAGTTTTTCATATCTTTTAAATGGTTATTAGCGCATTATGTAACTTACACAACCGTTAACACTTGGTTATGTCTAGCATCCATTTGTCAAAGTAATAACGCTCAGTTATTTAGACAGCTAAGTCTACTGGATACCATTCATATCCTTTTACAGGAAACATAGTGTGTGGAATTTTTCAGATGCATAAAAACAGTGTTACTTAACTCTGGACTGTATGCCGGCTTGAACTGTTTTCAAACATAATAATTCCCATATAACAAACAACCGCATTAGTACCTAAAAATGTAATTAAAATACTTAAAACACATATATACACAATAAAAACATTCATGTAAAAAGGTTTCGTACAGTCAATATGTTTAATAAAACGATTGATATGTGAACTCAAACGAGGTTATGTACAGTATAACAAGTTACTTTGAAAGCATTGAGTATAATTCAAATATTTTTAGTTTATAAAAGAGAATATTTTACATTTGTAAATAAAGATATATACATTTTCAAAACATAATTTGCATTTGTGTACAATATTATTATATTTACAATGACTGTTCTCGTTATGCAAAACGTTAAACATAACAGTCTAATGTGAAAAAATGATACTATGTACGTATTTAGCTACATTGTCGTTGGGTGCGAAATTAACTACACCGTAAAATATTATGCTTTTCTACATTGCCTACATTTTCTACCTATCTTAAATAAAAACTAACAAAGTGTCTTGCATATTTTAAAATAAAACACAATAATAAACACACTGTAAAAGGTAAAACCCACAAAGTTGTTACAGCTTCATTCAGGTTTGCTGCCACGCCGCAGTAAAGAAATAAAACGTTAGACACTTGTGGGATTTTTTATTTCTTTTTTACTTTCGTAGACATGCAGCAGTTCATGTGCACAAGCGATTACCTGTATGTTATGAACAAAACAGACAATTGACAATCATAATCACACTGGTTAAGTCATCAATAAGCAAAGAGAAATGGTGTACGGTACTTCGTCATCACGCTTGCTAAAATATTGTTGGCCAATGAACTATATTGCTACTCTTTGATCAAACGATGCAAAGAAAGGTGTTTGGAATCATGCCCATGGCTTCATACTAGTTACACATGATGCATCAGCATAACATTATAAAAGGTAGACCAAACACACTAGTACTCATATGACGGTACTCGTAGATGCTGGTATATCAGCAGATACTGGTACACAAACAATTAAATTTGTATCACTAGTACACCCCTACTGACTAATTCCTTATTTCTGTACACTTGTCCTTTCCCCGACATGTGTGAACATTAACCCTGCAATGGACATGAAAAATGATCTCTCTGAGTCAATCAAGTGAAAGTGAGTAACTATTAAAAACATTTTGATTTGCTGTTATTAGGCCTATTATTATAACAAAGTGCAAAAAAAGACGGTAATTTCAGTTTCCACTAGTTTAAACAATAAACTTTCAAAAAAAAAAGTGACAGAATTACGTTCAGTAATTTACCATCAACATCGCTGTAAAGATCTCTGGTCAGAGTTTGTCTGAGAAACATATGCAATAATGGGTAGCGATATTGTTCCGAGTTTTAAGTGACACTCAACTGCATGCAATCTGTATCCAAAAATTAAGAGGAGGAACAGAATGGGTACATACACTCTCATGAGCTTGGCTTTCAGCCTCTCACGCTTGCGAAGCAGCTCACAGAGTAAGCGTGCCCTCTCCATGTGCTGACGCACTCGTGTCACCTCCAGTACATCCTTCCTGTCAGCAGCCTGCAGCACAAACATGGAACACATCACTTTTGTTGCAGTATCATTTGAACCCACAGTCTACATCAAAACACTCACTGCACAATTGCATCACTTGCTGCTCTCCCAATAACCTAAACAACACTGCTGCTTTGACTAATGCACAAGGACTCACTTTAGGCTGTACATGGTATACTGAGCACTTTTGAAAGCCCTGCTTAAGATTCACTTGTATGCACATTGTGTATTCTTCCACCATATGCAAAATTAACACCAACATGTGTTGGATCACTTTATTCATACATCAGTCAAGTGAAACAGCAAAATTATCATTAAAGTAAATATTTTACAAATTTGCTAATTCTTCTAAACATATGTATATATTAAAAAAAACAGAGAGCATACGAAATTACTACAGTACTCACATATGTTTGCTTAACACTTTAAATTCACCTTTAAGACCAGGAACTACTTTCCCTCCGTCATTACCAACTTTACTGGGTGCATGCCACTCAGTGTGCAGGCTGTTACAATAAGCATGCAAGTAAAAGGGACAGTGACATTTTTCAAGGGTTTATTTAAATAGTGTTTAATTGACAGTGAACAGCCTTTAACTAACAAAACAAAAAAATATATCAAAGACACACAAGTAGCCTATCTTCTCAACAAGTATCTGCTCAACTATTGCGTGAACGCGCGAGGTGGTGTGTTCAACTTACATACAGCAAGTCGGGTTTTGACACATAACAACAGTTTCCTTACTTTTTTTTTCCATGTCTAGCTAGTTTCTAGTAATTTATTGTTTGAATTTTTTAAGCAAGACAAGTAACTACACCTATACAGCTAAAAATACAATACTGCTGTTGCATATATTCACAATGTACAAAACTGCTGGTGGAAAAGGCAAAATTAAGGATAATTTGTAGCAAATATCAGACATTACCCTTTGCATGAAATTGCAAACTTAAGTGCCAAGCAGAGATGTACCCAGTACAAACAGAATACTGTAAAGGCTCACGCTGTACAACAAACAATGCTGTTGAAAACAGTGCAAATGTATCACAACCAGGCAATATAGCTGGAGCATTATTTTGGAAACTAATTTCCACTCCTCCAACTACAGTGACAGTATCAATTTTCATGTTTTTTTTTTTTGGCTTCAGTAAGAAGAAACTGTTCTTTTAAAATACACTTTGGTTAAATAGTAACAACCACATAAAGGCATAAACTTTTACTATACGGCACTGTACTGACGCACAAAGTATAAACATGATGGTATCTCCTCAGTGGTGTGTACTGAGTTTTTTTACAGGGTAAACAATTGTTACTAACAAATGCAACTTCCAACTTTGCTTACCCTCCCCATGTATTTACCGTTTTATAATACCTAACATTAGTTATAAAAGAGAAACAAAATGAATGTAACAATAATTAAACTGAATATTATTTAAAGAGCATATTACAAATTATAAAAAACTCCCGTTTTCCCAAACACTTTCCTCCACTTTCCAAGGGAAAATGTAGGACTGCAGGATGCAACCTGAACAATTGCTTGCCCTGCAATGTGGCATGTTGTTGCTTGCGAGTTCGATATTGATTCATTGCTAGTCGCTCCCGTTTGTGGAAATAAAGACAAAATAGCAGCAATATGCGTGTTCAGTACGGCAGTTACGAAAACTCTGTTACTCAAATCGGAAATGGGAAACACTGAATTAAACATGTTTAAAAGGGTCAAACATTTCCATTTTCCAATATGTATAAGGTAAGCATTGCTTACCTTGTGTCTATGGAATAAACGCCACTGTAACTCCTGATTAGAGAGGGTTCAACAGAAAGTGGCTACCAAATACATGTTCCCATTTATAATCAGTTTTTCTTTCTATGCATAAAGGAATTGTTGTGAAGGGGGATACCCCAGTTCATCTGGTGTTGGTTAGCAGGTTTCTTTAACGGGCAAGCATTTCAGCTGTAAAGGTGAATATTCAAAACTCTTGGCATTGTTTTAAAAATGAGGAAAAAGAATAACTCTGTTGACAACCTAAATCAAACAAGAGTCTCCTGTGTCCTTGGAAGTGTTTACCACAGTTAAAGGCATTAATTTACTTCCAAAAAGAAAAGAATCATGAAAATCAATCAATACTCACAAAAACCAAAATAGTTTGCTGAAATTAAAGTTGTGTAATGCCTGCTTACCTAAAACCTATGCTTTCCGCTAATATCCCAACTGTCCATATACTTCCTGCCTCAGTCTCACTACAACGCTAGTTAGGTCGGGCCTACTTGGGGGGGGTAGCTAATAATGTCGCCTATGCAATGAAAGATGGGAATTCAACTAAAACACATTTATTACAATTCTTTAGCTATAACAGAATGATGCTTTATCACAATACTACAGTATGATCCTCTTCACAATTACTTACTTTACTTACTTTGAAATGACAAGATAATTATAAGAACACAAAGGAATACAGTTATACAATGAATGGTACGTTAATTACAAGAATATAAGAGAATATGGTTAAACAAAGACCCTAGCCTTGTCATGTGATTATTACGCCTTTAGAACGGGACCTCGAGATCGGGAATGATGCTCTACTGCCTGGCCGGATTTATGCTCACCAACAGTAAGAGCAGTTTGGAACGTAGATAGCCGGAGCTTCTCCAGATTCTCTATGGCCTTCTCCTTCGTGCCGCTCCGACACCATTGTCGGCACTGATCAAACTCTTTCAGACACCTGGGGGAGGGGTTGGGGGTGCAACCTCAGCTCTTAAATAGCCTGGCTTCAGGGGGTCAGCCAGGCTTATTGAATAAACAGGGGGCTCGCTTAGGAATCTATACTCTGTAGAACCTTAACTTGTGTGCAGCCCCCTGGAGCCCGCTACACTACCTACCAGGTGGAACAAGCAGTCCGTCCCGGCTGTATTATGTGGTAGATTTATATGACATCCTTCAGGTAGGTGGTGGTTGAGTAGGTGGGGTCAGGGAGCTCAGGCATAATTATTCGTGTTGTGGGCCTAATATAATCTTGAAGACGTTTGGTGGCATTCGCGAGTTTAATTAAAGGCAGTATCGAGGGTTGAGTACCAGATTCAAGGCACCATTGTACAAAATTAAAGTTTAAAAAGTAAGTTAAAAATTTAAAAGTTGTGGCAAGGCAAGAAAGTGAATTATTATTACATTTAAAAAGATTTTACATAAATTATAAATAATGAAAATACTCACAAATATACCTATGCACGTTGTGTAGTGAGACCATGGAAAAGGAGGTACATCCATCGCCACATTTAACATTTAAAACGCCCCCGCAATACTAGGCGGTGGATGTGGGTAATAGAGTGGAAATTTTTTTGTGCGCACAGGTGGTACTTCACTCACAATGTGCTAGGAAGTCAATCTCCAATTAATTTAACATAATATTTTTAAGTGCCTGCTGGCTTATGTTAGATTTTCAAATTACCTTGAGAAATTAAATTTAAACAATATTCTTTTACTTGAAAGGGAGACTTAGAATTTAAATATTTAGCTGTCTGAAAAGTTTCTTATGCCGTTGTTGGCTAACCTGCATGGTGAAGACGTGCATTGTCAGGCGCAGCGATATTCATAGTGAGCTGGCAGTTTTGCAGAAAGTCGGCTTTTTGTATTTGTTAAAGATTGGATATAAAGTTACTCACCATCATTGAACTATTAACAGCTAATATTATACTATGTCATTAAGAACACACTGACAAGATATTATACGTTTTACAGTATGTGCTGTTTTTTTTTTTTTTGTTTGACTAAGTTCCATTTGAGAACTAAGTTAAAGTTTAAGTTGAAAACGAATCTAAAAGTTACGTACATAGGAACATACATACTTATGCTATAACATATTCAGGGTTTTTTTTTTATAGACAATATACATCATTTGTACAGAAAATGGTTGAAATATATAGTACTGTAGGGATATTTATATCATGTAGGTGGCATTTCATGTTAGAATATTCCTGCAATTGTTTGTTATGACGATTCACCTTTGCATTGCACTAAGGTTTTGAAATTGTTCGTAACTGCACTTATGAACACCATCTGTATTGATTGGTGTGGAATTTTATAGTTTATTACGCAGTAAGCACTGCTCGCAGATTAGTGTCCTTACTGCCATTTCCACACTGGTAAAGTCACTTTTGTTTTTACGATGATAGTACTTAATTGTGATTTGCTTCGCAACACATATAGATATAGCAGTTATTGAGCGTAAAATTGTAAACAATTAATATAATATATAGCATATGCAATACTTAACCTAGTGAGCTCACTTAATATTACTTTTTTGTAATTTCTTTAATTTTCATATACTGTATATACACATATAAGGCATTGACAGGTTTGATATTCTCTGATAAGTTTTACTATTTACTCCGTTACCCTTGAAACATTACTACACCTAGGGGGTAACGAAAGGCTTTACATATAGACAATACTAGAAAATAAACACTTGATGGTAGTATGCATGTTAGCATTAACTGATCTACCATAACTTATTGTTTGTTTCATAAGTCAGCGTGGGATTGGCTTCGTAATAATTGCGTTACCTCATAACACTGCTTAATATAAAAATGAACCTCATGAGTTTTGCAAGTGCTGTAACATCTATTTCCTTTAACCCATTGGTTATAATGTGAATAATTATACAGTATGGACATACTGAGCCACTGAGAGAATAAAAGAACCGTAATCCTTGTTCCTTACAGGCCTAGGTCTCACTTGGTATAAAATACACTCTTTTTACTAACTACTTACGAATATAAATAAAATTTTATTATACTGCAATAATTGCTAATTAGCCATAGATTCTAATTGGCAAACTAAATTAGAATAATTTGTAACTGCAACCCTTGGTTAGCTACATATAGCACAATATATAATTTATCAAGGTACTGTGATGTACTCTTGATTGAGTACTGCTTTACTTGTCTTCATTTGTAGTCATGATATTTAGTATAAATTCCATATGGGAATAACGTGATTACTTATGAACTACTGATATGTTGTAGCCCTAATTGCACAAAGTATTTCAATGTATTCATTTTACCAAGGTGTATAGAATTGCACATAGCACTGAATCTACAATCATAAAATATATTAAATGTTGCTTACAACAATTCTGTATACGTAAGGTGCTAGGTGCTGTTTGGAATAATTGAGTATGTTTTTCAAAGCCGACATTTTGGAAACATTTCTGTATTATTAACTGTGGTGTCAGCTACATGCAGTAATGCTCTATTAAATATACTGTATTTCTAAGAAGCACAATTTTAAATATGAAAAAAAAATGGGCTGTACCTATAATTAACCTCTTACCATCTCCAGCAGAATTATATTTGTGGAAAATATTTATCATAGAACTGTAGAGACCTTGTTTGATCACTGAATTCAGTGTAGACTGTGATGAGATTATAATTACACTTATTTCCCACAATATAAGTATATGGAAAACTTTTTATCTAATTGTAAATGTTTAATTAAAATTTTGTAAACGGTTGAGAATGATTGTGAGCTTGATTAGCTTGATGTATAAGGCAATGGTGCAAAACACAAGCAGACTTATGTCTGCCATAGTGGCGTAGTCATAGTGCAAAGGATATATGGTGTTAAACAAACGGTTATCTTGGAATTTACCATATGTGTGTTGGGAGGGGATGTCTGGCAATTTTGGTTTGGTAGTTGGGTGTGGTTGAGTCTCCAGTTTGTGTCCAGTGGAGTAGTGATGGAAAAGAGGATACCTGTGGTGAGGTGTGTTGAAGGTGAAATGAATGTTAGTGGAGCCAATGGGCGGAGACCACAGTTTGCTGTAGAGGGACTGTGGGTGCCCATACATCACACAAATGAGTAGCGTCTATGATAATTTGGTCGTTAGTGGCGACATAGCAGCCACATGGAACATGCATTTCAATGGTGCCTAAGTTGTAATTGTGTATATCTGCATTTAAGGATCGTTTCAGGCATCTTAGCACGGTGCCTTCTGGGGGGTTGGTGAGAGCATATTGGTGGGGAAGAATGGGGTGGAGTGAGAATGAATTGTCGGGAGAACATTGAAACTTGCATAGGGAAAACAATCTGCTAGCATTTGACACGAAGATGGCTTCCTTGACACATTTTGCATTTTCGCATATGAGAGACTCTTTCAGGATGACTATAACATCTGGGGAAATGTCTGATGAAGGCGATATAGCCTTGACAATGCACTTGTCGGGGTCAATTGCCACAAGAGTGGATGGGACATGAATTTTGCATGTATGATTCTGGAAGCGATAAGGGATGGGTATAACATTGTAGATTTGCCAGTTTGAATTGGTACGTATCACAGGTATATGTAGCTTACTGATCAATTGTGTTGTTGAGAAACTGCACTCCACCAACTTATTTGTGTAATACTTTATAATGTCCTTGGTTGTAATGGCTAGTGTGAGACCCATTTTGTTCAACTGAAGTTTGAGATTTTGCAAATCACGTGTCAGTTGGGATCTGTTTACAGCACTAAGGGGGAGCTAATTATTTTGACATGACTGGACATATGTTTATACTAATTCTTCAATTACAATATTGTTCAAAATCTGCAAAATGGCTATGGACAGCAACATGAACTGGCTTTCAATTTTATTATACTTGTTTATGTCTGTTTGTTGTTGCTGCAAAACTTCTGACATTTCCTTGATTGTATGGGTTAAGGCGTTTACTATATCTGTAACTTGGTGTTCGATCTGAGTGATAACTTAAAGGGAAATGTTTAGAGCCTGATTTGTAACCTTCATATTATCAGTAAATTCACTAATCTGGCCGTCTAGGCATGCGTCGTTATCAAGGAGTGCCCCCAAGTGCTTGTTAGTGAGCACATTACAGCACCAAGAAGTCACGTTGCCCAAGAATTGTATACTGCGCTTGTGACGGACACGTGTCGAAACCTTGTCGAGGAACTCTTGCACGATGCCACGTTCAATTTCCTGTAAATAAACAAATAGACACCTTTGCATTTGCACATGACGTGGACGTGCTGTTTTCGCACACCACATTTAAAAACTGGGCAATGGTTTCGGGAACTTGTGGTATTGTTAATAGGATTGTGTACACTATGGGAACACTTATCCTCATAAATAAAATTGACAGGCACAGGTCGCCACTAGATTTTGGCGTGCACACGATAAGTAGCTGGCTGAGAAAACACAACTGGCGTGAGGATCGCACAGATGGCCGCTACGACCTTGGCTGTCATCTGATTAGTGCTGCCAACGCCAACAGGCAGCTCCGACAGGTGCACATCGCCTCTCATGGGTCCCCTGGCGCTTTGTGTGGTTGGTAGTAGGGTCACCCTTCTCCGGTTTGTGTGTAGGCTGTAGACGTGATGTGGTGTGGCGGCAAACGGAAGGTTGGTTGCACCTCGCGTCACCTGGCCTCTGTGCGCACAATTTTGCTGAGTCCGGTCCGCTGTCAGCACGTTCCCGTTACATGTGGTGACGCAATGAGAACACGGACTTGTAATGGCATTGGGACTGTTGACTGCTTTCCACAGACAATAATAACGCTGTAATACTTTCAAATAAAATTAAACACGGCACATAGACAGTGAACAGAGAACATAGAAATCGGAATTCTAATTACAAATAAACAACATATTATCGTGTAAAGGCCGGCTTTGTATGCCGCGTGCAAATAGTGTCATATTTGGGGAAGCCTGTTTTGTTAGTCTGGATTCGGATCATGGATTCCCCTAGTATATCAACAACTCTGTAGGAGTCATGATAACATGGGTTAGTGCCTTCTGACGGCCCCAGACAAGGTAATTGACTTTAATATTGTTCTTTTTAATAAATTTGTTAAATTGTCAGGTTTGGCGCTGTTGAGTCTGTAGGAGGTTTAGTTTTGCAGTTTCTCTGTTTTGCTGTAGTTTTTCACACCAGTCATGTGCTCGGGGTGAATGTTGCTTAGTTACCACCTGTGCAGGGAGCATGGCCTCTACACCGTGCATAAAATAAAAGGGGGTAAATTTTGTTGTAGTGTTGATACTCGTGTTATAATTAAAACAAATGTACTCGACATATATATCCCAATTTATTTTATCCGTGTTGGCACATGCTGTTAGTTGCTCTCCAATTAGCCAGTTCAAGACTTCTACAAGCCCATTACATCATGGATTGTAAGGGGTGGTTGTCAATTTCTTAATACCGAGAGATTGTAAAAGGTGACTAACAAATTCATTCTGGAAACTCGTACTCCTATCGGTGAGAATCTGTTCAGGACAGCCAAATTGAAGAATCACCTGTTTAATAAAATCTGCGCACGTAGCTGCGTCGATAGATTGAACTGGCTTGGTTTACTACATACTGGGCAGCATATTCGGTCATTCCCACGATGTATTAATTTTTCCGTGTAGTGGTGGGGAGCGGACCTTTTGTATCCAAAGCCCAAGTTTTGAGGAGGGTTGAGGTGAGATAGAAGTCATTTGTCCTGGTAATTGTGTGTTAATAGCTTTAGTTTTTTATACGTGGGGCAGGATTTCACATACTTTTTGACATCTTCATTCATCATATCCCAGTAGCGGGATTGTTTAATTTTCTCAAGCGTCTTAAGGGTACCGAAATGACGGCCACCAAATATGGCATTGTGATGCACTCTGATTATTTCATTAATATAAATTTGTGGGACGAGTGTTAGTTTGGGTGGACATGTTTTGAGTTTTTGGATATGTGGGTCGCGGTTATACTCTCCTACGAATGGGGACGTGTTAACTGTTATGGAGCATAATAGAAAAATAGAATCATCATCAATTTTGGTGTATTCCTGGGCGTATGTGTATATGGGCAGGTAATGTAACTTGTCTGAACGAAGAAGGATAAAGATGATACAATTTAATACAGGGTCAATACATGTTGTGTCGAGTGGGGTTTGATTGTCTTGTTTGATAATTTGAATGTTTACCTTGTATAATGTAGTAATGATTTTGCAAATGGTACCCATAGCTAAAATCTCTTCGTTGCCTATTGCTGTGGCGATTATGTCTTTTTCTTTTGGGTCAGCCGTGCTTAAATTATATTTAATCTCGTCCCAGTGGCTTTAAATATATTTGGCTACTGCATTTTTGATTTTGGTTGCTTTGCTACTATTTTGGAAAAGGGCTTTAGCAAACGCCTTGAAAAGGGAAGTGCAGGTTAACATGGTTTCTTTGATTGGATAGACGTTGTAATTGACTATGAAGTGGTGAAGGGGTACGGGGGGTGAAGTGGTCAGACAGCTTAGGGCAGCGGGAAGGGTGTTGAGTTTACCTTTGACAATTTGGATGTCGAAATCATATTCACTGAGGGAGATGGCCATTTTTCGTATTCTAACGTTATGGTCTGCCATATATCGGAGATATCTCAAACTCGCACGATCGGTTTCGATAGTGAAGTGTCTCCCGTACAAATATTGCCTGAAATGGTTACATAAATATCCAATCGTCCCAAGCTCTCATTCTGTTGTGTTTCAGTGTGCCTCTTGGGGTGAAAATTTCTTGGAGGCAAAAGCAATAATTTGCCATTGTTTAGTTTATGGATCTATTTGTATAAAGTCTAAAATTATTTCCTTGTCTTCGTGAAATTTGTGTAGTATGGGGGCTTGTAATATTGCTGATTTCAGATTAACAAACGTGTTTTGATGCTCGTCAGCCCACTTAAAGGGGACATTGTTTTTTGTAAGTTCAATAAGGGGTTGGGCGATGGTGGCATAGTTCCTTATATAACGGCGTAGGTAGGAGGTCATACCGAGAAAGGTTCTCAGCTGTTTAACTGTTCGGGGTGGTGACATTTTCTCAATAACAGTTACTTTTTCGGGATCTGTGGAGATTCCATTAGGGGTGATAACGTGTCCAAGTACCTTAACTGTTTGTTCTGCAAACGTGCATTTTTTGGTATTAACTTTAACATTAAATACTCTAGTCAAAAACCTTCCTAATGTTATCCAAATGCTCTTCAAAATTATTGCCAAGAATAAAAATGTCATCTATATATACAATGTCCACCGTCCATCTGAGGGGTCCTAAAAGTTTATTAATAAACATCTGGAAATATTGGGGGGAGGTGCTTAACCCCGTTGGCATTCTTTGATACTGAAAAAGGCACGCCATCAATTGTAAAGGCTAATTTACAACGGTCCTGTTCTCTGACAGGGATACTGTAAAAATCTGAAAATAAATCTAAGCTGGTAATGTATACTGAATTTTGAAGGACAGTCATATTGTCTTCCGTTCGGGGTAACGGGTACTGCACTCTGGTTAAATATTGGTTTAATTATTAAAAATCAGTTAAAAAAACTAAATCCTCTGGATTTCTTTCCTATTATTAGACTGGGTGCAGAATACGGGGAATCTGCTTATTGTATAATCCCTGCGTCTACCATATCTTAAATTTGCTTACTTTAGGACTAATCCTATAAGGGCGAGTCGTGATTGGTTTGTCAGTAGTAAGATCTAGCTTGATCTCACAATTCTTAGCTTCCGAGAGTTCCAGAATAGAATTGGCATATCTGTCCTGATACAGCTCTATGATATTTTTAATGGCTGCTGCCTGAGTGTTTGATAAGTTCTTATTTATTTGGAGTGTTTGTGTATGCTCAATTTCAAATTATGCTTGCATGTTATATTAAAAGGAATTTCTTAATTCACTATAAAATGGAGTTAATTGTAACATAACTTGTACTATTTTGTTCGGGTTATGACCGTGAATTAGCATTATGTCATGTTTCAAGATGGGTATGACGTCATAATACTTGATAAAATCAACACCAAGGATTAAATCTTGCTGCAGGTTGTCAACTACAAGAAATTTTTGGGGGTATGTATGGCCTGCTATATTTAAATTGACAGTAGTTTCGCATTTGGGCAAAGATAGTACACTGGTAGCCCCTACTAATGTTACGTGTTCTCTTAGTGGGGAAAGGTGCTGATCAGAGACTAGTGTGGTGGCTGTACTACTTCGCGAACACCTCACATCCAATAATGCATGGTGTTCAACTTTCCTTATTTCGTCTAATACGCAGGGTGTCACCGCTCTGTTGGCCGCATGTTGATATGGCAGTGTGCTATGTTTAGTGTTCTGTTTATTATGAGGCGGAAGCTCGCTCAGTGTGTTTTGCAGCACTGGTACAAACACAGATTCATCACTGCAAACTTGCCTCAATGTGTTTTGAAAACAATGTGTTTTGGGTGCGGTGCAGTGTCGGAAGGATGTTTGTATATTAACTGTTTGTGGTGTGAGGTGAAATGTGTTTTTAAAACATTTGAAACGGCCTCCGATACCCGTAGCGAACGCAAAAATTTATTTAGGGAAAAGGGGGCAGTATTTGGCCTTGTGTCGTGGATGAGACTGCACGGCCCAATGATTTCCTGTTTGTCAGTGGCGTGTTGTGGTAACACCGCATTGAAGCGCGCAGGTGAGGGGAATGCTGCGCTTGCGCTTCACGGTCGTGTCAACGGAGGTACGCAGTGTTTGTTTTGCTGGAAAGTTACGTGGCCTTGGCATGGACACTGGTTACGACTGTAATGCGGAAGTGTGCCACGGCGTGGCCTTGTGTTGTCTGTTGTTTTCCAGGGTTTGTTTGTTTGTTAATGTTTTGTGGCTGTGTTTGGGTTGGTGACGGAATGTCACTATAGGGGTTAAACATCGCAATTTCTGTGTATGTTCTGCATGGTAAAACCTTATTGAAAATGGTGTTACATGCCCCACGAATTTGAGTGTTCTTGTCCACAGGGGTTGTGTGGGTCACCCCCTCGTTCAGAAGTTTTTTGTAGTGTTATAGTATCGTTGTCCTTGTGTGTTGAAACGATTGTCTTTGGTGTTATATGAATTTTGTAGGGTATAATTAGTTCTGCTGTGGAAGTTACCCCTGAAGGAGGATGTACCTCTTGGATTACAGCGTGTGTTCTGGGGTGCATTGTACGTTGGTCTGTGTTGGAATGCGTTGTGTTGGGGGTATATCGGGCGGGGTGTGTAGTTTGTGAAGTATGCCCAAGGTGGTGTGGGATGTCCGCATTGTGGTTGATAGTGGTTGGTTTTATAATGGTTCTGGCCGCGAAAAGGTTGGTGGAAGGGGGGGAAGGTGTGTAGTTGTGTTCTGTTGTTGGTGGAGGGTGAGTTTTGAAACCTCTTGTTTTAATTTGGTAATTTCTGCCTCAAGTTTTGCACAATCAGGGTTGGCGTATCCATGTGTAAGTGTTTGTTAGTATTTAAACATCCCTACATCGATACGTTTGAGTGCAGTAATCATGTCTGGGATGGTATCAGTTTGAAGGCCAATAAGTTTATCTGTGATGGAGGGGAGGAGGGAATGCCAGAAGACATTAAGAAATTCATGGTTTGACATGTTGGGGTGGTATTTGATCCTGTGAAATTGCATTGTTTGTGTGTGTGATGAGGTGTCCTCTCCTATTGCCTGTTTTTTATTGTATAAAAGATGTCCGACTCTTTCTGTGTCGGCTGGGGACGTAAATGTGTCTGTAAGGGGTTGTTTTAGTGCGTCCCATGTGATAGGCTGTTGGCGGTTATGATTGATATTTATGAACATGTGTATGGCAGGTCCGTGGAGGCAATATTTAATTTTGTGACATTTCTCTAGTGCGTTCCATTGGTTATTGTCAGCTAATAACTTGAATTCCTCCAAGAAATCAAAAAATAACTTCTGCTGGTGTGCCTGTGAATGTCTGTGGTTTCTCGGGTTGCAAGATAATGATTTGTAGGGGTTGGGGGTTGGCCATGATGGGTACGATAGGTAAGGGATTATTGGTGTGGGTGTTGTAGCAGTAGTGGGTGGAGGGAGGGGTGGGGGTGTGTGAGGATTAAGGTAGCCTGTTGTAAGCTGGTCGTGATGAGGAAACCCGAAAAATTACTATGTTGGTGAACTTGAGGGGAAGCTAATAATGTCACCTATGCAATGAAAGATGGGAATTCAACTAAAACACATTTATTACAATTCTTTGGCTATAACAGAACGATGCTTTATTACAATATTACAATAAGATCCTACACACAATTACTTACTTCACTAACTTTTAAATGACAAGATAATTATAAGATCATAAAGAAATACAGTTATACAATGAATGGTACATTAATTACGAGAATATAAGAGAATATGGTTATACAAAGACCCTAGCCTTGCCACGTGATTATTACGCCTTTAGAACGGGACCTCGAGATCGGGAATGCCGCTCTACTGCCTGGCCGGATTTATGCTCACCAATAGTAACAGCAGCTTGGAACGTAGATAGACGGAGCTCCTCCAGATTCTCTGTGGCCTTCTCCTTCATGCCACTCTGGCACCGACGTCGACACTGATCAAACTCTTCCGGATGCCTTGGGGGAGGGGGTGGGGGTTGCAAGCTCAGCTCTTAAATATCCTGGTTTCAGTGGGTCAGCTAGGCTTGTTGAATAAACAAGGGGCTTGCTCAGGAATCTATACTCTGTAGAACCTTAACTTGTCGTGTGCTGCCCCCTGGAGCCCGCTACAGTTGTATACATGTTTATAGTACTAATTACAATATTTATTATATCAATGGTATTAAACCATTCTTGCACTCATCTTGCAGCTTGCTGCTTGAAGAGCTGCAAGCTTGGGTTTCAAAACCAACGACTGTTCACCATATAAACAGCACACTTTGACCAATCTGTCATAGCAAGATGGTGCAGAATAAGTCCAGGGGAGGAATGAGGGAGGGGCATTCTCAACATCACAGAGCTGCTAAAAACCAGATCACAATACACATTAAAATTATAGTCCAAGCACTGTTTTGTATTTGGTAACAGAAAGTTTTCCAACATAATCAAGTCATGATACTCTATTAGATGATTCTCTTGGTAATTAATTACAAGGATGCTGAATGAAAAATGCAAGCTCTAAACATCATGAACCTGGTTCAGAAGTTGTCATGGAGATATCTCCTTCAATTTAAAAATTGTGACAAAATACTTGTGAAACATGTGTTTAGCAATGAGAAGGAAGGCAAGAAATACAGGTATCAAACATACTGTATAGCAAAATTATTTTTACTTCACTGGCAGTGTCTTTCAAGAGACAGAACCAACAGCATGAACAATCATGGCCTGGAAAGGCAGCAATCACAATTTTTAGTGGAGAAATCAATGCAGCATTTATTCGAGGTAATTTTGGTTCTTTGGAGAACCAGTGAAAACCTAAATGATCAGACTAGGAATCAAATCCAGGACGTCCTGAATGCAAGCCCTATTTTTTACCAATGCACCTATCTTGTGTGAGCATATAGTGCGGCAGGGATTGTAATGCTCACCTGCATTCCTTTAAACTTTGGTACGGTGGTAATCCATTCCCAAAGAAAATCATGATACATTGCTAAAGAGAATATGTCATCAAACAGTATTATATCATGTTGCATTCTGCTGAACATAACTGCAAACTAAGGCAGCAGTGTTGTTGTGTAGATAGCAGAAACATAATAATTGCAGGTTCTCATGTACTGGAGTCTGGAAATAATTCCGGTATTGAAATGTACTCCAGTGAAATTGCCAAATTATACTGTGTTGTAGAGTTTCTTTGTTGGATAGACCCAGCTCTAGAGGCCCAATTTTTGATACTACTGGAATAATTACGCTAGCAGATTGATCCAATACTTTAATTCCAGTAGCAAGTGTCAGATTGTCAAAATGTGTGTTTTTGAGATGGCCATAGCGACTGTCTGAATGAAATGTACAAGATATTCAAGGAATCAATATTACAGCTTTTGTACTGGATAAGAAGTTCCATCCAATTTCTGTATTTAAAAATATACAAAAAATTTAAGGCAGTGAAAAGGATTGTACTTCAATGATAAGCATATTTTTGGGTTTACAACTAAGGATTTTAGATAATGCTACATATAGTTATAAGTATATTTAATATTATATTTCACATTTACTTGGTTTTGATTGAAATGTTATTAAGCTTAAATAATTTTATTTCTTACTGAAAATTTAATATAGATGTATATGGAAACACAGAAACTATCTACATTTCTGCAAATTCTTGTAAACTTAAATTTAAATATAATTTGTAACTACACATAGCAAATCTTGATAGAACCGTTTTTGGAAATATTCTTTAGTTAGTTAATGGTATTTCTGGAAATATTTCTTCTGTTTCTGACCAAAATAAATCCAATAGGCTTTGTTTTGCACCGGCATGTGGATAGATGCATTTTTTGAGTACGAGACCATCTTAATACAGTAGAAGCCCAGAATACCACGGCTTGTTAAACAGAGGAATTTGGTTATACCACACATTTTGCTATACCGTGGGTAAATTTATGTCCCCCAGCCTGAATAAATAAATGAGTGAAACGCATGAGGTCTGGTAGATGTGTGGGTGGTCGGGAAGTTGTTGGTGGTACCAGAGGGAGCGGGCAGCCGTGAAGACAGGAGAAGGGGGCAGTGGTAGCGGGCATCCAGAAAGTCACAGAAGGAGGTGGAGGAAGTGGGCGCTGACATCTATTTTACATTTGGGTGAGGAAGGATTAGTGGTGTATTGACTTAATGCAGAGTTAGCAGTTGTTCACCAGGATTTATTTTATAACAACATGATAATGTTTGTTTTTCCAGAGTCAATTTTGTTTGCACACTGCAGCAATATCCCAGAAAAGAAAGGCTTATTCAATAGGTGATAAACTAAAAATAATTGACATTGTGAAAAAAGGGAGAGACAAAAGCAAGTTTATCACACGAGTGCGATATTCCTGAAGGAATGGAGGATGGGTCAAAGAGTGAGTGAAGACTGCATGAAGAGACTTGGACTGCTCGTAACACCAAAGTCTTGAGTGCTGATGAGGGTGATTGAGGTGAGTATGGAGCAGCACCAGATGAAAGGGTGGGGGAAATGGGAGATCCCTGAGAAAACTCGCAGACCAGCAGCATCGTCCGGCACAATTCCTACATGCGAAAATCCAAGTGTGACCTGACCAAGGATTGAACACGGTTCACTTTGGTGAGAGGCGAGCAGACTAACCGCTAGCCACCATGGCCCCATGAGTAAAAGAGGATAAAAACTGAGAAGTTTTGTAGATGTTGTGGAAATTGATGTACGGCTGCAAAGAAAAAAGGCCACACTAGAGAAAGAAAGTGAACTGGGTCAGTGAGTTTACAGGTCGTGGTTTTTAATTAAACAAAGTGAAGGTATACCACTATCTGGATCTATTTTGAAAGCTCAAGCTGTGAAATTCCTCAACAATGTGCATGGCAAAAGTGATTTCAAAGCATCAGATGGGTTTTTTCGAGATGGAAAGCTCGCAGTGTAATAAGTCAGGCAAGCATTGGAGATGAAGCACAATCTTGCGACACTGTATCTGCAGCACACTTTCCTGCAGAACCGCACAAAGTAATGAATGAGGAAAATTTGACAGATCATCACTTGTGTAATTGTAATGAAACTGCTTTATATTTTCCGCTGCTTCCTACGAAATCTCTAGATGCACAAAATTCTAAAAATAAGTTGGTATTTAAACTAAACAAGGATAGAGTAACTCTTCTCTTTTTCTCATGTCTTCCACATAAGGTAATGTCACTCCAGCTTCCATTTGCCCTTGGAAACATCATACAACAAGCCAAGTAATTTTAACTCGCCAATACAACTATTCCCTCCATTCCCCTGGCACACCTCACTAGTGGACATGTTCGACTCTCTTCAAAACAAGGAGCGATGACTAGTACGCAAGTATATTGGCTTGCCACACAATGGTAATACTGGCATATGTAGCAATTAGAGACATACCTTGTGGCTGAACATTGAAACTGGCTCTGGAAATTGGAAAAATTTTCTCACGGCTTTGTTGCATTTACTCTATTATTTATTCAATTGTGCTAGTGCAATGCATTTTGTGACAACTGTCCACAGACCAATTCAGAATAGTTGATGGTAAAAGCTATGCAATCTTTTGTTAACGAGGAATACTACAATAGGTACCACGAGTTCAGTTCATATACTTCTTTAGTGAGCTCACATTGTAATGATGCTGGCAGATGAAAACAATTTAGAAGGGAAACATTTATTTGGTTGTATTTTCATATGAAGGAATACAACTTATTACGTATTTTATATGTTTTGGCAGTGGTAGTTTTCTGTTGTTTGCTCTGTGTTGTTTTTTAAAATGTTATAACTTCAGTTGAGTAAGGCAGCAATGACAATAGTTGTCAGGTGTTCTACTGTGTTTTACTTGAGACCATTCAATTTATCGGCTCAGTTTAGAGTATGAAAGTAGACATAACAGTATTCACACAGGTTTCCAGAAGGTTCCAGAAATGCAGTGCAATAGCATGTTTTTTTCTTACTAGCAGTAGTAGCATTATCTAATGCCCCAATTGAGCAACTTCTGTGGTATGATGCAGTCAATATATGAAAATGAGAGAAGCAGTGGCTGCTTTAGCTAGAAGCAACCACCACCATCTAAGAGAGTCAAACTGACTGTGTCAGCAAGTGCCGACCTACACTGGCAGTACCCATAGCAATTTTTCTTTTTACCTTCATTTAGACCAAATCAGTTGTTCATACTACATTCGTTATGCCAGTATAGGAGGCAGGTATGGTGCCAGGAAGGAATGTCCCTCCCCTATTCATAAACAGTTTTGCAATGTCAGTTTTTTGGATTCAGAACTTATAATGAATACTGTCACACAGTTCTCCAAGTCTGTCTGGCTCATCTCATGAACCGTTTCAAATCTCTGCTGTGAAACATGCACAAAACTGCATCATTGCCAATAAATCACAATTTAAAAAATCCAAACAGTTAAATTTGTTTTCATGTCATCTTAATTCACAAACTCTTAATCACCCAACTAAGCTTAGTGAGCTGGTGCTTTGATCACCATTTGTTATACAAAAACTACATCACATCTGACACCCAACATGGGACGAGGATTTTTTACGTAATGTGCAATGGCATGTCTGGTTGCCCAAGCATGGAATGAGTAATTTTTAATGTCTGAGAAGTTACGTCTATGTCTGAGAAGTTACGTCTCATATGTCGCCAGTATGCAGGCTAAATATTATCTACAAACTTACAAAGCTATGCCAAAAGTGAACAGCTGCACCGGAACAAAACGAGTCGAGTGGAGAGATTTGGGAAGCTCTTAACATTGTGGTCTTGAGAGTCAATCAGGTTGAAGCAAGATGAGAATGGAGCAGTGCCAGAATGTATGGATTAAGGAAATGGGAGATTCCCAAGAAAACCCACCAATCAGCAGCATCGTTTTGGGAATACAACTTTAAGGAGAAAAGTATGAAATAATATAATATAGTTTAATCCATTAGCTTACATTGTGTGTATTAATATACCTACTGGTGCAGATCTAGCTTGCGAGAAATTCAGCTTTCTATAAATCCCTATTATTATGGATGTAAATTTATATCTCCAATTATAAAAGTATTGACTCATGAGCAGGGGATGGATACACGATATATATATATATATATATTCTTTGCGTACTACTTCTGCTTATGTTCTTTGCTGTAAACATGTAATTAGCCTCCAAAGCACATATACTTTTGATATAATTCATTTACTTTGCTTTAAAAGAAGGATAGAAAAGCACATTCGTGCATAATTTTATTCACTGAAAAAACAAACTATTACCACATACGTGACACAAAAACTCCAGCAGAAGCATGGAAGGCATTGGAAAATGCTTTTGAAGACTGGTCTCATGAGGTGAGTAACAACGAAACTGGAAAATTGAAGTCTGTTGATGAATATTGCGATAAAATTATCACAACAGCACACCAGTTAAATAAAATGAAGTTTAAAGTAAGTGATGATTGGATTAGCACCTTGCTCTTGGCTGGATTACCAGACCATTAGAAACCAATGATAATGGCACTCGAAAATTCAGGAACTTCAATCACCGGGGATTCAATTAAAGTGAAACTTCTACAAGGAGTCGAGAGTGAATATTGGAACACAACTTAAGAATCCACACTGTATAAGAAAGGCATCCACGAAGGGATATTAAATGCTTCATTTGCAGCAAGCCCAAACATATAGTAAGGAACTGCAATCACAGAAATGACACTTCTAGTACGAGCAAGAAATCCATATCTCAGAAAAATGAATAAAAGGGTATAACAATTGGGGCAGTGAAAACAAGAGGGCATTTCTAGCTGCAGACTCCCAACAGGTAAACAGAAAAGAAATTTGGTATTTAGATTCCTATGCATCAACTCTCATAGAAAATTATGTATGTAAACTACATAACACAACACCTTTCCCAAACACAGCTATAGCCGCTGAGAGTTCAGATTTAGTTGCAGATGTTTCTGGTAGTGTAAATTTAGATTTTCTACATGGAGACAAAACTGTTGAAGTGATTGCTAGAGATGTGTTGCACATACCAAACTCAGCTGTAAATTTATTTACAATGATCAAGGTAATAAAAAAAAAATATATAAAATAATGTTTGATGGACAGATGGTGACCTGGTTACTACTGCCTATTTGAAAAAATGGGATATATTGTATGAATCCTCCCAATAGTAGATAGTGTTTTAACACAGAAAATGACAGCTTCTTATGTCACCAAAGACTACGTAATTTGAACCGGATGAGAAAATTCAGAGTGCACTCCAAAGGTTTAGGTAAAGATTTACTATCTGAGAGACCTTGTGAACTTTGCATAATGGGGAAACAGTCATGCCTTCCTTTCAAAATGAGTGAAAGGCACTCAGAAAACATATTAGAGCTCATTCAATCAGATCTCTGTGGCCTCCATGGAATCGTCACTTGGTGGGAATAGATATTGTTTGACATTTATAGATGACTTACGAATGATCTTTATTTATTTTATATCTTGAAGGAGAAATCGGAAGTCACTATAGCATTTAAGGACTTCAAAGCTAAAGTCAAAAACCAAACACATAAGAAAATAAAAAAAATCAGATCTGATAAAGGAAGGGAATATATCAATGAAGAAATGAGAAGGCACCTTCATGACAAAGAGATTATTCACCAACTCACAATGAGCTATTCTCCGCAAATGGATTAGTAGAAAGAGAAAACAGATATAGAAGCGAAAGCTAAAACTATGTTTTTGATGCTAACCTACTAAAGGGTTTTCGACAGAAGCGGTAAGTACAGCATCCTGTGTGATGAGCGAATCTCCTTTGGGTGTTCTAGGTAACAAACACCTTATGAAGCCTGACGTGGTAGAAAGCCATCCTTGTCACATTTGAGAGTCATTGGTTGTGAAGACATGGTTCACGTCCCAACGGCGCATAGCATAAAATGGGGTCCAAAGGCGAAAAATCTCATTTTTGTTAGATATTGTTATACCTCTAAGTTTGGCTAAATCACATAACCTACTACACTGGAAAAGTGAATGCTTCCGAAGGCCCTATCAATATTGATGAAGCACTGCAAGATGAGCATACGGAAAAATGGAAAAATTCTATTGGCAAGGCATTTACATCACTGATAAAGAATGATACTTTTGAAGAGGTCAATTTGCCTAGAGAAGCCAGACCCCTGAAAACAAGATGGGTTTTGAGAATAAAGCCAACCAGTGGCGATGAACCAGAAGTATTCAAGGCTCGTCTTGTGGTGAAAGAATGTAGCCAAGTACAAGGGATTCATTATGATGAAACCTGCTTACCAGTTGTCAAGTACTACTCCATTAGATATCTCATGTCAATGTCAGCAAGAAAAGATTTTGAAACTGAGCATGTGGATGTGGTTACTGCCCACCTGTATGGAGACTTAGAAGAGGATATTTACATCATCCTGCCAAAACAATTCACAGAATTGAATAAAGGGAAGGCATGGAAATTGAACCAGTGTATGGCCTGAAGCAGGCTGGGAGAAGTTGGAACAAGAAGATTGATGAAGTGTTGTCGAAACAGTTTACCACATCAGATTAAAAACCTTGTGTTTAACACTTCAGGGATGGTGCCAGTGTGATGATTGTTGCTCTATATGTTGTGGACATGTTACTTTTCTCTAATGACAAACAGCTTATAAAAAAAGTAAAGGGTTCTCTCAAAAGCCATTTCGAGAAGGACTTAGGTCCTATCAGTCAGTGTCTTGGGATACCATCACCAGAGACATACAGGAAGGAAAATTATGGATTTCTCAAGAGGCTTACACCAAAAGGGTGTTAAAACAATTTGGCTTGAGTGAGTCTAAGCCAGTAACAAGACGGCTAGACCCAGGATTGGACTTTGATGATATCTGTGAGCAAGACATTCAAGAAATAAATGTTGCATATCAGGAAGCCATTGACTGGCTTTGTGTGCAACCAGCCTTCTAAGAAGATTTATCCATTCTTGCAAGAATGTACATTGGCGAGCCGTCAAGACAGTGGTGCAGAACCTGAAGGGAACACAGTTTCACAAGTTAGAGTTTTCAAAGGATGGCAACAGTGATTTGGTGGCATTTTGCGATACTGACTGGGGAAACAAAAACAATGATCAGCATTCTGTTACTGGTTGTGTGTTCAAGTTATTAGATGGTGCAATATCATGGTTCGGCAAGAAGCAGAAAAATGTAGCACTGTCCACTTGCAAAGCCGAATATATGGCTTTATCTTTCACTGTTCAAGAGTTACTGTGGTTAAAACAATTTATATCTGAAATTAACCCTATTGTGTAGGTAAATCTTGAACATATCAACTACTTCCAGATAAAAACACATAGACGTAAGGTACCATTTCCTCAGGAACCACGCTGAATCAGGAGTTACCAATGTTATGTACTTGCCTTTAGGGGCTGTGTTAGCTGATGTATTAACTAAGCCCCAAAGTGCAGTCAAACATTGTGTACGTGTTGAACAATTTGGACAAGTGAAGTATCTTCCACACTGTTGCACAGTGACTCTTTGTGAATGTTTTTGGAGCCATAAATTTAGGGGATGGTGTTATGGATATAAATTTATATCTCCGATTATAAAAATATTGACTCACGAGCAGGGGATAGATGTGATATGTGCTATGTGTTCTTTGCATGCTGCATTTGTTCATGTTATCTTTGCTGTAACAATGTATGTATGGTTTGAAGGCTAATTACATTTCATAATGCATTTACTTCGCTTTCTTATTTATAATACCACACACATATTGCAGTCTTGAGAGTGCCCATTAGCAATGCTTACTTATGGTCACACTTAACCTAGAGTCATTCAAAATTTTCCCCACGGGGTTCCCCTCAAGGGTGTTACACAGAGTATTCAGGGAGCCAACAGGATATTAAGTACGCTGGACAAGAGCTTAAACAATAATTAAGAGAAGTGGGTAGGCAACAGGCCGAACTATTTGAGAAAATCTTTACACAATTGTAAAACAGGATATAACACTAAAGGATGGAGTCAAAAGATGGTAAATGCACTCGCATAAGCTATCCAAGAAACTAGGACTTAAAATTTAAGTGTCATACAAGAGTTTCAGTATTAGGAAATTAAAGTGTGTGAAAAAACAACACAACGAGGAATTTACCAAGTGTATAAATGTAACTGTAAACAAAGAGGTTAGGGAAATATAAATTATTGACATGAAACAGGAAATGTGACTAATATGGTGATACAGGAAAAGGAAAACATTTTGAGCTCAAAATTTGTCCCAAAAGTAAATGAAGTTAAATCAGGGAAAAAAAAAATGAAGGCAAGCTTAGGTTACCAACTACCTCTGAGTAAGAACGAATTGCTGTACCAAATTGATAACTTTGTATTTTTTTTTTTTTTTTTTAAGAAATACCCAGTTTCAGTGAAATGAGTGCTATCCTAGAGATGTAACACAATAAGGGAAACCTCCACGTTGGATGGTGAAAAAGCCACAGGCCGTTCAGGAATTGACGCCGGCTAACAGTCAACGGTGCTAAACCCCATGATGGCGCTTACTACGCACGTGTCCTGCACGTGTGCAAGGAAGCCAATATTTTGAACTTTCACATAAATAATATTTTTCAGTGTAAAATGTGTTTTGTATTTGTAGGGTTTACTATGTCTTAAAATGTTTCAAAGTGTTTGTTGTTATTTTTAAATTGTTTGGTTATGAAATTCAAAGTGTCTGCAGCACCAAGATTAAGGAAATATTAAAAATTCATAAGAAAATTATAAAATGTAAAACAGTATTTAATTTTAATTTGTGCCATTTTATTTTCAATAATAAAATACTTTATTCTGCGTGCATAGCACTTCCGCTTATGCAAAAACCGTAGGTGGCCATGGAAGGTCCGTGCGACACTTGTCTCTGGACAGTCTGTCGAGGAGAACTGGCAAGGTTAGAAACTATCACGTACACACTACAACTTTTGTACACTGATGTAGGCTTCAATAGTCAATTTAGTTTACCGGTCAACCTTTGCCTGCGTACGTTTTGCCAGACATTTCCTCAGCATTATACTTCCCCTTTACTAATTTATTTCGCCCTTGTGGAATTTTTAACTTAACCAAAAAGGAGGAGAATGATGTAGGAGATGTCACGCATCCCCCGCAACTTGAATCAGGCACCATCCGCCTATGTTAGTGGCGTTTCATTGTAATTTCTGCATTATTGCTAGGTGCAATTTTAAGGGCTTTGTTTTCAGGTATGTATTTGAGGGTATTTTCCAAGTTTTAATATTTTACCGCAACATCACATATAACCACTTAGCTGACAGACACAAAGTATTTGTATAAGCCATCATTGTGTTTGAGAGTTTATTTATGCAATATTGTATGTGCAATATTTTATTCAGGGTTCCATGTAACTTTCACGTAAATTGATGTTTTTGTGTTTGACCACGCTATCATTTTCATGTTTGATTGCAGGTGCTACACACCTGCAATCACTTAAATCGTAAAGAGAATAATTTTCTCACTCCGAATAATATTTTGTCGGAATTTAGTTTGCCGTTTTCACAAAGAAATATTGCAATTCCACCTGCACCACGTGGTCTGCTACGAACTTTATCCAGCAGTATCCGCGCCATATAAACTTGTTTTCACATGTGTATGTGTGTTTATTGAGAATACTCATCTCATGCCCCATCTTGTTTCGTGCATCTTTTGAGGGTTTACGTAATTTTGTAATTTGTGTACAGTTCAATTACTCTTGTCCTACCCAGCTATGTTTATAGGGTGTTACCACACTACCCACGTGCTGGCGGGCGAGCCCAGACGAGTTTGCGTTAGTGATGCCGAGTAATCACACGTGTTAATGTTTCATCAAGTGTTTTCATTTGTAATTCACAGTGTCCTGTCTTCAGAGAAAAACCGTCAGTCTACCCTAGCGGCTGTCTGCCCTCTTTCCTTGTGAAAACTGTGCTTTCACACACCTCGGTAAGATCATCCATCTAGGCTTGCGCTAAATTAATCGCAGGCTGGGGAGCACCCAAGCGGAATTGGCTAGTCATGACCGAGATAATCATAATTTCATTGGCACATTAATGTGTAAGCATAGTAAAAATAAAACCAAGTCTACAGTGAACTTACCTCTTTTATTCAGTAGTGACAGTGACCTAGCCACATATATTTTATTAAGTGTTTATTTCAAAGTGATGTTTAGTAAAAGTTTAGTATTGCCTATTAATTTGTAAGTACGCACGGGTGAGACGACACACAGAACCCACAGCATCCCTGAGAAACCTGAGTCTCAATAGTGCGGTGATTGAGAAGCACTGCTGGTGCCCATATTACCAGTAAGTATTTGTGTCATCGTTCATCTTGTGTCTCACCCTACAGCATCAACCTTATGTTAGCTCTGAGTGTCTACATTTCTTGTGATGCTGCTCACAACACAACCACAGCAGTACAATGTTTTTTTCCAGGATGGGGAGTTGCCTAGAATGGGAAAACATGTTGATGTTCCAAGTAAATAATGTAGGAAATCATAGGAAAGTGTCAGACTTGTTTACTGTTCATTATCGTTTGTTCAGGAGAAATACTGGAGGGATAAAGAAAAGAATGATAAACAGGTGAGGAAGGTAGTGATGAAAAAGAATAAAAGTTATGGCAGACAATTAATAGAAAAAGATTCAAATATAGGTTGAGGAGAAAGTAGAATGAGAATAGTTAAGGAGAATATAAAAAAGATGTGCCTATAGGCTATAATATTTGAACAGTGTTATATCATGTAATGTAATTTTAACAATATACCTATTTTCATGTGATTTCAACAAAGAATGCTATGTTTTTTCTGCAAGTAAATTTTTGTCTGCCAACAGAAGAACTTATGTTACTTCTACATTTAAAGCTACATTTTGGTACATGGATATAATTTAAAGCAAATATTATTAATACATACATATATTTGTCATGATTGGTAACTGATCATAATTTTCGTACATTCCATATTGAACTGTAAGAGAAACTGCCAGTATAACAAAGTGTGTGCGACTCATTACTGGAGTGTGAACATGTTTGAGCAGTGTGCAGACAGCATCTGTTCAGTTCAGTCCCATACTCCTCCATCTCCTTCCATTCTGTTGAGGTTGCTCCAACTAGTAAAACTGAATGATGATGGACAGAAACTGAAGACATCTATTGCTGTGTCATACTGTTTACTTAATTTTTGGTATTTGATTATGAATTCAATTAACAGAGATTTATTTATTCAAACATAATTGATTATAAATTCAAGTTAGTTGAAATTTCCCATGTTGTATGTTCAGCTTCAAGAATGTGTGTCAAATTTTCTTTTCAGACAAGTTTTAAGTCCCATTTTGTTAGCAGTTTTATTACACTAGCCTGATGTGAATGGCAGTGGCTTCTGTATTGTCTACGCAGGTCTGTATCCCTTCTTTAAGTTTTGTGAACCAATTTCGCAAGTAATAATTATGAGCAGCATATCACGTGAATCGCTCTATTATAACAGATGAATTATATTTTTTAATTACTTCTCACCTGCAGAAAACTGAAATTTTATATACCAATATAAAACCATGTAACTATTTGTTTTTTAAGGAACAGGGTCACAGTAATCTGGTGTGTAGATCACAAGCCGTCATGGTCTCATGAGCAGGGAGAAGGAAGGATTGGCTTACGGTAACAGGTTTTGAATTACTTGTAGAATTGTGAAGGGTGCCAGAGCATGAGAGACTCATTTAGGGTGTGAGTGGTTCACCCACGTGGCTCCTCCTGAGATCATCCTTTGTCGAGGTGATATAATGATGTAAAGTCCTGTTTATGCCTACATAATGAGAGTGTTGGCCCTCTCATACGCCTCTAAATATTACGTGAGACCATTATATGGCTGTCTCACATGCCAGAAACACAATAGGTTAGACATTGTTAGGTGCAATGAAGCAGTGGATAGGAGATCCAAAACTGTTATATGGCCGCGAAGCTGCAGAAAGTGAAATAAAAACAATCACTTTTACTTAATTGACTTTTAAGCATCGAAATCCCATTTGACAATGCATGTAAATGGGCCTAGTGGTTATAATGTGCTAGTAGTCTATACAGAGTAAAATGGCACGAGCCCAATGAAAGAAAATTAAGTTTGTTTCACCCCCAGCACGATTCAAGCTGACGGGGTGGAAAATGGTACGGCACCCCGGCTATGTAAAAGGGATTTACGTTCCAGACAAAATCGAGACTATTTTATACTATATGATTGTCACAAAAAAGTTGAAGTGTCTGGGGGCACGCAGCATGCATCCACTCTTGTTAAGTTCTGGGAACCAACTGAACGAGCATGCCAGAGTCCGCTAATACCCCTGCTCAAAAGCATGCAAAGTTGAACGTAAATTACACTGGCACTTCAATTTAAGGAATTAAACACATACAAAGACAACACACTAGAAAACACTATTACCCTTATCCAATTTGCATTATCAAATTAAGCATTAAGGAAAATGTATTCATATCAAAATATGTAAGCAACATAATTATGTTTAGCATCAGGGCTCTCTCTCCCAGTCCATTGCATGCTGAGCTGATTTGTTTGCACATTAAACCCAGTAAAGAATTTCCAAAAAAAATAACTTGCACCCTTATTTTCACCTACTATAGGGTGGCACCAGGTGGCTCGTGGTGACTCGTTCCCAAGGAGGGGTGTGGGTAGTCACGGTCTATTGAGCATTAAACAAGACATGTTAATTTGAAAGCACACACAAATTTGGATGCCAGGCGTCTCAATGGCACAGCTGGTCAAGGCAGATGCCGGCGGTAGCTTGGTGGCAGGCAGTCACTGCATAGCGTACTTTTACTGCTGTTGGCCTGCTTGTTGCAGGGCATGCTCTCTTTGGCACAGTCTTGCTCTGCTGCTCTCCGAGTCACTGATCTGTCCTTGGGGTGCACGCATACTCCTCTGGGAGTGGGAGCTGGCGGCCTTGGAGTACTTCAGCTGGGGTTTTTCCAGTGGCAAGGTTAGTACAAGTGCACAATGTGAATAGCCTTGCTGGCATGTCAGATGGTCGGCTCAGGATGTGTGGTTGCCACACATGCGCAATCGAAGTCGCGATTTAAGCTTTTGACTTCATTGTTCGGTTGTATTTGCACTTGGAAGGTAAATGGCAGTGGTGGTGTGTAAGAAGCCTTATCTTGTGCAGCACTCGTGCAACTTTCGCCTGGTAAACTGAGCACCGTTGTCTAATAGCACTGCGGGAGGACATTCCCAGTGTGGGAAAAATCTCAGTCTCTGCCTGTTTTGTTATACACTTTGTGTGCGCACTGGATATTGGGTAGGCCTCCACCCACCTTGAAAATAAATCAGTTATCATGAGCACAAACCTATTACCTGTAGCAGTATGAGGATGTGGTCCTATGAAATCTAGGGCAATTGTTTCTACGCGTTCGGTTGGCAGCCGTGGTACTTGTTCTGTTTATATTCGGTGCGCCGGCTTTTGAGGAAATTAGAAGGCACACATACATATACATATTGTCGGGTACCATATTGCATTACATTCCCGGCCAATAGAAATGACTTTGCACACTATGCTTTGTTTGAAGTGCACCTGGGTAACCTGTGGCTTCAGTGTCATGCACAAACTGAACAACTACGTCACAGGCGTCACTTGGTAAGTAAGTAGTGCAGCGTTCACTACTAGTACTGTTGGTATGGGATCCTAGGCGTGACATCTACGATGCACCATCGCTCATTTATTGTTACTGCACACCCCCCTATCCACTTGCATCTTACTGGGCATGTTTGTTGCACTTGCATTACGTGTACATAAATGTCATTGAGAGTACGGTTTTGGGAAGTGGCTGTAAGCTGTGCGCACGTAATGGTACAGACCAGGGTGGTCAGGTGGAGAGAAGGGTAGTATGGCCTCGCACTCTTCCTTGTCACATGCTGTTGTCTCTCCCGATGACCTTGAGAGTGAGTCAGCCAGCTGATTTTCTGACCCAGACACATGTTGCACTTCAAAGTCAAAGGACTGCAAAAATAGAGCCCAGCGCATAACCTTGCTGGAAACTTCTTTTGTGTTATGAAGCCAGACTAGACACCTATTAACCGTAAGTAGCGTGAAGTGCTGATTTCTACGAACTGCTTGTACTTCTTAATGGACCAAACTACAGCTAAACACTCCCGCTTGTTTACGTCATAATGGCGTTCTACTGGGCTGAACTTGGCACTACTGTAGTCGATAATATACTTTCTGTCTAAATCACTCCAAAGCTGTTTTGAGTGTTCCTCAGTCTATTTAAACATCTGAGATTGTGAAAGCAAGTTAGTAAGTGGAGCACTGATTATACCAAAATTTAAAATGTGTTCATGTAACCAGTTAAATAGGCCAAAAAATTTGCTTAACTGTTTACACTGTACACACCATAGGTGCCCCTTTTTTCACTGCAATGTCAGTGATTCCTCACAGGCAGGCTACTGCAGCCTGATGGTCAACAACCTGCTTTATACATTTGTGTGCTTACCCCTCAGGCCGCCGGCAGCAAAGGGGAAAGCAGCCCAGTCTTCGGCTGTCTTCTGCCATTTCTGCCTCTACCTCAGTTGCGCAACGTCACTTTGCCCGACCACGGGATGAAGTCTGATAACGTCTACGTGCCTGGCACAGCACCAACCGCAAATGTTACACTGCCCAACTGCTTATCGAAACCTTCAACGCTTCACGGATACAAAGCTCTAGCCATATTTCTACTGCCTATGAGTCCAATGAGTCAGAGTACCTATTGCCTGGGGTTACACATGCCCCCTGCGATACCATGTCTTCCGAGATTCGGTGAAACCTCTGTTGGCAACCTAGATTTGACACTTCAGGCAGTCATTGTGGTACAGGATGGTTATATGTGTTTAATTGTTCAGAAAAGAAAAACACATAATCCGAATTGGTTGCGTTATCAATAACAGCTACTATTCTTACCACCCTGCCTCCTTTTGTTTCCCACTTCGTCCAAGTGGTTTACCAACACTCTTCCAGGAGTAGGCACGCACCGCCACACCATATGCCTTCCTCGCCTTCAGGGAAACCTGCCTATAAGTGTAACTTGGATCATATTGCTGACTAACACTAGGGGGATGCCCTATCCTACTTTTTCACCCTTCTGTAAGTGCTTGGGTCTGCTGGCAATGTCCCACCCAGCCAATGTACTTGCAGGAGAACAATAGTTACTCGTTAGGGAGCCCCAACTTTACATGTTGCTTGTATACTATTGCAATGTCCTGCCTTGCTGACTAACATGGGCGCAGCATTTCAAGCAGCTGTTACTCTCGTCTGTAAAGTGTTTGGGTCTGCCAGCAACATCCCACCCAGCCACTGTACTTGCAAGAGACCAACAGTTGCCTCATCAAAAAGCCTATTATCTGCGTGTTTCTTGGATCCTATGGTGACGTCCCACCTTGTTGAGTAACATGGGAGCAACATTTCACCCTGCTATTGTCCCGTTCTATAAGTACTTGGGTCTGCCGGTGACATCCCACCCAGACAATGTACTTGCAGGAGACCAACAATAGTAGGAGCCTACCCAACACTTACCAACCTACCATGGTACCTTCACTGTATCAGGCAGTGCCTGCCCCTACGGAACACTAACTTTGCCCTCTCTAAGCTATTTCCCCGACTATATGCCTTGCCCCAGGCTGAGTGGTATAACCGAGTCAAACTCCAACCATGTATACACCTGGAAAAGTGAGGCTGTAGCACGTCAAAGGGGCAAATCTTCCAGAATGCCCAATGAAGGCTGAGACATCCACTTCAGACTACTGTGGCATGTTACTCGTGCTGTATCTCTGCTGCCCCCTAGGGAACTCAGAACACCATAGTTGCAGACCGGCCCTCAGCAACACGGAAGGTGGTTTAAATCCCAGGAACCCCAACCCAGTTATGCTCCAGCCAGCGTTCAGACAAGGCCAACCTCAAGCAGTGCTCCTCCCAGGGCCCAGGGGGCCAACAGTGAGTTGCCTAAGGCACCCAATCAAGCAACCAGTAAAAACCCTGTCAAGTTGACGACGCCTGCTTCCCAGTCGTCTTAGGAGGGAAGGCTTCTGATGTCATTAACTCTTTAAACATCAGAGAGAAGGCCTCAAGTTAAGTTGGGTAACGATGATAACAGTCAGTACATGTACTATGGTGTTTTTCTTATTCGATTATGTTCTGAAACTGCTGTTGACCATTAAATTTTTTTGTCAAAGTTCCATTACATTAAGAAAGTAATGTGACAAGGTTCACACAGGTCTCCAGAATAATTCACAGTAAGGATGGGTTGTTTGAATCCTTAATCCCTCGAATACCATTAAAAACTTAGTATTTGAAAGTTTTGAAATTCAAGCAAAAAGATATGAGGAACAGTATTCGAGTGGAAATTAAACATAACTTAAAAAAATGTAGCATTAAAAGGTATACAATTTGTACTTAGTTTCTTGCTAGTGTATTGTGTAATGTACACAATTATGTTTTATCAAGTATCTCAATGTGCATTACATACATAATAATTTTTCTTTCACCCGGTCAGAAAGTCGGTATATGGTCCATACAAATTCACGTGCACATGTCCAAAATTATTCACACATACATAATACTAATAGTACCAGAGCTCATGGAGAGTACAAATTATGTAAAGCTTGTGATACTATATATCCTGCTGTGAACTAACCTAATCTCAAAACATGTGAATGCACTGTGCAAATATTCTTTAACTGTCCACTTATGTTAAAGCTACGGTATGCATTTCTTTATCACAAAATTAATTTTGGGTAAAAAATTAACTCTTCACCACTATACTCTTTCAATTGCGGACTAAAATATACAAATTTATTGCAGGTAAAGATAATATGGACATCTTCCGTTACTGCTGATGAACACTGAAATCACTGATTTGTGCTTTAATAAAAACATTTACAATTACATCAACACCACACACTAAGACTGATGTTAGTGAATGTGTGACTGATCCTGAGGAGGGTAAAAGTTTTGAAAGCAACGTTTGCTCGAGGCAAGAGAGTGAAGTAACTTATTCCTAAAAGCATGAACATCACCAAACAAGCACACATAAATCACAACCCACTCTTAAGATATTTATCGCTACAAAATTTTTGAGTCCACCATCAGCAACTGTGTTCTCCACAATTGTTCAGCACAGCAGGGAACATATGTGACAAAAAGAGTAATCATCTTGACCCTGAGCATGTTAAGAAGTTTGTGTTCCTACACAAAAACCTATATGCATCAAATATGTTATATAAAAATAATGCAGATGGCATTGTAGTTGGTTTTCTTGAGTAAAAACTTATTTAATTGGTTGTGTTACCTAAATAGTTATAACTATGTTTCTGAATGCATATTTTTTTGGGTAAGGAATAAGATTCAGATTCAGGGGTGCATTTGAAAGACTATTTACGACTCAGATTTGGGATTTGGATTAGAGAAAAATAGGAGTTGATCCATCCCTAAATCAGAGACAAAATATATTGCTTCATTTTGATTGGTGGTAGTCGCATCATGCAATGCCCAGATTGGGTAATTTTGGCAGCATAATACAGCCAGTTTATAAGATTAACAGGTGCGATGACATGTGGTGCCTCCCATAGCTGGAAATAACTGAAGTTATCTAAGAGAATGTTTAATTTTTGTAAATGAATAACTGTTAGTGTGTCATAAGTTTGAAATGTTTTCACTTGTTAAAAAAGTCTTGTGAAGTTTGTTGCACACAAAGGAATATAGTGCCATTTAAAAGGTGCAAAGAGTGGTATACCAAAATATCAAAGTTAATGGTATAATTTGCATTTGCAGTTGTCCGATTAAAATAAAAAATATCTGAAATTAAGTGTATTTGTAAAAACCACCCTTATAGTGAGGACATGAGCAATGCAATGTGACCTGCACTGGCAGCACCCACAGCAGTTTTTCTTTTCACCTCAGTTTAGGCAGATCAGATGTTCCACTAAATTCTTTCCACCAGTGTAAGATGTTGGTACAGTTTCACTACGAAATGTCCCACCCATCTTTATAAATTCCTTTGCAATGCAAGTTTTTTGAAGTCAGAACTTACTATGGATACTATGACAATGTTTTCGAAATCTGTCTGGTTCGTCTCGTGAACTGTTTCATGTCTCTGCTGTGAATTGGGAGTGAAACTGTATTACTGGCAATAAATCTCAAAGGAAATTTTCAGATTCGTTACATTGTGTTCTTAATGGTTCCTTCATTCACAACCTCTTACTTTTATCAACTAACTTATCTAAGTAAACTGGTGTTTTTAACTGACAAGTGATGGCCTGATGGCCTGGGGCAAGTCTACATCAGCAAGGTCTTTGGTTGTATCAGGTCAGCCACACAGGCTTGGGGCAGACACTGTTGAGGTGGAATCTGTAGAATTCGACGCTTGGCCTTAAAAACACCCTAAACAGGGTCGGATGGGTAGGCTGTCAGCAAGACACATAGTCAGGTTGGGTAAGGTGAGGCCTATGGACGGCTGAGGTATGTAGGGCCGCTGGTTTACCTTTCACTTGCCTCACCCGTACCTGATGTGCACTTGTGGGCTGTTATCCTGGGATCGGTCCACAGACCTGGCTGGTCATTGGCAGCTGTGTCCAGAGGGCAACTCTCGCTGGATGCTGGCTCTGGATCGGTGGGCAGGTGGTAGTCCTGCTGTAGGTGTCGGGATGCAGTGAGCAGATTATGGCAACTGGTTCAATCCCCAGAACCAGGGCACACTCAGATGCAGCTACTCGACGATGGGGTGAGCAGCTCCAGGGGACTTCATCAAGGGGCCAAATAGATTGGCGGGAAGGACTGAGAGCTAAGGCCTCAACAGTCGGCAGACAGCTTGAGTTCGTTCCCGTGGGTTTAAACAGCAGAAGGCCGGTTGAGGTTCGTTTACTCAGTGACTGGTCCTCAGCGAGGACAGCAGCTGTCCTCCTATTGCTTCACTTACTGTCCTCCTGTTGCTCCACTTACTACTCCTTCTGGCGGTGAGCAGCATGTACGGTAAGGTAATACAGTTCATGCTTACACTCAGGTGGCAGGCAATGTTTCCCTAGCTATTGTATAACCCAGAAGTGGTAGGTCACTCCTTATCTGGTATGGTACTCCCTCCGGTGGCTCTATACATGATAGATGGAGTGGGTTAACTGACAAGGGTGGTCATACTAGTAGGGGGACCTACCATACATTTGCACCAAGTTCCTTTGCATACATGGTCCACAGTATGGGGTAACTATTAAAATGTGGTGTGGAGGCATGCGTACAGTCCTTGTTAGAAGATAATCTACAGTCCAACTCTAGAGTCGGAAATCTGTTGTAAAGTCGCTGTTTCCTGCTGCTCCCTTGCAGGGAGATACCAGGATGGAGACTAAGTGCAGTTTACTCTAGAATGGATATGCGGAGATTAGACTTATATAAGTGTTTTACTTCATACAGAAAAAAAACCTGGTGACCTGTACTCTCCTGTGTTGTATCAATTCACTTATCTCAAAAGTGATATTACATTTTAAAAAAAGACAGGTGAAGGGGCATGTCTGCTTGAAGAGCAAGAGCAACAATCAGGTAGATATGAAAACAACTTGGACTCTAGCAGAAGCTGAGTTTTCCTGAGGGGACTGGGGGAGACTTTGGTAATGGTGTTGATGGTAAATGTTGAAGGAGGAACATCAACTCTTTGGGGCTGCAGCGCGTGCTTAAAGATGTCTGGCATTGTCAGTGGTTATCACTAGGGGTTTCTCACAAGTAGGAAGAGAGAGAAGAGAGCCTTAGAACTGAGTTGCTGAGATTAACCACAGTTTGTGAACACTGTACAGCCTTATATACACATGGCCAGGGGTTGTTTCGTGCCTCATCCGTTGAGCATCTTCGATGACAGTGGCCCTCCCTTCGTGGCCAGCACTACCTTGCTGCAATCACTAGGCAAAGGTGAGAAGCTGTAGTAGTTTCCTTGTGTGTGGGCAGTACCCGCCATTCACCCACATGCAACTCAATTGTGTTGCTAGTTGGTATCCCTTCTCACTGGGTTAATGGGTGAGGGCGATTTGTGTGACCGATGATATAATGCCTTATTCCATTCTCCTGGGATCTTACGTTTTCCATGGAGACGGAATGCTGGTCTTGGTGGCAGCCAGTCAAGGTTCGTATCTTATCTGGGGCACATGGCATGCACGTGATACGAAGTCGCAATAAAAAGGAAATAACTCAAATACACATCACACATCACACATCACAACCATAATTTCAAAGACAGGTAACCACAATGTCACAACAAAGAAACTGTTTTGATATCTTATGACTGCCACTTATTACATCTGTTACAGCACAAATTTTGGTAACAGAGTATTCAGATTATTTATGTGTATTTCACATTTTGGGAAAATTCTAATAATGTAAGAGTCCCACTTACAAAATAGCATACAGTATTAAATAACATGTAGCAAAGGCCAATACGTTAACTAGAGTTGTGCAGATTTGACTCGACGCTTCAGCTTATATATGAACTCCAAATCATTTTCCGCCGATTTAACAAACAAAATGTTGCCAGTTATTTTGAGTTATTATTCAGTATAAATAATTGAAGTCTTGCTTTTGTGAGCATAGAAACTTTTCCCTAAGGAAGCATGAAGCCCATTTTTACCTTCAGTATAGGGCATCTGTAAACAAAAGCCTTAGTGAATAAGATGCACAACTTCAACAGTTTTTTTCAAACAAAGTTTGTAGTTTTTGTCGGAAGCTTTGCTCTGCTGTGAGAGATAATCTACCAGCTTAACATTGATAAGAGTCACAGTCCGGGGAGACATCTGCTACATCTTATAAGTTCTACACTTCACTTCAGCTAATCACAGTGCTAACTGCTGGTTCTCGTTGCTGAATTCGCTGTGAGTTGGGGTTGCCTTCACCACTTTGGCTTCTGCATCTACCACAAAAATGGGCCCACTACAAAATGTTGGCAACTTAGAACTCGCCCTTCACACCCTACGATGGGTATAGGCTGATGATTATTTTGTTGTTTCACCAATAAAACAGACAAATATCCTGGATGTCTTTCTCTACCAGCTCTCTATATTTCTTCACAAGTTTTCTCAATTTGTTTCCCTTTTTTGACCCATGTCCTAGTACACTCTTCCTTATGACCTTCAGGCTTATTCAGCACCTAACATCCCTCTTTGTGCTTAGAACCAGTAAGTATGATTATAATCCTGCCTTGTTGGCCACCACTCGAGGGTGTTAACTATTGACACAACGTTCAGTGAAGTACTAAGCCAGTTTACTAAAATACTGCCCTATGAGAGTATTTGCTTGGTGCTGGCCAAAGAGGTCACCCAACAGCACAGCCTGTGAACCTCCACATGGAGAACCAGAGTGCTGGTGGTACTCCCACACGCTCCACTATCGTGGAAAAGGCGATACGAGATGTGTGGGGCATAGCACTATGAGGGAAGTTATCACCCTTCAAGAGGACCTACCACACACTATATGGCAATATTGACATCCAGAGCCATGCTGACCCCTGCAAAACAGCTATTATTCCACCTTAACTATCTCTTCCCCCTGCGACCAGAATGCTGAGCCATAGGACTGGTCAGCAGACGGCAGGTCAGGAAGGCCTTGGCACTGGCCAGAAAGACTGTGGAGTTTGACCAGGTAGGCAGCAGAGAGTATTCTATTCAGTGTGAGGTAGCAGCAAGGCCAAGGAATGCCTCCTTCCCCTAGCAAATAACCACCACTCCAGCTACAGGAAGGAGTTATCAAAGAGGAGTCCCTGTTACATGTTTTAACATCCCTCGTGCTCCCCCCTCTTAACCCCGAAAGCAGCCAATGAGCAAAACCAAGATTACTGAACCTGCCAATGTCATCTAGAAGATAAATTTTTGCCCCTCTCTGCACAAATACATGACAGGTGATACATCCAGAACCGCCAAAAGCCCAGAGGGCTATGATTGCGTTTGACAATAGTAAGTTTACCCCTGCACAATCTCTCCCCGTAATGGGACTCCAGCATCCTGGTCCCTATGGGAAAGGGGGAAGCATAGACTAAACCCACCTGCTGAAGGTACAACTCTGAAAGGTGGCGCATCAATGCATCATAACATAAGCTAGAACATCATCATCCAATACCCAGAGATGTTACCACAGTAATTAACAGGAGTGCCTATCAATTATTTGGGCAGTAAATAAATTCACATACTCTCCGACAGATATCCCATTCATTCTACGCACCTACAGCAGGGTGTTAATCTGGCTACTCGCTGGCAGTGCAACAAACTCCAGTTTAGGCCAGTGGGTTCAGCTGCTGCAGGACCTAACTTTTAAGACACAACACTGCCCAGGAAGGCCTAACGAGCCTCCAGACACCTTATCTCACACTCCAAACGAGAGCATGAGCGAAACGGAAGTCAACGACTGGAAAAGCATGCTGTCACCAGAACTGCAGAACATCAGAAATACAAAATTTGCTGGCCGAGAGCCCAAACCATTACAAGCTGGAGCAAGGATAAATGTAGGCATGCCTGAATGCAAAATCTGAGAATTAAACATTGCAGGTTTTGCCTCACTGTGGAAAGATTTGAGTAAACCTGTTGCACTACTCAATAAATCTGTTTGTTCTTGGGCAAGAGTTAGTGTTATCACTTCCATCTTACTCTTTGCATGGCCCTCTACAGGTTAGTGTAATAAACAGGCTTTAAAAACCATCTATCCTACATTATGCTGTCACCAAATTCTTAGTACAAATGCAGAACTGTGAGTATCCATCACCATTATGGGAGCAAAACCATGTGTAGCCACTCCTTTCACAGCGTTGCAAAACTGGTTACATCCACAGTGAAATATGCCTGCAGAATTTTTACAGCAGCAAAACTTGATAAATCCATAGTGAAACAGATACAAAACTTGACATATCATGAATATGTTGAAGAGGTGTTTCTTGTACCTGGTAAGATATTAACAGAAAACTAAAGTTTTCATTACCTTAAGTTATTTTCAAAGCGTAAAATTACTGTTGAACACTGTGTGCTACATCATGCTTTCTCTCTGTTTTATTTAGATTAGTTTTAGTTTAAATGTTAAATTATGGAAAACTATAGTGCATTACCTATTAAAGCAGCAGTTAAAGAACAAAAAAAAAAACTGATTACCAACCATGTTTTGCACAAAGCATATTGAGAGAAAATACTGTAGAAGAAATAACACTAACTTTTGACCGCTGAGAAAAATGTAATATTGCCGAAAAAGCCTGACCAAAGTACGTATTATCATAGACAAATGTAGACACTTTTCTCTATACAAGGATGGAAGTTGAACTTGCAAAAAGGTCTAATTAAATTGTTTTGCCTATCCATCATAGGTAAACATCAACAAATGTGACTGATATCCACAGCATCTGCCTCATATCGGATGTGTGGAAGTCGGAATAAAAATATGACAATAATTGGTATTCTTTCCTATTGGTTAACACAAGAGGCTCCACCCAGTGTAAGGTGAATAAAAGTTTACCACCCTTTTGCCAGACATTCATTTATTCCACCTCATCACATTTTTAGGCACCTTGAAAACGCATTGAGATTGAAACTTACAATTGTTAACCCAAATGAATACTATGATATCAAAGGACATGGTGCTGTCATACATCTCGAAACAGATTTGCATAAATGTTCGATGAAAAGCAGCTGTATGTGAAATCATCAAGCCACCAACTTTATGGCATTGCAACGTCAGAGCCTGTGGCATCAGCTGTTTCATGTATTTTCAATTTTGCGAGGTTGCTTTCTCCTTACTCAACTTGGCTCCCCTCCTATTTTCTCCCCTGTTCTCCCTCTCCTGATTTCCCCTTCCTATTTGTGTCACTTTTTTTTATATGGAGCAGTTTGTATATGTTGCTGCACACTCAATTGCCACCTGTGAGTGTCCTGGAGAAGGAATATGAATTTAAATTGTTAATTCGTTGTTAATATTATGTGTGTCCGAATGAGGCACCTTCTGTGTAAATCCGTTGCCTGAGCAGCCGTTAACATGATCATTTCATTATGGTGAGTCATGATCACTGGCAATGTAGCTGGGTCATTTTCTTAATAGTTTTTACTAGAGTTGTTCCAATACTATGTTTTCCAATACAGATACAGATTCCCCGATACAGTTGCCGATACCCCGATACCATTACCGATACTCCAACGCCAATTCCCTCCCATTTGTTTATTGTTCCAGCTCACTATTATTGTGCAGAAATATGATGTATAATAAAAATTGAAAGATATTTTCCCAATATTATCGCCATCAATGGCACAGCGAGATGAAAACTCTCCACTTACGTCCATGATGTATGTATTTTGGTGTGTATGTGTAGCATCAGAAGATTTTTATGAAAAATTAGTGATAATTAATATTCCATGTATAGGCCACACTAAATTTTTGTATTCCTGTAAATATTGTTAAGTTACGATACCGTACAAGCATAATAAATTCCAAATTAATTTCTCCACTACAAAACATTTGAGACAGAAAACTAGATTATGATGCAAAGTTTACAAATAAATGTTGCAGGATAACTATTTCACAGATGGTCACGTGACTTGAGAAAGTAAAACCATGGCAACACGTTACACAAAATGGTGTCTAGCAATGTGTACTTGTGGTGCTGCGGCAGGGGCGGCTGTGCAAACTATGCAAAATATATTTCTCTTGTACAGTAGCAACGTTCTTTTCTCATGTACGACTTGAATAGTTATTGATAACGTGCAGTGAATAGGGTTTCCTTAATTTTGCATTGCCTTTTTATATCTTTCCAGACATATATTAGTTACATTTTTATACATAATGCATTCATAATTGTCATGAAAAAATATTCAAATGAAAAACTTGCGTGTGTTGGCAACGTCGCATCACAATTTGATATCTCGAAAATATGGGACTGCTGCTTCTTGCTAGTCGTTACCAACATGGCTGCCAGTCAAAAACATTAAAATTGTTTGTTGACAATCTAATAAAATTCTACAGTATATATTTCTTATACATATGTACTATATTCCCAGATTTTTTCTTTCTTTTTCGTATTTTGTGCTCTCTAAATACACTGTGTGTAGTCTGAGGCATCTATTATTATTTATTCATTTTTGTTACAAAGTACGAGTTAAGTGCGACATCGTGGCTCAACAGGTTATTTCAAAAGTGGTAAATTACATAACTAGGACTAATTGCAGGGCAGTGAGACGTAAGCAAAACAAAGTGTGTTGAAAATTGATTTTATTTTTGATTTCTATTAGTATTATTTGTGCACGTTGGCATAATGTATTGTATACCAACTTTGTATGTTTTGGAGAGTACAGTTGACTTATACTTTCTTGTTAAATGTTAGTACTTCATTGTTTAATTATCGGAGCATGAAATTTTCAGCAATACTACAGAGGGCTGTTATCGGTCTCGACTACACAAAGACTACCCTCACACCACATCTCCCACAATGGGATTCCAGCATCCCGGTCCCTAAGGAGCAGAAGCTGCAATGAGACTCGCCTGCTAAAGGCAACCTGGACAGGTGGGGCTTCAACACACCAGAAAGGAAGACAAAAGTGTGACTAACATGGATTGGTCCCACAAATTGAATGTAAATGAATATGTCAAAAAAAAAAAAAAAAAGAACTCTAGATGAAAGGAGAAACAATAGAAGGGGAAACCTGAAGTGCTGATGAAAGAAAAGGAGGAAAGAGGGTAAAGGCAGACATTGCCAGAGGGAGAATAACAAAACAGAGAACTGTCTGTGTGCTAGAGGTGTTTGTCTCCACACAAATTTTGTCAGTGACTGAACACTCACAAGGATGTTAGTTACCATTAGTCATCAAAAGGTCAAAATTTGGGTTAAGCATCCCATGGTTATACACTAAAGCTTAAGACAACAGGAGAAACCTCCAAACCACTTGGGAACAGATTGTGATCCAGACAGTTCTGAATCACGCTGGTGGTTGAGCCAAAACCACGGAATGTCTAGCCTTTTAGCGACAATGAGTACAATCATGCCCACCAAAACCCTGATGAGTAAAAATTTTATTTTGAAAGCACATGACATAATGTAATACCTACTTAAAAACACTGTTTTCAGAAGACTTAAATAATAAACAATAAAATGGCAAACAATACTGTACAGTTTGAAAACAAGTTTCAGAGAAGCTAAAATAAAATCATGTTCTTAAAACGAACTTAATATTCCAGTGGTAATGAACAGGGGACTGGGAACTATCCCTAAGCCAGCAGTAAAAGCAAATGAAAGCACCATAAAATATGTCAAGCAAGTAATCAGAATTCATTTACTTTTAAAGTATTAGCTTTATTAAATAATTTGTAATTATGCTTATTAACATGATTATACCATAAATATATCTACACAAACTAAACAGTACAATATGTTCAACATAACATGACAAACTGACAAACATGCAGAAGTGAACATGCAGCAGAAGGAAGAGGCAGGCAGCAAGTAGGCAGTGTACATTCACGACATGCCAGAATGACTCACCCCCACACTCTTAGCAGTATGCTGCAGCTCTGGGGAGGGTGTGCTGTTAGAGATCTGTAGACGACGCAGTAGCGGGACGCCATTATACAACTGTCGCTTCAGGCTCCAGTATGCTATCACTCGTAGAATAAACTGGCTTTTCTTCTCTATGCTTACCAGCGATGCTATCTCCTGGATCCTGACAACCAAAACTCACCAATGTGTGCACACCACGCAGCATCAACTCACACACATTCATTCTCACACTACGTACTGCAGAATTTGCTGTGCATTTACAGAATTAATCAAGACATTGTAATGGGTAAAGCTAGGAGCAAATGGTTACTGTAGCATATTATGCACTTCTAAGAGTGATGCTAGCCTTGATGTCATGCTGGCATACAAGTTTGTGTTATGTCTTTGTACTGTGCCGAACAAGTTCCACCATCAGTTTGTCCAGATTCTAATATTAGAAATGTTTGAATCATCCTAATACAGAGAAGAGAGGAGGTGGCAATGACTCTGTGTGTACAGCAGCAACACCCCTACAGATAATAAAATACCTTTGTGTTAACTACAGTTAGGTGAGTACAACATAGTTGATATCAGGTAGCAATAAAGTCAGACAACACACACTTGATGCACAACCTCCTTGATAGGAGCAATTTCCTCGGGACTGGTGGGAGCAAGCCTTTCTTGGATAGTTGGTCTCGGGTCATTTCTGGCTGATGGGAACATTCAGCAGTGTAGTGTGGCCGATAGACATAAGGGGTTTGGGTGGACAATTGCACTATGCTGTGTTCAACATGAACAGGATTCCCGGCTTGCCTCGGTTGGGCAAGAACCCGGCTGGGGGCTATATATCTGGTATATTGGAGTGGGATTGGATGAAAATTTGAAGTCTGGTGTACTGGGTGGCGTAGTTAGCTGACTCCTTGGGAAAATGTTGTGAGTACGAGATGGCTTACGGAATATAATTATTATTTTGAAGTGAATTGAACTTAAAAAAAAATTAATGCACCAGGGTTGTGAAAGGTTAGTATTGTAGAGGAAAGTTAGAAAATGAACAATAAGTGAAAACTAGGATATCACTGCAAGATTATTTCCAAATAGGTGAATACACAGATTTAGTTAGTTTACGCCATCATCTAAATAAAAGTGGTTAAATTTCAGCAAGATCAGAGAAAACATATTATATATAACATAGTGTACATCAAACACAAATACCCTTTGTACAAGAACAACTCTCACTTAAGAAAAAAACACTATTGACAAAAAAAATCAATAAACATTACCAGGAAATATCTCCAAAAACATATTACCAGAAACACAAGATAGCATTTATCGTTTGGAAGACACAGAAATAATCAAATCATCAGTTCCTGTTTAATAGAAATGACTTTGGCAGAAGGATGCTGTTCAATAATGAAATACAATATTTATGGTATATTTTTCAACATCTTTTAGATCTTTAGCAGCCATGGAGAAAGATAATTTAATGACTTGGTGTCATGACTTCTTTAAAAGTAATGTACTTTTATAAATGGTTTACATGCCACCTACTTATTAAATAGCTTAAAATGAGCAAGTCTGTCACTTATATTCTTCTATGCAAACAGCATTAAATTAAGCCTAAACAATGTAATAAACATTAGTTATTAGCATAAGATCCAAAATTTATTTACATACAATAACATTAAGGAAAAATAAATGTCACTGTTTTAACAGAACTGATATAATGTCTCAACTAGAGTTCTAAGCTAATCTGCAACGATTATGGTTGGGCGACCTGGGTCACATATTCTATCCTGAAACACAACCCCCCCCCCCCCTATAATATATATATATATATATATATATATATATATATATATCATGCGCACACACACGCATGCACGCGTGCACGTGTGCACACGTGCGTGCATATATATATATATATATATATATATATAATATATATATATATATATATATATATATATATATATATATATATATATATATATATATATATATATATATATATATAATATATATATATATATATATATATATATGCACGCATGTGTGCACACATGCATATATATACACGCGCGCACACACACACGCACGCACGCACACACACACACACACATTTTTTTGCCCTACACAATCCATAACCTAACAAGCCCTGAACCACGTGAAGTAAACTGTCCATCATTCACGTAACCACTTGAAGCTATAGAAACCTAGGGTATTTACTAAAAATCGTAAAACATTTGTGCGGTTACTTTATACAATACATGTTTAACATGATTACTTGAAGCTACGAACAGAACTGTTAAGGTGACTAAATGAAATACATGGTTCTTATTTGGAGAAGGATTCAATCTCTTAGCGGTTTGGGGAGTGTCTCTCCCTGTATTCTATCTTCAGGGTTTAACACTCATTTGTGCATAGTTTATGGCATCTCCGGATAGTTTGGGTGATGCTGGATTGTCTCGTTGGACAAGGCTAAACTAGCTTAAGAATCTGGGGAGGCCCTGTATTGGGACATAGGCCAGTCAAATCGGCAGGTCAGCCTCCACTGTGTCTCTCAATAGGCCTCTGGTTGCCTCTAGACTGAAGATCGGCAGGCTCTCCCCACCTGCTATCAGGATGGTCTCTCCATGGAAACGGATTCCTTGGACCTGTGAGCTATGGAGCTATCTCACACAATTGGCTATCATATTGGACTCATACTGTTTGGATCCGGGACCTCATCATGTCCAGATGGTGGTCAGCTATCCCCCTCTCTGACTTGGTCTCTATCTTAAAACACCAGCAGAGGGGCTGGCGGAAGTAACATCAAACGGAGCGAGTGAATCATGGGTTTAAAAATCACATAATGCTGGGAAATTCTCTCTCGGGACCATGGCTGAACGATTGTTCTTTCCCAAATGGCAATGTGCACAGGTGAATGAAACTAGCTCTATCACCTGAATGGGTCAGGTGACATTGTCTGCTTTGGCATGTACGTATGTTCACCAAAGAAGATGGTTGAAGGTGAATTTCTTCTGGGTTACACTCATGAACACTAGCTGGACTGTGGTGCAGACTGGTAGAGACTTTGGTTGCACTCATGCGTTGACTGAAGGAGGGGGGGGGGGGGGGGCAGATAATGTCCACTACAGTACGGTATCAGTGATTGGCATAAATTGTCTTACTGGTGATGGGCAAACATTCGCCTCTGCTTTCATCTCCATAATGCAGCTGTCTTCAATGGAGCAGAGTCGCATACAGTTGGAGGATCCAGTTGCTGTCTTGGTACTTTCAGTTCTCATATAAAGGTTGTTGCTAGTCACGACGGTTCTAGAGAACGACATAGGTTCCAGGGTTAATCTGGAGCTTCATGTAGTATCTGGGGATGACTATGTGCTTGGAATTGAAGCTAGTGTAACTTTCTCTAATGGCCTCTCCAGAATTCTAATTGCATTCAGGGATGTCCATTCCCTCTGCGTGGACAGGCATGGTGGAAGAGATTGTAATGTCCAATTGCCT